>JAZDUH010000534.1:0-270000 GCA_036419115.1 Scarus forsteni
ATCTAAATCTGAACAGGTGACATGTAGACGATCCCCCTGTGACACAGGAAACAGCTGACAGACGTTTATTGTTCATGATCACGGAGCAGAAGACGATAATTAAGAACAGCATTAAAAACAATAATCAATGATGCTGCTCAGTAAAGTCTGCATCCCAAACCCCAGAGCTCTGATGAAGAGTCTGATTTAAGGAGCTGATGATGAAATCAACACCTTCTGGTTGAGTTTGGAGAACATGGGGTGCATACCAATGTGCCAAAACACAGACTGCGGTCGAAGAGTCATTTTTGCTCAGGAAGGTTCCTAACGGAGTGAAATGAACCAGAAGTAGTTTGTGATCGTGATATGTACATATATATGGATATGTACATATGACCACAAAAATGTTGTTGCTCATACGTTTCGTAAATAAAAAGTATTTTAATTTGTGACATTGTCCTGTATTATTAGTACATCTCTGTTGTTTGTAACAAACTTATCTGTGTGAAAATCTAAAATCAGCTGCCCACGTGTATGAAATGAAAACATCATGGAGCAAGATAAAGTGTAATTAGAAACTTCTTGGGAGTCATTGTAATGAGCATATCCACATTTCACACAAAGCAGTCGATGTGTAGGCCTAATGTTCCCTCTAAATGTGAGCAGTTATAAAATTTCAGCGTCTCTTAAATCTCTGTCGTTTGATTTTCTTCACTGTGCAAAGAAATATTTGACTCATCATTTAAAAGAATTTTAAGCTGGACATATTGATATCACAGAAAATATTGAACACTATCATGGGGCAGTTCTTCCAGGTTTTCCATCTGTTGTCTGTCCTGATTTATTTGTGTTGTTTGTGTCTGTAACTGTGAGGCTGCTACAGTAGACAGGTCTGTTCAGGAAAACACATTTTACATTAGACTAGATTAGACAACTTTATTTTTCCAAAGGACAATTCAGTTTCTTCAGTCTACCCAGACCATACATACATTTACAAACAGAAAACATGGACAGTAATAAATGAAAAAAGAGATGCTCATTGACAAATATCAGCATCACCTGACAGAGCTGCAGACACACATCAGTCTCCACCTGCTCTTTAAGCCTTAACTTGACCCCCTAAACATGCAAACAATCAGCACACACTGCAGATCTGGTAAAACATTCTTAATTGTGGTTTCACAGTTTATTTCTCTTGCATTTTTATGCTCGATATTTCTAATGAGAGACAACAGGTTTATCATCACTTTTTGCTCCTTTAGTTGCCTGTTTTCAAATCATAATAGGATAAACACTAGATGGTTAAAATGACCATCTAATGATAACATTGCATTTTTTTACCAGTGAAATCTTTTTTAATATCAACCAGCTTTTTTAAATGTTCAAGGGATTTTTTTTTCTCAAAAAGAAGTAAAAGATTAAATTCAAGTATTTACTAATTAAACAGCCATCATCAGATTAGGGTTTCTTTTTTTAATGTTTTTTAATGTAAAAATAATTCCACTTACTAATTGCTACTGTGACATGGAAAATCCCATGTGGGTGATACTTACACCCACAGGAGGGAAAATGAATGTTATTGAAGCTTTTCACCCTTTTTTTGTTTTTAACTTGACAAACATTTGAGCCTTATGCACAAACCCCAATTCCTGTGAAGTTGGTTGTTTAAGTTAGCACGATGATTTACAAATTATTTTTAACCTATATTCAGTTAAAGATGCTACAAATATAAGAGATTTAATGTTCAAACTGATAAACTTCAATGTATGTTTTTCAAATGTTCCCTGAGACATGTTCAAAAAAAGCAGGTTTGTACTTTTTTATTTATAGAATTAGTGCACAGGAGGAGTTGAACCTGTAGGTGGCAGCAAAGCAACATTTTGGATGTCTGCAGCAGCTTAATGCCCAAGAAGAAGAAGATTCAACTACAGGTGGTTTCTCACCTTTTCCCTCCAAACATTTGTTTGTCCAGTTTTTCCTGTTTTTTTAAATATTAATATGTTTATCTTTTTAACATGCAGCACTATTTTAAACCCACTGTAGCTGTTTGTCAGCTGGTTTATCATGCAGACAAATTAAGTATCTTAGTTTGTTATGTTAGACTCTATTTCTTTTAACAGTTTATTATAAATCTTTATTATTAAGAACATTAAGGTAAAGCAGAGTGAGTTTTTTCTTCTATTCCAGTGAATGTGAGGTTACAGCAGCTGGTCCAGCATGTCTTTGGGCCTCATGTCTCAGATTTTGACCTCCTGACCAACTAAAGCTCTGCAGGCTTTATTGTGTTAGTTTGAGACTCCTGCTACAAAATAAGAGCACAAATATCCAGCTGTCATGTTTGGAAGAAGCTTTTTTAATTCTGAGGTCACATGGAAGGAGCTAACATACTACAGGAGCCTAAACAGGTGAGTCAACCAACATCCAGTCATTCACTTTAGAGAAACACAACTTTATTTATTTTATTTTATTTTATTTTATTTAATGCACAAAGTCTGTTACTGGCAAACTCTCATATTTCTAAATCTAAGGCCTTAAAAACTATTATGGTGCCTTAAAAAAAAGAAACAAATCCAAACTCAGGGGTGCTTATAGAAATTCAGGGCCCCATGAAACCAAATTAAATTAGGCCCCTTCCCAAACCCCCCTGAGCTCTGCAGAGCTTCTCAAACTGAATTTCTCAAATTTGTGAATATTTATGACGATCTATGTTTCTAATAGATACAGACCTTTCTAGCATTTGGGCCATTTTAGGCATTTAAAATGTTTTTTTAATTGTATAATCATTCCTATTAGACCTTTGGTCTTTTACCCTTTTATTGTTTTTTTTAATCTAATTGAAGGTTCTAATCCAGGGTTGGTCTATTTAACTCTCCTCTGTGATGCTGCTCTGAGTTAGATCTGTTTTATGATGGATGTCTCTAGTTCTCTGTTGTAAAATATATTTACTTAAGTACAAATAAAGTAACTTGTTAATTTGTTTTAAATTGTCAGATTACACGTTTGCTTTCCTCTTTAACTTTTTTATCATCCCAAATATGACAACATGATAATTTATAAAACAAAATGGATAAACAAACCTATAAATCCCTAATAAATGTTTTCCAAAAGAGCTTCTTTTTAAAATACATGTCATTTTATGAGAGTTATTCCATGTTAAAGATGCCTGAATATCACTTATTTTCAATAGAAAAAGACAAGAAAAAGTTAGAAAGGATTTATTTTCAAAAAAGTATTGATCATTGATTATTTTTTAGGGCCCTTGTCAGTCGTGAGCCCTGAAATCTTCTGAACTTTAATGATGAATGAGTTTATTTTCTTGGTAACGAACAGTATTACAAATGTATTTATTTTTAGTTTTATCAAACCCTTGGTGCTGTGTTTACTCCATCTTTTTTACCTCTATTTTTCTCTATTTTTTAAATTTTATTTTGTGCTCATCCTGGTAATAAAGATAAAGATAACATAAGAAACACACTAAGCCAAAAAGCAAAGCTGCCAACTCTCACATTCCTGATTAGTGATACATGCCTCCCACACTTTATGATGAAGTAAAAATATCAAAAACATGGCTCTAAAGTACATTTTGTTTTTTTTAAACATGCAAAAAATTCATGTGTGGCTTAAAGACAGTGCTGACTAATTCCATGTGTTTTCTTTTCAATAAAAAAACCTAATACACTTCTATATGAGATAATTATCATCACTTTGAATAACTTGATTTATCGGCTCTTTGAAAGAAAATTGTTCCACATGTATTTTTGTGCTTCTTACATCCGTTAGTCCTTAAACCTTGTTGCTGCTCAAAAGTTGTATTTCTTAAAACCTTTATGTTCAAAAATTAAAGTTTGACCCATAAAACTACATTGATAAATATTAAATATTGTTTATGTTGATTTCAATGTAAAGTGTCACTCCATTCAGACTCCTGTAGCCGGTAAACCTGCAAAAGTTTTATTGTTTCTCCCCTCGATAAGATATTTAAATGCTCAGAATTATAAGATTTACAGATCTTAACAAATTTAACCAACACCATGTTAGGTTATACAATGTCTACTCTAAATAACTCATTGATAAATAAAACAATATTTCATGTTTCTGTAATGTTAATACAACAGCATGTCCAAGCTCTACCACAGAAATGACATTTTTAATGCTTTAATATAATTATTATCCATGAATTTCCAGCTTCATTGTCTTACAGAAAACAGACAAAATACTATAAATTATAATATAAATAAATAGTAAAGCTCATTATTACTTATTTATTGCACTGTCATATCAAAGTTATTTACAGTACTCCATAAAAATGAGTTTTATTGGTTGAATGTTCTGCTTAATTAATTTCTTACTCCTTTGAGGAGCCCAGTGAGGCTCAGATTTGTGTATAAAAGTGTGATTTCGGTTTAAATTCCTTATTTCTGCTTCAAAAATACATTTAATAACAAACATTTTCAGATTTTAACAAGCTTTTGAATGATATATTAAATGTTTATTTTCTTGTTTTTATGGGACTACTTAATGTGTTATTTCTTTCAAACCTTTATTTTCCTTTAAAGTTTGTATATTAGAGAAAATAAATCAACATTTGGCTGTTTAACAAACCAGTGTGAGGGTGAGAGGACACAGATTAAAGGAGAGACACTCTGATGACATTTTGCTCAAGTACAAATAAAATCAGCAATTTATGAGTTTACTAAAGAAAAAGTAAAAGGTACATCATGAAGAATTTACTCAAGTGTTTTTTTAATAATGTTTCTGTGTTTGTTTCACAGCAGTGAGAGGAGTTCACCTTTCTTAAGTCATTTTGGAACTGGAGGAAATGTTTTGGATCAGAGTTTCTGAGGTGAGCGTTTGTTTTACACAGTTCTGTTTAGGCCTGAACAATTAATGCAAATTACATTAAATCTATGGCTTGTTGCAATTTTCAAATTGCAGAAGGTTCAATATTTTAGACCAAAATGTGTTGAACATTTTGGCATTGTGATGTAGTTTTGCAATTTCATGCCTATTTTTTATTTATTTTTATTATTTATTCACTTTTTTCCCAATTTTGGACCATTTTTACCTTTTTTTATCCCTGTTTTTACAACTTTATGCCTATTTTGTCCCCATTCATCTTTTTGGCCACTGTCAGAACCATTTTGGGAATTTTACATGGTTTTTTAAATTTTTTTCAAATTTAATTCCCAATTTTGCTGCCATAATCGATTTTCCTTAGCCCCTTCGGATTTTTTTTTTGCCAATTTTACTTTTTTTTTTTTTTGCAATTTCATACCTATTTTGCACCTTCATTAACCTTTTCTGCTTTCTACCATTTTTATACAGTTGTTACAGTTTCATACCTATTTTTTCTTCTGTTCTTCACCACTTTTTTTTTCAAATCTTTTATCCTTCGATTAATTTAATGACATATTGGTTTTACTATAAAAGATCTACTGCTTATGTTTGTTTAAGAATACATAAGATGAGGAACATTAAAACAATTGCAGAGTAAATCGCAATATTGGGGAAAAAATGGCAATTAGATTATTTTCTCAAATGGTTCAGCCCTAGTTCTGTTAAATATTGAAAAATTTGTGTGATTTTCCTGCTCAGGCATAATAAATGATGTATCTCTCAGATTTATTTGATGTTGGCTTCTCTTGGTGCAGCATTTTTACAGGAACCTGGCACAAAGGTATTTTTTTCACATTATTTGATAAATAACTATTATCTAAAGAAAGTCTATTTCACAATGTTTTCCAGATTAGACCTGACTTTTATCAGTTTAAGATGCAGTCTTTCTCCAATCATCAGAACATCTCAGTTTTCACACTTTGTTCTCCTCAGGTCAGTATTATATAAAATATTTTCTTTAAAAACATAATGCTTATAATTATTCAAACTATTTAAAAGACAGTCATTGAAAGCATTAAAGGTTAAGAAAATTATTTTAGATCATTTTGTGAGAAAAGTTCTGGTAACAGTTTTCCACATGCTAACAGGAGAACGGGGCATAAATGAGACAAACAGGATTACAAGGATGGTTTTTAATTCTTTATATATATATCAATATGATAAAAAAGAATGTTAAAAAAATGTAAAGAACATTCAGTGAACAATAAAATCAAACCATGAAGCAAATTTAAGGCAAACACTCCAAACCCACATCACTGTAAAACATGTACAAACGGCTCATTAACTCTCTTCATGTTGTATAAACACTTTTGTTCAGTTTTAATAGAATAATAAATATGCTTCCTGCTAATGTTCAGTCCATGTCTGTGAGCTGGTTCAATAAACTTAAAACAAATTAAAAATATCAAAACTCATTGAAAAGCTGAAAAAGACAAATAAATTATTATTTTTTTATTTAATGAGAAACTGATTTTTTAAATAGAAGTTTTCTGCCCAACAGCAGCATCATAAAACAAAAAGGAACAATTTATCCTGCACAATAATTTACCCTGAAGAATAAATGACTGAAATTATATTTTGAAATATATCTTCACTTTTAAAGTTAAGAGTGTAAATTCTGAGATGTGACCACCGCTTTATGATCTAATGTTTCTGATCTACGAGGTGTTAAACCAGCATGATTCAGTCTGAGGTTTTGTTTTAGTATAATGTGCTGTGATTTTAAAATAAGTTATAAATATTGAATTAAAATGTTGATATTGTAAAAACTTGTTTAAACATAAATTCCAGTTCAGTTGTTTAACCGTAAATAAAAACATTATAACTAGAAAAGCATAGAGCACAGACCTGAGCTCACAGTCCTCTCCCATATTGTGATTTTGACCATAAATATTAGTCCTACCTTTATTTCATCTAAATATTTAGATTCCTTGACCACGAAAACATACCATTAGTAACTGGATTCATAATGATATCTATTTTAGTTCAGTAGTTATTCAAAATCACATTTTTCGCCATGGTGGGCAGACGATGATCCGGATCAACACCAAAATCAATTCAGTTCTTCTTTTTCTCATGCTGAACGTTTCCTGAAAATTTCATCAAAATCCATCCATAACTTTTTGAGTTATTTTGTTCACAGACGGGCGGACAAACAAATTTCCCGAAAACAACCTCCTTGGCAGAGGTAATGATTTGTTAATCCTTTTTGCAAAGTCAAGATATTTAATAAACTAATAAACTACATTTACAATGTTTTTCTGAAGTGTTCCTGAGCCCACGTGATAATGTCCTTTACAGAATGATGCTGCTTTGTAACGCAGTGCTGTTTGTGGGATTGAAGGTCATGGCATTCAATGTTGTCTTTTCAGCCTAGGTGATAATGTACAGAAATTTACTCCTGATATTCTGAATCTTTTGATGATAGTATGGACTGTACATGATGAAATCCTGAAATTATTTGTAACTTTAAAGGTGCTATGAGGAGAATCTATTACCGGCAACATAAAGTTGTTACCCATGAGCAGCAGCTTGTGTAATGCTTTCAAGTAACTCAGAACTGAGTGACATCATCATTTATCTCCAGTTGAAGTAAAAACATGATCTACCAAGGCTATTGTTATTTGTTCATTCTCGTTGTTGTTCACAAATGTCACATGAAGAATGATTATCACTATGCAAATTTTTGTAAATAAAAGGATAAATAACTACATCATATCTTCGATTGTCAACTGTTGTTTCACTGATTAGCAGGAAATTCCGATTACGCTCAGTTGCATTTTCTCGAACTCAAAAATTTATTCTGACTTTTCTAAGCACACAAGACGTGACTCCAAGCCAAAGCGTTTTTACAGATGCTAATGAATGCATTTACCTTCTCAGAACTCTGCATTGCTTTACAACTTTTTTTTCAACAACTTACAGGATGCAAAGCCACAGGTAATGTATCTCTTTCTAGTTACGTAGCTGTAGTTTTGATGTGTGACAACAAGCAATTATTGGAAAACTTAGTATCGTAGTTTTGTGGCCGACTATATATCGCTACTTACAGCCTGGTGCTCTAAGACGTGTCTGAATAATAAAAACATTCTAAAAAACGTGAAGCTAAAGAATAGCATTTATAGTAGTGCTGTCAGGCGATTAAAAAAAATAATCTAATTAATTACAGGATTTGTAATTAATTAATCTAATTAATCGCATTTTAATCTCATATCTGCTTAAAGTACCCAAATAAAGAATTTGAATTCTAGGACATTACAAAATGTAGTGGATGATTAATCACATGAATATAAAAAAGAACATTTTATATCTACATTTTTGTGACTAAATAAACCAAAGTCAGAATTGTCCAGAAAATTCTAAGCTCAATCAGGCAACTCAAATTACACTTTAAGTGTGTTTATAAATCAAATTCAAAATAAGAAAATGAGGACATCCACCAAACCACAGGCCTGATGGATTATTAAAGAATGTAGTACAAATATAATAAATAAATTCAAAATAAAATAAGACTAAGTCAAAGTAGGCCATTCCATTTGTCATCTGCTTTGTTTGGTTTGGTGAGCAACAGCAAAGTGACGTGCCACTGCTATGTATTAGCTGGACAATATCAAAATGTTTGTGTGCTGCGATTAATGGCGATTAATTTTTTTTAATGCATTAATTTGTGTGTAATTAATTAATCTAATTAATGCACTAAAGTGACAGCCCTAATTTATAGATAACCTATTTTGATGCTATAAAACTCATCTTAAAGTGTGTATTTCCATCAGGCATATATCTAAAAGTGAGACTTTTTTGTAATTACTTAGAAACTCCTCATAGCATCTGTAAACTATTGAACTATAATGTGTGCCTGCTTTTTTTTTTTGGTTGTTTTTTTAAACTTTCCCAGCTATTTTGGAAAGTTTTGCGGGCATCAGATTCAAAATGAATGGATATTTGCAAAAACCTCAGTACATAATTTCAGTTAGAACAGTAAATATCTTGTCTTCTTAGTGTGATCAGTTGAACATAGGTCAATAAGGATCTGATTATCATTGTTTTCTGTTTTTATTTTCACTTTAAGCAGCGTCCCAACTTTATTGGAATTAGAGTTTCTTTCCCTTCTTCCCCTGAGATTACTCTCCTGCTCAGCTCAGTCCATTCCCCCTTCAGTTTATTCTCTTCTCTAAATGTTTGTAATGAACTTTCTTTCCACCAGTACTTGTCTTTTCTGAGTTTGTGTCCTGCTTTTGGGTTCTTTGTTAAACAAGCCGGCGTAACAAAGTGGAACTATGGCTGTGTATCAAGATTTAATTATAATTCTTTGTTTCAGAATCAAACTTGATCAAATTATTAATATTTCCTTGATCATTTAAATATCATTTGGATTAGAAAAAGAATAATAAGCTAAAATGTGTTTCCCTGAGCTACTATAAATTATATTCAAATAGAAATACAATTCAGTAATTTTCTCCTATCATCAGCCCTAGTTAGCAGTATATATTTATTTATTAGTTTATTTGACAGGGACATTACAATTGTACTTAGTCAAAAAAAACTATTTGCAGCTGATGCCATGCAGGTGGAGTTTAAAGCCAAGGCTAATTTTCAGCTCCTGTCCCTGATTGAGCCTTTCTACATTACATAAAACAAGAAATTACATCACATAAAAACACAAGGAATTACAGTGAAACATGAATAAAATCTATTAAAAAAAAAAAACTAAACTACTATTTAAAACTAATGCTATTAAAAATAATACTCAAATAAATCGATAAATCCTTCTTCACATGCACACAGTATTCTTTAAAAATGGGTACAGGATTGTTTTGTTTTTAGCCAAGACTTAAGCCTGGTGGTGAAGATATTGAACTGAGTGGTGGTCTTGAGTTCAGATGGTTGCAAGTTCCACATCTTACATCAGTACTTGAAAGATTTATTGTCAAATTGGCAGATATAAATAAAAATCTGCTGCATTGAAAAGTGGAAATATGAAAAAAGTGAAATATTTGTTGTATTTTTGTTGAAAAGGGATGTTGGATAATGTACAGAACTTATTTACCTTTTATTTTACAAAGAATAAACTCAAATTATTTCAGCCTGAATGTTCAGATTATCACCAAATAATTCAGCAAAAACAACAAAACTGCAGGACAGTGTTAAAAATTTAGCAACAGCACAAGTCAATCTGATTAAATGTACACACTGTTTTAGGTCTGAACTTTATTTTTATATTTGTTTCTTTATTATCTTTTATTTTCTTCTTCATATTTCTTATGCTCCCTAATTGCCTCACAGAGGAGTTCATGTTTTTGCTGCAGTCTGTTGTTGTTAGAAACATAACGAGAAAAGTCATGAACAGATTTTGATGTTGTTCACGCCACAAGAGAAAAGTGATTTAATTTTGGTGTTGGTCTGAATTTGGATTAATCACACCAGATGGGCTACCAAAAGAGTCAAAGAAAGTGTTTACAGAACCTTTAGAGCATACTAGGTGATTGGACATGATCTGTCAATCACACTCAGATAATGTGTAAAAAGCAAAACCTGAGCCATGACAGAACAAACTCTCTCCAAAACATGTCTGAAGTGGAGCAAAAACATCCTCTCTCTGGAGAGACTTTGAATCAGGTGGATCCAGCTGCTGTGCAAGGTTAGAAACCCCCACATTGTTGAGATAACTCTCTGACAGTGTTGGAAATGCCTTGGTGGAGGTTTATGCTGCTGGAGCTCTTGAAAACATGTCTTCTTTTCTTCAGCACAGCTGCTCCAGAGATGAACTCCACTGCTCGTTTTTTAGGATTTATGAACCTCAGATTGTGTTTGCTCTCACTCTGCTGGAAAAACCTCTGCAGATTGTTTGGTAACTGATTATTTTGACTGTGTGCATGATCTGGATTGTTCTAAAGTCAGCTGCTCTCTGCTCTTCTCTGATGGATAAGTGTTGCATCTGTGTTCGTCTTGAATGAGTTACTCATAAATAAAAATATGAAGGAGCAGAGAAGCTTTTTCTTTTTTACTCTGTTAAAGGAACATTTCTCCTTTTTCTCCTCTACCAGACAAACTCTTCAGCCTCTTAAAAACCTCCTCAGACTTTTAACAGGAGCTCTTTAAAGCCTGTGTGGATATTTTTATCTTTAAGAGGAGCCAGTCTTGACTTTAAGAGGAATTTCTCAGATCATGATTATTAGAATTTTCTAAGAATTTTGTTAACAGGAGTAAGTCTTATTTCTGAGAAGGCTTTGTGAATACAGGCTCTGCTGTTCAGTTTAGAGGATGTGGTGAACCTTTACCGTGCTGTTTTTGACTCTAGATGGAGTTTGTTTCCAGTTTTAGATTAAAATACATCACCCAAACAATTATTATCATCTCCTCAGTACACTGTGAGCACATCAGACTTGGGTTAAGGATTTAATTTAGAATTGTCAATAGATTTCTGGGATGCTGTAATGTCAGGGATTCACTCTTACTCTGACTCACGCTGCAGCTTTATCCAGACTAAGGGGATGCTCAGATTATATTATTCTAAGATCTGTCAAACGATCTTTGACATTTTCTAAAATCTTACTCCAAAGATTTTCCACCTCATCCTAACCTGTCTTCAGCTGCTCACAATCAGACTAAAGCAGGACCTGCAGACTGATCTACATTTAGGTATGGAGGATTCAAAAACATATTTACTCACCTGGAAATCTGCCTCACCTCCCTGCTTACTACACTGTCTTAAGGATGAGTTTGTCATTCAAACAGAGAGACTGTGGTCACACAAACTTAATGCTAAAGAGAATTTTGAAAACTCAGGGGTCTTTTATTTACTCAAGCACGTGAGTCCAGGCAAGAAGTCTAAGGGTGTATTCATACCTGTGGCTCGTTTGCTTTGTTCCGATTCAGGGGCAAAACCGATACAATTGTAGCGGTTGTCACTTGGTTCGTTTGTGTTCACAAGGCAAAAGTCTCTTGCGGTCCAAAGTTGTAAACAAATGCCACGTGCGATCGATTTTTTCTCTTATTGGTCAGAAATCATACCCGGAAGGCGGTGAGTTTCGACCTCAGTATTTTCATGAGTAGAGTCCAGCATTTGGCAGATGTGCTCTTCTGCCCAGATTTCAATGAGGCATTTTATTTCCTCGCTGTTCCAGGTGAGCCCATGACTCATTTTCTCTGTTCTTCAGGCTTCACTTCTTCTTTGGCCGTTGTTGATTCTTACTCCTTCTTCTTCTGCTGTTTTGACTGTGCAGTTTTCAACCGGGCTTACTACTGCCCCGATCACTACAGTGTGAGCCACAGTTATGAGTCAGTTGTGCTGGTTGCTGGGGTGTTTGTGTTCTCATTGCACAGGAACCGCTACAGGGTGCGTATGGATGCGAGCCGAGACCACCTATTTTTGGCGAATTTGTTTTGTCGCATCCGAGCGCATTGCTGTTCATATATGCCCAAACGAACCAGACTTTCAGGGGGGCTGCCCACTGTTTCGGAACAACTGTCCCAAACGATCCAGGTGTGATCACCCAAAGACTGAAATCTCACAGTGGACTCTACTGACTGTCCAGCTCGAATGTCTTCTTTGTGGACAAATTTATGTGCTTTACTTTTTTCCTCCTATTACATTTAAAATGAACTGGCAGCTTTTTAAGTCGATAGACCTTGTATTGTCTTTGTGTTGGTTTGCTCCATTAGCAAAAAGCAGTTCAGTCAGAGAGAAAACTGACAAAAAACCCAGCAGAATCAAGAACAGAGCTCAGGCCTGCAGGCGCTGTGGTGAGAGAGAGACAGACCAGAGAGACTGCAGTCAAATCAGCTGCTCAAATCTGAAGTGTTCATGGGTCAATCAAACCGCCTTACACTCTCCTTCCCACTACCCTCCGCTTTGATCCAGAGGGTCCGCCATATTAAGGGCTGTCCATTCCATGGAGTGCAGAGTGGACTGTTCTGCCCCTTAAATAGCCAGTCTGCATGGATGCTTCATCGACTTTGGCAGGAAGTGCAATGTCTAAATAGGAGGAAACAACATGAATGTAGGTGCCCAGGTGTCCATATGTTCCACACCTTTGTCACACTGACAGAAAATCACATAAAGCGTGGTTTTAAAGTTTAAACAAACAAATCATAGATGCTGTGCTACGTTGCTACGCTTGATATGATTGTGCAGCCAGCCCATAAAATGAGCACAATTGGCAACATTTATTCATTTCTTTGATTGGAATTGACGGATGATAATCGGATTGAAAGACATGTGGAATCGCTTAAAATAATTTGAATTAGGCTATAACGTAAATGTCCTAGCGGGTCATAATCTTTGCCACAGTGTAACAGCCTTACACGGGGCGTCTTTCTGTTGCCATGGACACGAAGTTTTCCTTTTCCGGTGAAGTGAAGAGAGCCTCCCATTCCTGCCCGTCTTTTTTACATACCCTCCTCTTTCAGTGGAAGTGCCCTTCATATCTACGAGTGTGACTCAATTTTGGAGTGACACTTGTTAGTGAAGGGGTAGTGTGTAGGGGGCGATTTGGGATTGGGCCATGGTGGGAAGGGTGGGGGGGTTAGTCAGGCATGAGTGACTTGCACACCTGTGAAGACTCCATTAATGCTAAAAGGTAGGAACAAGTGTTGGAGCAACATGCTGCCATCCATCTTGTTCAGGGACATGGAGATGGATCCATACTGTCGTGATGTTTACACCAAAGTCTGATGCTCTCTGTCTCAGGTCGCTCTGATTCTTCCTCATAAAACAATAAAGCTCCTGCAGTAAAATTGAGACTTTGACCTTTGATTGGCTGTAAACACGTTGATAAATGGACTTTGGTACATCCTGGTGTCAGTGTGTTCTTGTTTTTTGACTATACTGCTGCTTCACAGATCTGTCTTCACCGTCGAAGTTTGGTGAGAAACTTTTTAGTGTTTTCAAAACTTTAAACTTTGATCAGATGTGAAAACTGCAGGGAGAACGGCTCAGGCTTTATTTAAACATGACAACAGTGTGAATATCAATGGGGCTAAGGCCAAATGCTAAATGATAACATGCTAATGTTAACAGTGCTAACTATCCAAATGATAGCAGGGCTAATGCTTACAGTGCAAATATGACTAGTGATAATGTTATCAATGCTAATGATAACAATGCTAATGCTAACAAAGCTAACAATTCTAATGTTAACGGTGCTAATGCCACTGCTGATTCTTCAAGGGCTAATGGTAACAGTGATAAGATGACCTTTGCTAATGCGATCAATGCTAATGCTAACCATGCTAATGCTAACAATGCTATATTCATGGATTTCTTTCAAAGACTGCAGTGTAGATCACAGGTACGCTGATGAAAACGGGTAAGACACAGGCAGCGTACTTGGCCTGAATGTATGAGATGCCAAAAATATACATTCACCAAACCAGTCAAAGTGTATCTACGGCACAAATTCATACATCTGAATCTTTGAAAAGAACCAAGAACAGATAATGCAATGAAAGTAGCATTACAATTAATTATAGCCTATGCAGAAAGGAAGAAAAAGTGTCTTAATTTGTACATGTAAGGAGTTTCTTGATGTTCAAAAACATGTACATAGACAAGCTTATAATTTGCCTCTCTCTCTATCGATCTATCTATCCATATATATATTAATAGTGGCTGTATGTTTGGCCTCACATAAGTCGTAAACCAAAGCAGGAAAATGTTTACTCCATATGATGATCTCTGTCTCTAGTTCTTCATAAAACAATAAAGCTCCTGCAGTAATACAGAGACTTTGACCTTTGATTGGCTGTGGACATGGTGATAAATGGACTTTGGTTCATACTGGTGTTAGTGTGTTCTTGTTCTTTGACTCTTTGATAGCAGTGCTCATGCTAACAATGTTATTGCTACTAGGCTTAATGCTAACAATCCTAATGCTACCGGTGCTCATGCTGTCAATGCTAATGCTAATAGACATGAATTTGCCACATTGGCTGGTAGGGTGTTTTACTGAAGTTGGTTTCAGATTGGATGTGTCAGAGTGTCCCATAATCCAGTTTGAGCTGATGGAAACTTTCTGTCTTCTGAAAAAAAGCCAAAAAACTACCATTATGGTAACCACTACTGCTGGGACAGACAGACAAACAGTAGATTAATTCGATTTCATGTGAAAAATGTTCTGTTATTTAATGGAAGGACCATTGGGAAAGTTAGAGAGTTTTCTGTAATGTCAGTGAATGAATAGTCTAAGAAGGAGTGAGAATAATTATACATATGCTAAGTGTGTGTGAGTGTTAATGAGAGCAGAGCTGTTGTTAGGGTATAAGTGAAAAGAGAAGCTTGTAAACGAGTTTCTGGCTTTGACAAAGGCCTGCCGTCGCCTGTGTTGAGTCTTTTGATAAAGTGCATGGAAAGTTTGAAAACGTCTCCATGGTGGACGCTACTACTGGTGTCAGAAGTGACAGACATTTTGTCTATGAGTCTGACTTTGCTACGTGCTAACCCCGGCTACTTTTAACGACTACTGTGTGAACTGGTGAGGAGCATGTTACATTTGCTGAAGAAAGAGGATGGGGAGAATGGAGTTTTGGCCTGCATCCAGGATCAGAGCACCGAGGAGGGTGAGAGACAAGGCTTTTTCAAATGCCCTACAATCTGTCATGGAGTGCATCAGGCCACACTTGCAGCTGAATGTAGTTCACTTCATCAGGGTGTAGGGTAGGACTACAGCAGTAAGCTTTGGGATAATCTTCCCTCCCTCAGGTGGAAACAGGAAGTGTATGTTGCCATGGTTTCGAAGCGGCATCTTGCATGAGCAGCAGTTCTTGTATTGATCCAGCAGTGACTGAAACATGATGAGATCCTCCAAAAGGTGCAGAGGTTTAAGGCGTCTTTTACGTTTGATTACGCAGCAGTGAAATGTGAGCCTCTGTACTTTTGTTGCTCACATTCTGTAAAAACTCTCTCTGGATATTGATTTTATTTATCTTTATTAAAGTATATGAGATTGAATTAAAAAAAATCGTCCTTCAATGCATAATTTAATGTAAGGTCAATCTTTTTAAAGTTTCCCAACATATTTTAAACCCTGGCATAATAATATTTATTATTAATATTTTGAGACTGAACTTGAACCCTGATGGTATGTTGGGTTTTAATTTTCAATATGTTTTAATGTCAGAGAAGCAAAAAGCAGCAAGGCTATTTTTTCCTGAACTTTGAGTTTATGAAAAAAAATCCTAAGTACATAATAAAATAAGAAATGGCCTAAATATTAGCAGAGAACCTTTCTGCAACAATTTTGATCAGCCTATATGTATCGCATATCACTGAAATTTGCCTAATTAACATGTCTCGGGTAATTAAAAAAAGTTTTTATCCTAGGACAATACAAATTATTTCACTTATTCTTTATCATTCTTTTCTTACTGAAGAGCTTTCATTTTTCACTCACATTTTTATGAATTATTTGGTTTTCATTACATTCCTTGTAAATATAAAAAAATTTAATCAAATAAACTCTTTTTTGGACTAATGCAGGGTAGGCCTTAATTTCATAATCAGCGACATGTACAACTAAAGTCGTAAACATCTGGATGACAATCATGAAGTTGTTGTCTCACTTCAACAGAGTTTGTGCAGGCACTTGCGTGGAACTTACATTTGTTTGTTGCTTCTTGCATGGCTGTGTCCGGACACACTTTAGCGTTGCACGTGTTCAGCGAGTCGGCATCCGTGCAGACTCCTAGGAGTTTTACAGCCCACTACCCCTGCCCACGAATCAGTTTGGGATAGCCCTTAATATGGCTGACCCTCCGCGAGGCCGTGCAAATGGAGGGGTGGTGGGTAGGGAGAGTGTGCAGGGGGCAGTTTGAAAAAGGCCCAAGGTTAAGACACTAGCCTTGGAGGACGCCTTGAGCTCGTCGCACCAACCTGGTGATGACAGTGGCTGGTGCACTGAGTAGGTGTGGAGCGTGGTGCCCAACATAAACAAAGTGACAAAGAACCCGCTCCACTTCTCCACATAGATGAAGCCATCGTACTGATCAACAAAAAACCTGTGAAAGCGTATAGAAACAGTAGCACGGCGCACTATCAGGTTACTCTGGGTCAAACATCTCAGCGGGTTAAAGTACAGACTTTGCTGCTTCGTGCTCAGTGTGTGTGCACACATATGTTGATAAGTTGTAGAGAAACAGAGCCAGAGTTAGAGGGTAAGACAAAAGAGAAGCTTGTTTGTGTGTGTGAATATCGATATCTATCTCACTCGCTAGCTATATATATTTATAAAGTCCTCCCTCCAGTGCTTTGTGATGCAGATTCAGGGACTCCTCCACAGCTGTTACAGAGCAGCTTCATTAAAATCATTAAAGGACAAATTTCATGATTTATTCAGCATGTTTAATGTTTTCATAGGTTTCCATACATCAACAGTCAGACAGGACAAAACTTTAATCCAGCTGAGACCAGAGGACAGTTTGACTTTAATGCTCTGTGCTGTCCCCTCTGCTCTAAAGTCTTCCTCTCAGCTGTGGACAGAGTGTCTGCTAAATCAAACTGAGCTTCTGTCTATAACAGCAGTGTTTATGATGATGTGAATCTTTCAGACTAAACCATGACCACCTCAGGGCATCTGGTTAAACAGAAAAAAAACCATCAGCTGATGTTTCTGTGGCCCACATGTTTAATGTTCTCCATCTCAAGGGCTTAACTGTGATAACTTTATATTCAGTAGAGACAAATATGATGAGGACAGATTTGTGGTCCAGGCGTCCATCAATCATCACTGTCATGAATTCTTATTATAGTTCCTTTGTCTCTGCACACCTCTTTATCTTTACACTTTTCCTTACAAAGTAAATAAAATCTACAATAGATAAAAATAAAAAAACAGTAACTAAATGACAAACTAATAAATAAAAATATATATAATGTTGTTTAGTAAAGCATCTTGAGGGGACATTTGTCAGGATTTGCTGCTGTACAATTACAAACTGTGTTCACCTCACAGGTCATCCCCACTGAGCAGCATTTATCAGAGGAAAAGATGTAAGGAAAGACCCTCTGTTGGGGGGGCAGCAGATCCAGATCAGATCCAGACTCAAGCTGAACACCTACTTGCTGAAGCTGCAGGTGAGAAAAGAGCAGAGAGCTGAAGACCAAAGAGACGCTGAGGACGAGGACGTAGACAATGATAACAGGTCATAGAAATACATCATAGAAAAGTGACCATAGAAATATGACCATAAATATAAGTCCATGCCTTCAGCCCATCAGAGTCTGTTGTTAATGCTCTGCTCTCTGACTCCTTCATCACAGCTGACAGACAGCAGGGGGCGCTCTGCTGTGGATCAGACTGAAGAACCAGAGGACACCAGACCATCTAAAACCTCTGTGAGTGAAGAAGACCAGGGTCTGAGGTGAGATGAAGATGAAATCATAACAGTCGTAAATTTAGCAGAAAAATAAATGCAATCATACCTATACCTTCTTCACAAACGTATCTATCATATCCTGAAGAATTTTACTCCAAATTAACAACAAGCACCTTGTGGCATTTATTCATCTGTGTTCCTCTGGAAAATCGTTTCTTTATGCCTCTTTTTAAAAAGTATTATGCCCTAAATTTGCTTTAGTTTTGTCCTCAATCTGTTCCACAGTTTAACTCCACTAACAATGATACAGAAACTTTTCAATGTGGTTCACACACTTCTAACTTTTAGATTTGAATTTGCTCTTAAATTATAACACCCTCTCATTCATTAAACATTTTTCTGATTTGTACCCTATTTGACCATGTTATTCATCACTTAGTAGTTGAGCTGTTTTATGCTTCACCAAGTCAACAAATTTGAGGGTTTTGGATTTTAAAAATATATCATTTATGTTTACATGAGATTCAACATTATAAATGATTCTGATGGCTCTTTTTACAGAATGAAAAGTGGTTGTAGTGAAGTTTTGTAAATGTTTCCTGTGCCTCTGTACAGTGATCTAAATAAGGAAGAATTAGTGAGTTATCCAGAATGTGGAGTGATTTCTGTTCTAGAACATGCTTTACTTTTACCTGGACTGAAAAACTTTGAGACAGTTTGGATTTGATTTGTTTAATGTTTGATTTCCAGATAATTTTCTCATCTGTTATCACTCCCAGGAATTTATTTGACATTTAAAAAAATACATCTTATGTGTATTAACCACCCTTTTTATTTTATCATTTTTTTGACCATTATCAATAAATATTTAGGGTCATTTATCTGATTGAGCCATTTCTTCTGATACTGTTCAAAACATTTCAGATACCTGAAATGTTATTTTAGTTATTTTCAAATATTTCAATATTATATTACTTTTAATGCCATCTAATAATATTAGTATACTTCTTTTTGTATTTCTTACATTTATTCTTAGCCTCTATTTTTTTTCAGAAATTATCTATAGAGTGTATTTTTCTTTTAACAAGGATTTTGAAATCCTTTTGTGATACACTGATTTTCTTACATTTTGTTTGTCCTATATTGTTGGATCGGAAAACATTTATTCTACATTAAATATTCTAAAGAACTCCTCATATGCCAAATAATTTTCTTTTCTTTATGTACTGGTACCCAGACTTGTGCTAGTAAATCAGTCCTTAATTTATCCATAGTCTCTTCCTTCCTAACCTGTATTTTCGTTTGTTTTACTGTTTGTTATTTTTGTAGTTTTTATTGTAAACAGTGAAAACAGGCAGGCGGTCATTGACATCACACACTAACAGTCCGCTCTCTGTGTTACTGTCGTTTTGATTCGTGCAGATATTATCAATGAGTGAGGCACTATGGGAAGTAATGCTGCTGGGTCTGATGATTTTATGGTATAGACTTAAACTGGATACTGTGTTGATATATTTTTCTGTTATTTTGTGATAATTTTGATTTAGTAAGTCACTGGTAAAGTCGTCACAAATAAAAATGACAATTTGGCTTATTTTTGCGAAATATTCCTCCATTCAGTTCCTAAAAAAGGCTTTTTTATTGGACCTAGTGTTCTGTATATTCAACTCATAATAATATATTTCTTTTTTCCAGGATGTTTTCTATGTTAACACATTCAAGAAGATTATCCATTACGACTGACATTTTTTCATCAACCGTAAAATTAAATTTCTGGTCCTTAAACAAGGCAACAACACCACCATTCTACTTTTGTCTATTAAAATGAACCATTTCATATCCTTTCAAAATTGTATGATTTCAAGGTTGGCATGATTTAAAAAAAAAAAAGAAAAAGTTGGCATACCGGCTTTTGCTATTAAAGTGAATTATTGATACTTTTTGGTGTTGTTGAACTGTAATATTGTCAGTTGTTACTGGTGTCGGGGTTGTTTTCTGGATCAGTGTTGTTTTCTATGTCCTGTGGATTTAGCTCTGGATCCTCATGCTCAGTGATTCTTTGTGCCAGATTATCAAATCCAGGTTGTGTTTTGGATGTGTTGCCATTTAAAGTGGGTGTGGTTACTCATACTGGTTGGCTGATTGCTTCCTTGTTTCTTGGATCAGTGATCATTTTGTCATTACATAAACAGGCAATGCCCCCCCTCTCTCTCACAGCTCTCAAATCTGGCATCGGTTCTTCCCTCTTTTTCCTCCTTACAGCACCTGTGTGGTCCTTTGGTCTCCAGCAGCTATGGGTTGCATTTGGCTATGGTGTTAGCCTAATGCTACGTTCATACCGCAAGCGACCCAGCTTCCAAAATCGCATCGCCCTCTGATGTGTCGTCGGGCATCCATAAATACCCAATTTTGGTCACCGTTGCCGTCGTCGCTCGGTGACGTCAGCTGATGTCCTGCAGCTGCATCATCTGTGAGTTTCCGGCGGTCTGTCTAGGTGGAACTAATGTCCTCACTGACTAATGTTTCCCACACGGACATAAATTGTTCCTCTGTAGTCCGGATAAAAAACTGTCTGTCACGGGCACCGTCACACACGCACACACCGCTGATTGGCTGTTGCTGCACAGCCACACACGACATCGTCTGAATAGATCAACTTTTTTTACTTTGACATTGCGCGACAAACTATGTGGTAGTGTGAAAAGCTGCTGTTGCATTGCAGGAGGGTTAGCCCCGCCCCATCGCGGCTGTACATTGACTTTGCATGGAGAGTGATCGCGGAGGTAGTACAAGTAGCGTGCGGTGTGAACGCAGCATCAGGTGGATTGGTGTTCATGACCTGTGCAGTGTTATTGAACCTATGAAGACCAAAGGCATACACAGGTTGTGATACTGTATCAGCTTTTCGCAACAAAGGCAAAAAGACTGCTTGGCAAGCATGGGACATTTGCCCTGAGGCCTCTCCCATCTTCAGTAATTTAAGTCAGTACCCTCCTGTATTGACTGATAGTGACCTTGACATCCTGGAGAAGTGTGTGGTCTTTATGTATTAAGTTCAGCTGTTAGTGTGGATGAGGCTAGACTTGATATGTTTGCCCAAAAGCAGAGGCCATATGAGGCAATTCCTCCAACAAGAGCAGCTCTTCTTCACACTACACGTGCTGCATATCAGGCAGGCTGCTTATGGGGTCAGGCAACCCAGTGTCAACCAAAAGGAGAGAGTCCTGCAGACTGGGGATGGGAAAAGGTTGGTGGACAATGGTGGGTCTTCTGGATAGCGAATAAACCAATTGTGCAAAGTTGCCAACAACTGGCCAAGTGCAGCTGCAAATCAGAGTGCTGTGGAAGGTGCACATGTTTCAGATTAGGGTTCACCTGCACAGCACTGTGCAGCTGCAAATGTGAATGAAAGACATAAGTCAGCTCTCCAACACTACATCACTGTATCACATTTTGTACTTTAGTTCATTAGTGTTGTTTTACACTGGCTAATTATCAGTGTCAGATGTCTTTAGTTGAATAACTTTGTAATGTCAGCACCTGTGTATTCCATTTTTGAGGTTTTTCCTGCTCAATATCATTCCACAGCTGTGTCAGTCAGTGATGGCGTTGCCTCTGGAGCATTCAGGACTAATTGTTAAATTGTTTCTTTAGTGTATTTTTTAGCACTGTCTATTCAGCACCACAGCTGTGCTACTTTACTCATCTTTCTTTAAATTTCTCCTTCTCCTATATAAAAACAAATAAACAAATAAACAAACAAAGAAAACAAAAAAACCCTCCCTTGTAACTGTTACCTTGTTGTGGTAAGGGAGCTTGTGTACTTCAATCACCCCCAAGAGCTATGCCGTTTGGAGACAACTCCTGGCAGGTATTACCAAATCGGACAGGTCAAGGGGTAGGAGTTCGACAAAAAACAGTCAAAAAGACAATCTTGGACTCTAGGCCAAGGAACTCAGATTAACATGGTAATATACTATTTAAAGATCCAGGTAGAAATCTCAAAGAAAGGCTACAATGTTGAAAATTCAAGTGACTGTGAGCAGTTTTTAGTCAAGTGACCCACTTACAGTCATCATACCAATATTCTACTAAGGTGGCAACCATTTTGAAAAGCAGCCACCATCTTGAATAACGTCTGCCATCTTGAAAAACTGCTGCCGTCTTGAATTTTGGAGTGTCTGTTATTGTTCAAAAGAGTTGCCCTTACAGAGTTTTTTTGCCAAATTTTATGCTAGCATCCTCATGTGATTGATTCTTCCGAAATATGCAATTACTGTATCTGCACTAGATGATTATGTTTGTTTTATCAGGATGAAGAAATCAGAGCCTCCTGAGCCCAGTGGTGTGTCCATGAAGAGTGACCAATCTAAAGGTCAGGGCATCAAGTTTAAGGAGGACCCACCTGCTGAGTACAAGTAAGAATTTCCAATAATGGACTTTGACCTCCATGTTTTAGCCACTTAGAGATGATGATGGTGATGTTTGTTATTTGTTTTATCAGGATGAAGAAATCAGAGCCTCCTGAGCCCAGTGGTGTCTCCATGAAGAGTGACCAATCTAAAGGTCAGGGCATCAAGTTTAAGAAGAACAGACCTGCTGAGGACAGGTGAGAATTAAGAAAAATGATCTTTGACCTCCATGTTTCAGTCACTCAGAGGTGCTTATATTAGATTAGATTAAGTTAGAACTGTTATATTAAAACCTCTCCGAGGACATTAGGATTCCAGTGGCAGTTTGGAAAGTAGATAAAAAGATATCTAAATTAGATAGATATAAACAAAAATATAAATATTAAATAAATTCATAGGTCCCAGTTCCTTTCTGCAGTTTAACATGGATGATGTCTTTATGAAACCTTAGTAACATTCTTGGTCCAAAAGCTTATGAATAAAGCGCAGCTGCATTCTGATGCTTAAGAGTTCAGAATGGTTTTGAGCTTTAATATGCTAATGTGTGAAAGAGCAGCAGCCAGAAATATAGATGGAATTTATGACAGACATGCAGCTTAACTCAATCAAAGCAGAGCACAGCCACGTTACAGTCCTGAACACATGATCGCAGATTCTTTTGTTTTACTGTTTTTATTGTCTTTATCATTGTTTTATTGTTTTATGACTGTACACTTTGAGATTTCACAAATGTAAATGTAAAATAAAATCCATTATTATTATTATTAATAATTCGTGCTGATTACCAGAAAACAATGAAGCTTTTTTCCCCCTAGCATCACTGGCTAACGCACATCATTCTACCCTTGTCCTTGTCACTGCAGTGGGACAGCCACAACTTAGCCTAGCTTCTGGGCTAATGTTAGCAGAAACAGAGGGCAATGGGATGGGTAAAGGACTGATTATATTCAGCCAACTGTTCAACTCCTCTTGACTAATGTAGAAATGTTAATACATTGAAGTTTGTCTTTCAGACTTTCAACAAGTGACGTGAAAGAGAAAAGTGTTTTTAAATAGAAAATAAGATTATGGCCAGGGACGGGCTGACCATTGGGAAATTCGGGACTTTTCCCTCACGGCCGGTCTATTCCAGACCCTCACCGGCCGGTGGTTGGAGCGTGTTTTTTTTTTTTTTTTTAATTAATGACGTTGATAGAACAGAGCCGCAGCAGCCTGCCCTGCCAGCGGCACCCCCAGCCGCAGATAACACAGAGTTGGTGGGACATCACGTCAGACCGGCTCATGTTTTGCAAATTAAGGGGGGGATACGAGTGGCCCCTCCTAAATTGGACTGATCCATTTTCATGTTTTGTTTAAAAAAAATAAAAGCAAAGAGAAGGATGTTATGAGTAGGCATGGCGAAAAGAAAGAAGCAAGAAAAAGAAATGGGTGGGGCAGAGAAAATAAGGGCATAAAAGAAGAAGATGCTTCTGCAGGATGCGGCCAAATGTGCAAAACTGACAGATCTTTTCTGTGGAGAGGCTGCAGTCAGCCAGGCCGCTGATGACACGGGTCCAAGTAGCACGGCCACAGCAGGTTAGCATTTGCAGCTTACATGACTCGATCATCACAGACTTGGCATGTGCTTGTGTTTTTGGATGTGTTAAGAGAGCTGTAAAGGTATAGTAGCCATCAATGTTACACCATGTGGACCACTAATCTGCTTTATCAATTCAAAGTAAAATCCACACTAGTTGACCAGGAAATATATACAATTCTTTATTGCTAAAATATATTTTAAATTATTCAAAAAACATACTTCAGGAGAGTTTCTCTGTGTTCAAAGTTAAAAAGATAATAGCATATTTAAATTCAGGCTGAGCGTTATGTTTTCCTGTTCTGTTTCTACATTTTACCAGCTCAAGAGAAATACGTTAAAGTGAGTAATTATTTTACAAAAAGAAAAAAAAACTCCAAACAAAAACAATGAGCAGATTATCAAAATCAAAGCAAAAGAGTGAGTGTGTATTTCAGTGTATGTGCTCTAACACTGAATCCTTTGAAACATAGCTTTAACATTTATCATTGTTGTTTTTATTGTTATTATTCGCTTACAAGGCCAGTGTCAGGACAAAGAGACAGATGTGGAGGGACAGGAGTAGGAGGAGAAGCTGGAACAGGAAGAGGAGGAGGAGGAGGAGATAGAGAAAGAGAAGAGACCAGAAGAGCTGTAAATTGGTCTCTACATGGAATAGGAATAGGATCAAGATGTTATATGTTGATTTTACAACTCCAGTCACACAGAAACAATAAGTCTATCTACTCCTGCAGTTATGTTCTGAAATAGATATGTTTTCCCTCCCTGACATAAATAACTTATAGTTAATTTTTATTATCATCTATGTTCTTTTCGTGCAGATGTACAGGGAAAGGCAGGGCCCAGCACAGGGGAAACAGAGCCAGAAACATCAGTTGAAATTGAAGATGAGGGTTTCGATTTTTTATGCACGCCCAGCCTCCAAAGATTTAGATTTCTTTTTTTCTTACCATCCTCAACAACCCTCCAGAAAAGGGATGTGTATCTATCAAACCAAAGATGGTATTAAGAGAAAGTGGCTTACCTACTGTGAGAAAGAAAACTCCCTATACTGTGCAGTATGTTTGGCATATGCAAAGCCATCTGCAGGTGACAGTGCTTTAGTTAAAGGTGGGATGAGAGCATGGAAGCATGTACATCAACAGATAGAGGAACATGAAAGAAACCAAGTGCACCGAGATAGTGCTGAAGCATATTTCATGAAGACCAACCAAGCAGATGTAGCAAGTCTACTTGGAGGAAAACAAGCTTCAATTCACCGTGAACAGGTCAGAAAAAAACGTCAAGTTATGGATCGTATTATAGAAGTGATAAAGGTCACTGGAAAATGTGGTCTCAGTTACAGGGGTACTAATTTTGAGGCTGCATACACATGGGAAAACATGGCTCTTGACCATGGACACTTCTTGGAAAGGATCCTGCTGTTAAGCAAATTTGATGTTTCCCTCCAAGAACATGTTAGTGAGTGTATAAAGAAAAGCAAGAGCCTACATGAAACTGGGGCTAAAGGCAGGGGATCCCTGGTTACTCTGCTCTCTAGCACATCTGTCAACAAAATAATCAACGTCATCAGCCACTTGATCAAAGAAAACATCTCAAAGGAAGTAAAGGAGGCAGGAATGTTTTCTGTGCAGATTGATACAACACAAGATGTTACCTCTATAGATCAGTGTGCTGTTGTCCTCAGATATGTGACTGACACAGTTCATGAAAAGCTCATTAGTGTTGTTTCATGTGAGTCATCAACAGGGGCATATTTTGTGGATATGCTCAAAGAAACTCTGGCAAAGGTCAATATTGATATCCGGAACTGTGTTGGTAACTCAACAGATGGAGCAGCAAACATGCAAGGGCAATACAAGGTGTTCTCCACTTTACTGTCATCAGAGTCCCCTAACCAAGTGCACATCTGGTGCTATGCACATGTGCTCAATCTCGTTCTGGGAGACACTACAGGTGTTGTGATAGAAAGTGCATCCCTTTTCTCCATTGTGAATGACGTTGCCGCATTTATCAAAGATTCATACAAATGTATGAATATGTGGGAGAAAGTGTGTGATGACAAGCGTCACAGACGGCTGTCCCCCATTGGAGAGACCAGGTGGTGGGCCAAAGACCAAGCCCTGAGCAAGATATTTGGCTGTTTTGGTAACCCAGACAATGCCTTGTTTGTTGATTTGATCGTAACATTGAAAAGGATAGTGGAAGATATGTCAATGAAAGCACAAATCAGAGCAAGAGCTAAAGCTACATTGAGTCCCTACTGAAGCATGAGACTCTGCTTACAGCACAGATATTCTTGAGAATCTTTGAGATCACCTCACCTCTGTCGAAATACCTTCAGACTTGCAACATGGACCTAATCACTGCTCATCAGCCTAAAAACATGCACCAGAGACATGGATGGTGTTACAAAGGTAGCTAATGTATTTGCTGAGTGGGCAAATAAGCTGGAGGAGAGTGGATCCAAAGAAGTGGTCCAGATGGATCTACCTGGAAAAAAGATAAGAAAGATAAAGACCATGCCAGATGAGGGAGCAGAGGAACAAAATGAGTGGACTGCAGAGGATCAATTCAGGGTCAATGTGCACAATATTATTTTAGACACTGTCACTGAGAGCATTCAGACCAGCTTTGAAGCAAACGGAGCTCTGTATGATGATTTTGCATGCCTCGACACTTAGAGAAAGGGGACTTCAATCCAAATCACTCGAACAGCTCAGTAAGTGTCTCCTTAGGTTTGGAGGGAGAGTGGACAACAGCAATGCTAGAGTCTTTTCATTGTTGTTTTTTACCACAAAAAATGACCATTGTTTTATCCATTATTTATCCATAATGTATCACAATTGGCATTTAAAGGGTTAAAATAAAATAAATAATTGAATATTTGGTATTTTTGCTTAGAACTGAAGTTGACTGAATGATTTGAGCAAAAAAATAAAAAAGATCTAAATCTGTTATGTTTTTATAGCAGCTTTGGGAGAGGACATTAATGACCACTACTAAAGGATAGTAAATTATGAATTGGGCACTGCAAAAAAATTAACAATGCATGAAATTCAATTTTGTTATAAATCTTAAGTATATTTAAGCCTGTTCTTTGAAAAAAATTCTCAGGCCTTCAACATTTATAATATTGATAATAACTCACTTTTTGTGTTTTTTTTCATTAAAATTCATACATCATGTAATCAAGTTGGCATTTAAAGGGTTAAAATAAAATAGATAATTAAATATATATATTTTTTTTTTTTTTAGAACTGAAGTTGACTGAATGATTTGAGCAAAAAAAGTAAAAGAGAAACAATAAGCTGTTATGTTTTTATAGCAGCTTTGGGAGAGAACATTTTGTCATTGCAGAGAAATCCTCCAGAGTAGTCAGACATATATCCCTGGATAGATCCATACGCGTGTCAGCCGGTCTCGAGTCCCACTCTGAGCAGCAAACACACTCCTCTTCTGTTGCCATAGGCGAACACTGTCCACAAGTGCACCACCAGTTAGCATTGAGTCGTGGACGTGCTCCTGTGTGTTGTTCTCGAGCCAGCTGTTCGTCTCTCTCCCTCCACATTCTTCTTTCATGGAGCTCCTCGTCCGTGTACTCAGGCTCAAACCGGTAAGGACAGTCGTCAAACTCGAAGTCGTAGTCTGACTCTTCGGCATCAGATAAATATTCTGCCATGTTGCTCAGCAATGCCGGCTGAAAGTAAATCAGCTGTACCTTTGTGTCGCGCGGCTATGACGTCATCAAAAGTTTGTTTACCAGGTCAGCTGATCCACCTAAAGATGGTAGACGAGCTGACTTTATGACAACACTGGCGATGGATGAAAAAATATAGCCCAAATGAGCGATTTTGCAGAGATTATGTCCCGTGCTGAAGCTCCATTGCCGTGGCCCTCGCAAAGTGCGGCTACATTGGTTGGATCTAAATAACTTCTGAAGGACTCCGAGCTGCACGATGTTTGTCTGAGTGAGTATATGAGCATGCACGCATCTATAAATAAGGTCCAGGTGTCAAAAAACCGGGGTTGCCCTTTAATGTGCTTGACTAACCTCAAAGGGTAGTAAATTATGAATTGGCACTGCAAAAAAAATTAACAATGCATGAAAATCAATTTTGTTATTGATCTTTAGTATATTTAAGCCTGATCTTTGAAAAAAATCCTCAGGCCTTCAACATTTATAATATTGATAATCACTCACTTTTTGTGGGTTTTTTCATTAAAATACGTACATCATGTAATCAAATTGGCATTTAAAGGGTTAAAATAAAACAATTCTATATTTGGTACTTTTGATTAGAAATGAAGTTTACTAAACAATTTGAGCAAAAAATGTATAAAAGAAATAATAATCTGTTGTTTTTATAGCAGCTTTGGGAGAGGACATTAATGTCCTAAGATCACCTCAAAGGGTAGTAAGTTAAAGCGACCCACACATGTCTGTTTGATGGACCTGCTGAGGTCAGGTCAGCTCCCTTTGCCCTCAGACTGACTTAACCCTTTAGCTCCATAGAGCCTGATGCTCCAGCAGCTCACCCTGAGTGGTCCCTGATTAGAGTCATTATGGGTTTATCTCTTATGAACCTAAAGGCAGCCACTCTTTCATTGCTGCAGAGGGAAAACAGCACAGCACTGTTACTAATAAAAAGCTGTGAAACACAGCGGTTGGAGTTATAAATGCTCAGAAATCTTTAAAGCTTCATTAGATAACCTTACAAGTTTTAGAAAACATACAGAACATATATTCAGGTTTGTGGTTTTTGTTTTAACAATTTTGTTGATATTCAAAAATTCCAAGTCTGTCAGACTGCTGTTTTGGTTCTAGGCTGTGTCTGCACACAGTAACAAACACAACTTATTCTATTTGAATGTGACACACAAAGTGATGTCTGACACCAGCTCTGTGAGGAAATACTTCAACATTTTTACCAATGAAAATGAAAATTGTGTGCTGAGCTGGAGTGATGTTTGTTGCAACATTTTCCCAAAGTTTCAAAAACACTGAATTCATGATCCAAAACCCATCTGTGTGAAACTCTGCACCATCTGATTGGTTTACCTTCAAGATGTGGAAACAAGAGCCAATCAGTGAAAAAGGCGCCAAAATTGCTGAGGCTGATCCGCCTGGTAAAGCAAAATTTTTGGGTAAATGAATTTTTGATTCTGAATATGAGGCATGGTGAGCTTAACCAACATTTTAGTGACAATAAGTGGCAATAATATTGGCATAATTTGAGATCCTCTTCAAATGTTGCTTCTGTGGCTCTCATGTGTCAGACCACCACCACCACCACTTGCAAAAAGACAGTGACAGATACAGGGCAGGAACAACAAGACTGTCAAGTCATCAGCAGAGCAGCGCCCCATTGTCTGAGATGAGTGAAAAATGGAGAAGGGGAAAGGAGAGGAGAGGAGGAAGAAAAAGATAACTCCAAACTTGGCCCCTGTAAAGGCAGAGTGGAATTAGGGAAAAACACTTCAGCACATAAGCAACATAATAAAATGTGACAACAAAACTCGAAGACTTACACATGTGGGGGTGGGAGTGCCGGGGAGGGAGGGTGTTGCGGCATAGGCACTGGGGGGAGCTCGCAGCCACACCAGGTGCGAGGCATCGACCTGCAGAGTGGGGGGTCAAGAAGGTGTTGAGTTGGAGGAGGTGTGAGTGTCATGTGTGCCTTTTTGTGCTCACATCCCTATTGGAGAGAATGTTAGCCAAGTGCAAGTGTCCCGAAAGCCAACCCCCTTTGGCCAGGCTACCAAATCCAGCTTCCCTTTGGGTCAGTAGACTTTAGAGGGGCC
Source organism: Scarus forsteni (assembly GCA_036419115.1). Taxonomy (NCBI): domain Eukaryota; kingdom Metazoa; phylum Chordata; class Actinopteri; order Labriformes; family Labridae; genus Scarus; species Scarus forsteni. The sequence goes on from JAZDUH010000534.1 coordinate 29,980, forward strand.
TCAGAGCACACCAAAAGCAAGTATTAAAGGACATCCTTCTCAGGCGTCAGTGAAACTTGTGGATCGAAGTGTCTCAGAGATCTAAAACAAGCATGAAAAGGCTGCTGCAAAGGTGAAAGTCTTTTTACAACTGGAATTCTTTATTAGATTGATCTCTTTAATGCAGCCTGTTCTAATCTACAGAGATCAGAAGGTGTTTTCCAAACTCCGACAGCCTAAATCAGAGGTGGACTCCATATTTCTGGTGAGAACATCACACTTTAACAGTGAAGTCCATGATCTACAAGTCTAATTCTCCACCATGATCCAGATGTTCTTCTCTTTCTCTTTGAATCTCCACTGTCTTCTGTTCTCCAGCTGCTGGAGGAGAACATCATCACCTTTGTGAAGGAGCAGCTGAAGAGAATCAAGAGAGGGTTAGGTCCAGATGACCCAGAATGCTTAGAGGCTCAGAGCGAGGATGAGGAGCAGAAGAGCATCTGGGAGGCATTTGTGAAGGTGACAGTGGGCTTCCTGAGGAGGATGGATCAGGACGAGCTGGCAGAGCATTTAAGGATAAGTAAGAGCTTTATGGATTTTACAAAGACCGTGAAGTTCTTCAGGACTGATGTTTCTCTGCTAACTAAACTCTGATTTAGTGCTGATGGATAAGATCAGACTGAACTCCAGGAGGATGTTTCATCAGGATGGAGGAGATGTTGTATGGAGCTCCACTGTTGTTGTTGAACTTAATACTCTTTCTGATATTTCGATAAAACTTGCTCATTCCAATCTTGATAACAGGAGGGTGTAGTTGGGCTTTTATGGTGGATGTGAATGTTTCCATAGACATGCAGCTGTGTTGTTTAGTCCTCTGATCATAATAATAAGGTCTCATAGTGAGAGATGAATATGATAGAATTATGATTCTGTTGTCTCTTTGGATATAAAGATGGAACAGGTCTGTCAGAGATTTAAATGTTGTAGTTTCTGATTAAACTTGATGGACCTGGATGGTGAGGTGGTTGGACAACATGAACTTTTAAAAATGGATCTTCACTGTACAAAGGTCGCAGACCCCTGATTTACGAGATCTCCTCAAATATGATGTTTATAGCCACAATTTTTGAATAAAAATTTACTTTTAGTAAAAAGAGAAGATGTGAGCAGCCCCTCTGTGACAGCAGGACTTTGTCCAGGATCCAGACTTTAATGTCATTTGTTGGTCTTCCTTCAGAACATGAAGCCCCAGTGTGCCGACGCAAACTCAAGTCCAACCTGAAGCAGAAGTTCCAGACCGTGTTTGAGGGGATCGCTAAAGCAGGAACCTGGACCCTGCTGAACCAGATCTACACAGAGCTCTACATCACAGAGGGAGAGGCTGGAGGGGTCAATGAGGAACATGAGGTCCGACAGATCGAGACCACATCCAGGAGACCACAAGGACCAGAGAAGATCATCAGAGGAGAAGACATCTTTAAAGGACCACCTGGAGAAGATGGACCAATCAGAACAGTGATGACGAAGGGCGTGGCTGGCATTGGTAAAACAGTCCTCACGCAGAAGTTCACCCTGGACTGGGCTGAAGACAAAGTCCACCAGGACATACACTTCATGTTTCCATTCACCTTCAGAGAGCTGAATCTGCTGAAGAAGAAGAAGTTCAGCTTGGTGGAGCTTGTTCATCACTTCTTCAGAGAAACCAAAGAAGCAGGAATCTGCAGGTTTGAGGAGTTCCAGGTCTTGTTCATCTTTGATGGTCTGGATGAGTGTCGGCCTCCTCTGGACTTCCACCAAACTAAAATCCTGACTGATGTCACAAAGTCCACCTCAGTGAATGTTCTGCTGACCAACCTCATCAGGGGGAACCTGCTCCCATCTGCTCACCTCTGGATCACCACACGCCCTGCAGCAGCCAATCAGATCCCTCCTGGATGTGTTGACATGGTGACAGAGGTCAGAGGGTTCACTGACCAGCAGAAGGAGGAGTACTTCAGGAAACGGTTCAGAGATGAGGAGCAGGCCAAAAGAATCATCTCCCACATCAAGAAGTCCAGAAGCCTTCACATCATGTGCCACATCCCGGTCTTCTGCTGGATCACTGCCACAGTCCTGGACCATGTGCAGAAGACCAGAGAGGAAGGAGAGCTGCCCAAGACCCTGACTGAGATGTACATCCACTTCCTGGTGGTTCAGTCCAAAGTGAAGAGCATCAAGTATGATGGAGGAGCAGAGACTGATCCTCACTGGAGTCCAGAGAGCAGGAAGATGATCCAGTCTCTGGGTAAACTGGCTTTTGAGCAGCTGCAGAGAGGAAACCTGATCTTCTATGAAGCAGACCTGACAGAGTGTGGCATGGACATCAGAGCAGCCTCAGTGTACTCTGGAGTGTTCACACAGATCTTTAAAGAGGAGAGGGGACTGTACCAGGACAAGGTGTTCTGCTTCATCCATCTGAGCGTTCAGGAGTTCCTGGCTGCTCTTCATGTCCATCTGACCTTCATCAACTCTGGAGTCAATCTGATGGCAGAAGAACAGAAAACACCCAAGGTCATTCAAATCTTTAAGATCAAACCTGATCTGAAACAGCTCCACCAGAGAGCTGTGGACCAGGCCTTACAGAGTCCAAACGGACACCTGGACCTGCTCCTGCGCTTCCTCCTGGGTCTTTCTCTGCAGACCAATCAAAGCCTTCTACGAGGTCTGATGACACAAACAGGAAGTAGCTCACAGACCAATCAGGGATCAGTAAAGTACATTAAGTCAAAGATCAGTGAGGACATGTCTGCAGAGAAGAGCATCAATCTGTTCCACTGTCTGAATGAACTGAATGATCGTTCTCTGGTGGAGGAGATCCAACAGGCCCTGAGATCAGGACGTCTCTCCACAGATAGACTGTCTCCTGCTCAATGGTCTGCTCTGGGCTTCATCTTACTGTCATCAGAAGAGGACCTGGATGAGTTTGACTTGCAGAAATACTCTGGTTCAGAGGAGGCTCTTCTGAGGCTGCTGCCAGTGGTCAAAGCCTCCAGCAAAGCTCTGTAGGTGCTCCTACCTGCACAGGTTACATCAGATTTCTGTATTTTTACAAGAATGATGTTCATCTGTCGTCTCTTTATGTCTCTGATATCTTTCACAGGCTGAGAGGATGTAAACTGTCAGAGAGAAGCTGTGAAGCTCTTTCCTCAGTCCTCAGCTCACCGTCCTCTGCTCTGAGACACCTGGACCTGAGTGAAAACGACCTGCAGGATTCAGGAGTGAGCCGACTGTGTGCTGGACTGAAGAGTCCAAACTGCAGACTGGAAGCTCTCAGGTGAGGAAACATCAAGAGCCTCATGCACAAAACGGTGCGTACAAACAAAAAAATTCAAACGCTAACTTCATGGCTGGTGGTACGCATGTTTCTACTACTGTTGCTCTTTTGGTGACACTTCGAGGTGATGCTGGGAAACTGTTAGATCGGCTAAATAAAGGTGAAATCACTTAGTCCTCAGAGACACATGAACAATTTATACTTGTGGACAATTAACACACCCATGTGTCTGCAGTTACTTGAGTAAATGTGGTGCAAAAATACTGTTTAACTCAGCGGCTGCTTTAACAGTGTGAGAAGACATTGTAAATGTTGCATTACAAAGAGAGCGTGTGTTTGGAGATTGAGAGGATTTACTGACAAATGATGACTGGATCATCAGCCACTGAGGGTTCCTGAGGGCGATCCTCCTATTTGTGTAATAGTCTTAAAATACTTTGTGCACATTGAGCATATGCGTCTCCAATTCTATCCTGTTTCCACAGCATCATTACTAATCAGTGGTTGAAGTTAGGGACTTGCTGTTTTTTGCTGAATAAACTACAGCTTGAGATATTTTTAACAACCCCCTGATTGTCTGTAGTGCAGTCAACTTGATAACTCCATAAAAGGTAAAAGTGTGAAATTTCCTTGTGGCTGATAAAAGGTAGGAATCACACTAGATAAGCACCAGAGATGTGGACTCGAGTCATGTGACTTAGACTCGAGTCAGACTCAAGTCACAATTTTGGTGACTTTGGACTCGACTTGACAAAATCATCAAACACTTGCAACTCGACTTGGACTTTGACATCAATGACTTGGGACTTGACTCTGACTTTAGTCTGATGACTTGAAAATACTTAAAATTTTCAGTAAGACTGTTGAATAAAATGTGCTCCCATTCAAAGTATTCCACTAAGTGACTGATTATTCTCATTTCCACCAAGACAGTATTTTTTCCCACAGGACCTGCCCCATTGAATGCATCTATTAACATCCAATCAGGATCTAGAAGTATAAACAAAGAGGGTGTGGATTACTCAGTTACTTCACTGACCGCAAGACTGCAGGAGTGCAGGAACAACCCAGAGATGCAGAACCATGCTACCGAGGATAATTTCATTTGCATTCACAAAGTACGATGTCATAAACAAAAAAGTTGGTCCTGGTACCTATTGTGAGATCCTTCTGGGTAACTTTAGCTTAGCATGCGTTATATGCAACAACGGTATGTTTGCTTGCAAACTCGCCGTGGCTAAAAACTGAGACTGAAGTTAGCTGAAAATAATTGTAAAGTAAAGGCCCAGGGTGACCAAGTGTCCTGTTTTCCATGACATGTCCTGTTTTCATGTCCTGCCCTGACTGTCCTGGTTGTTTTTCTTATCAAGTGACGAAACTGTCCTGGTTTTTATTTGGGTTTTTTATTTGGTTAACGGTGATTATGACTTGGGTGGACTTGAAAATTTTAAGCCAATGACCTCAGACTTGACTTGAGACTCGACTTGGACTTGCAGGTCTTAACTTGAGACTTGACTCGAGACTTGGGTTTAAAGACTTGAGACTTGCTTGAGACTTGCAGAACAGTGACTTTCTCCCTCCTCTGGTAAGCACCATATGTCTGTTGAAATGCAGCTTGTTGCTCAACAATGCCACCCTGGAAATTTCACCCAGGGAATTCTTGTGTTTTGATAAAGACACACAGATTCAAATATCCAGGCTGAGATGTGCTTCAAGTTTTAAAAACAATCAATTTTTCATAACAATTAAAACCAAATAAATAATAAAACCATCCACACAGGAGAAGGGGAAACCCCCTCAGGAGCTGAGGCTTACAGGGTGGGCCAGAGGGAGGGGAGAGACAACAAACAAAACTAAAATCACCCACACACACTTGTGACTAAACATGAATAAACCCACATCACAGGAAGCACAGCACATGAAACAGGAAGGAGAACACCACCACCCAATTACCAGCACCACCACTGGACTTCAACCCTGAAACAGAGAAAAACAACAAATTAGTGGGGTTAGAACTACAAAATCAAAAACAGGAAACAAAACAGAACAAATAAGAAACTAACCATATATACTCAAAAAGCTAATAAACTCAATAAAGTCAACAGAACAAACAAAATAGCTGCCCAACTAAAGCATAACCCACAAATTTAATCAGCCAACAGGACAAATTAAATAAACAATCAAAATAATCAATATCAACTACAAACTGTAGAAACAAACTTATAGAATTAACCCAAATTTATTGGGGTTGTAACCCAAACCCACTCATATCCAAACATTAAAACATGATTAAAAGTTGCCCTTCTCGCCACGTGCAGGGCGTTAATTAATGGAGAGTAGCATGTAGCTAGAGCTTCAGCAGAGTGTCTGTGAAAACAGAGGAGCAGCAGAGATGAAGCTGAAACAGAGATGAAGCTGAAACAGAGATGAAGCTGAAGCAGAGATGAAGCTGAAACAGAGATGAAGCTGAAACGGGGATGAAGCTGAAACAGAGATGAAGCTGAAACAGAGATGAAGCTGAAACAGAGATGAAGCTGAAACAGGGATGAAGCTGAAACAGAGATGAAGCTGAAACAGAGATGAAGCTGAAACAGATATGAAGCTGAAACAGGGATGAAGCTGAAACAGAGATGAAGCTGAAACAGAGATGAAGCTGAAACAGGGATGAAGCTGAAACAGAGATGAAGCTGAAACAGGGATGAAGCTGAAACAAAATGAAGCTGAAACAGAGATGAAGCTGAAACAGGGATGAAGCTGAAACAGGGATGAAGCTGAAACAGAGATGAAGCTGAAACAGGGGATGAAGCTGAAACAGAGATGAAGCTGAAACAGAGATGAAGCTGAAACAGAGATGAAGCTGAAAAAGGGGTGAAGCTGAAACAGAGATAAAGGTGAAACAGAGATGAAGCTGAAACAGGGATGAAGCTGAAACAGGGATGAAGCTGAAACAGAGATGAAGCTGAAACAGAAATGAAGGTGAAACAGAGATGAAGGTGAAACAGGGATGAAGCTGAAACAGAGATGAAGCTGAAACAGAGATGAAGCTGAAACGGGGATGAAGGTGAAACAGAGATGAAGCTGAAACAGAGATGAAGCTGAAACAGAGATGAAGCTGAAACAGGGATGAAGCTGATACAGAGATGAAGCTGAAACAGGTATGAAGCTGAAACAGAGATGAAGCTGAAACAGAGATGAAGCTGAAGCAGAGATGAAGCTGAAACAGAGATGAAGCTGAAACAGGGATGAAGCTGAAACAGAGATGAAGCTGAAACAGAGATGAAGCTGAAACAGAGATGAAGCTGAAGCAGATATGAAGCTGAAACAGGGATGAAGCTGAAACAGAGATGAAGCTGAAACAGGGATGAAGCTGAAACAGGGATGAAGCTGAAACAGGGATGAAGCAGCATGATCGAGCTAGAGAGAGAGAGAAAGAGCTCATCACTGCCACCATTGATACATAACGCAGAGAGGGGAGGACACTTACCACCTCAAAACAATGCTGGAGCACATGCAGACAGCTCAGAGAAGCACCAAGGGCACACTATGGGAGACAGACATTTACAAAAGTATTTACCATTTACACAATGTGCCAACTTCACTGGTTTTGGGTTTTGTAGACCCTAAACAAACACAGCCAAGTCAGCCAGTGAGTAGAAGCAGTGAGCACCCATACCTGTCAGGGACAGACGACCTCTGACCCAGAAGTGGTGCGCAGGGGAGAGCACAAAGGAGGAAACAGGGAGAGCTGCCCCTTTTATACACTGACAACTAATTGACAACAGTGGCACAAAATCATGAATAGAGAAATGAATCAAATTATTTCTATACTGCTTTATTTTAATCATTTTAATCAGCCTCACAATTGCCCCGACTCACTTCCGCTGATTCACAACAGTCTGATTCATGTTGATACAGTATATAATTAACAAATAGGAACTTTGAATCAAGTTTCCTGTGATCTCCTCTGTGATATGCTGGCATGTTAAAATGTAAATTCAGAAGATTTCAAACCAAATAATACCAAACATACAGCGTATACACATTAACCTCTATTCTAGGGGTGGACAATTAAGTCTGACCTCAGGCCAAATTCTTCAGTCACTTTTTGTCAGAGCAGAACAAAATCAGAGGTTAATAGATAGAGATGGTTCTGGTTAACTAATGCATAAACAGGAGAGTGACAAGAGAGAGTGAGAGATCACTGGGGTGATCAACAGGAAGCTTCATTACTCACAGAATAAGAGACAAAAAAAATGTCTCATACTTCTTTGCGCTGTTTGTATTATAATATCTGATACAGTTTGTTTATAAACACAGTATGAACATCTGTAATGAGATTTATCAGGCAGCAGTCATAGTTTTTAGGACAAGGAAACTCAAGTGTTTTTATTCATTTGTAGGAATATTCCTCCTGAAAGCAGCTTTAACAGCTCATAATAAAAATCAGACAAATAATTCACAGCCAACTTTCATACAGACGTGTTCCTGAGCCTTTATCATTCACAGATCACTGATAATTTACTTCTGGCCATTTCATCCATACACATTTCAGCACTACATTATGTTTCTGTGAGACAGCGTGAGTGAGTGAACAGTCTGCTCCTGTCTGATCTGCTGTGCTGTATACACTTTGGAAAGTGTAGCAAGACGCGCTGAGCATCATAAAGCCCAAAGGGAGCTGGACGTGGCCCAGTCAGTCAGATCAACTTCCCATCAGCCAATCAAAAAATAGCACTGCTGTATCCGGGTAAGATACGGTTGATCTGACTGCAGAGGAAGCATACTGCACACAGACCACAGGTGTGCTTTATCACATGAGTGCAGTGAGTTATCTCATAATTTGATTTTATAGTCCGCTATCAATTAAATTAATTATTAAAAAAAAAGGAAAACAAGAGCTTATTCATATTCTTCCTCTGCACCAATCATTACACAGTAAAGCAAAGTATAATAACAGTGACATACAAACTATGGTTACCAGGCGTCTCATTAAAACAAAATCATCTGTTAAGTTAGTTTAGTTAATAGTTATACTTAAAACATGAGAAGTTTTTGGCTATAATCAAAATTAAAACTTTACATTTTTAGTTTGAAGAGCATGGTCAAATGTTGGAGGTAAATATAATAAAAAGAACAACCCAAATGAAGACATGCAGAGTGAATGAAGGAAATACAAATTCAAAATGAATGAGATAAAAAATAAGAAAACACAATTTCTGATGTATGGACTGGGACATGTCAAGACATGACAGTCATCAGTTTGAGTTTCGACACAAATCTGTTTAGAGCTAAAGTCAGACTTTGTGTTGGGCACAAACAGATTTGATTCCTGATTAGGTCTGTTTAGGAAGACTAATACTTCAAGTTTTAGCAGAGGCTGTGGTCTCTTTTCATGATCTGTTTTTGAACAAAACGTCTGGTAGTTGGGAAAGTATTTCTGCTAAGTTTGGCCTGTCAGTACAAGGCTGATTTAGATATTTCCAACTTCGCAATTTTGCTAAGGCCAACTTTACATCCTTTCCTGAATTGCCTGAGAAGACCCTCTTAGAAAATATAATGTCTCCTCCAACTTCACAAAATAATGTCAGCTCAATTTATAATCTTCTGCTCTCTTCACAAATTTCTTCCCTCTCATGGCTGAAAGACACATGGGAAAAAGAGCTCGGGCTGGCGCTAGATGAGGACTGGTGGGAAGAGTCACTACTTAGAGTTAGCTCATCCTGCACCTGTGCTCGTATGAGTCTGATTCAACTTAAAGTGTTTTACAGGACCCATCATACTAAGGCCAGGCTGAAGAGATTTTTTCCTGACCTGGACGATAAAAGTATCAGGTGCTCTCTTTCCCCTGCAGACCACACGCACACATTTTTCTCCTGCCCTAGGCTCGGCCCCTTCTGGTCGTCATTTTTCAGCTCCCTTTCCACAATTTTGGGCATTCCCCTGTCCCCATGCCCTTTAATAGCTATTTTTGGGTTATCACCGGTGGACAGATTCAATAAATACCAAGCCGACCTGGTTGCGTTTGCTGCCCTCATAGCCAAGCGACGTATACTTCTGCATTGGAAGAGTCCTAACCCCCCCTGACACGACCTCCTGGTTGAAAGATTTAATGTCTTTTCTTCATTTGGAAAAAATTAAACACACAGTCAGAGGATCAGTGAGGACATTTGACAGAACTTGGAACCCCTTTCTTTCCTATGTTAATTCTCTAACCTTACTAGACCTTTAAAGCTAACTACGACTTCTCTCTTTTTCTTCTTTCTCTCTTTTATTTATCTATTTATCTGTTTAATTGTTATTTATCTTTTTAGTTTTAATTTATGAATGTTTTATTATCACTTTTATTCGTGGCAATCATTGTTTCTAACGTTGTTGCTACCACTATGACCACTTAATTTTGTTTCTGCTATTAATTTTTATTTATTTATTTTTCTTTTTCCCTTAAATTATTATTTCTTTTCAATTTACCCTGTACAGTGAGAATAGCACACCTGGATGGGTGGGTGGATGGGTGGGATTGGGGGGACATTTTGTGTTTTGTCTATCACTCAGTTCTTATTCTGTTCAATATTCTGTTGTCAAGATGTTTGGGAAATGTCTTAAAAGAAAAAATATCAGAAAAAAATGTCAGACTTCTCACTTGGAGATATTTTTGTACACTGTTAATGATGCCTTTTAAAGTCTGTACAATAAATACATTTGTTAAAAAAAAAGTTTTATCAGAGGCTGATGGGCAGCTGATTTCTGAAGAAGTGTGAATAAAACAGGCCAAAGCTGACAGAGACAGACGTGGTTTATATGAGGGCTTTATAGTTGATGATCATCAGAGCAGTGAGGACCACGCACAGACATGAGTGTGAAGTGAACAGAGTGAAATCATTATGATGAAACAGCAGGGTGGTCCTCTGAGAACATCCTGACAAAGAGCTTCAAATAACATCCAAACACATTCTTCTCCAGTGGGACAGATGAAACTATCTGTAGTTTAGAGCTCAGACTTGAGTCTTTAGAGCACACTGGAGAGTTTAAAGGATGAGGATGAAGAAGTCAAAGTGTTGAAGAGATGAAGGTCTGATGGTTCTGATTCAAACTTCATCATCTTCATGATGCAGCTCCTTCACATCCTGCTAAGATGTCCGGCTGATATATGGACCCAACATTTAGACAGAAATGTTCAGATCTGTGATCCTGATGATGAACTATTGAGCTCATATCTGCCAACACCAACATGATGATGAAGATATTGTACATCCCTACTTATCTGAAATGTCATCGCAGGAGGCAGAACAGCAGCTGATTGGCTCTGCTGAGCAGACTGTGTGATGTGGACACATCTGATTGGATCCTAAAGAGTTTTTCTCTTCATTCTCTCTTCTTTATTCAGACTGTGGGACTGCAGTTTGTCAGAGATCAGCTGTTCTTCTTTAGTCTCAGCTCTGAAGTCCAACCCCTCCCATCTGAGACAGCTGGACCTGAGCAACAACAAACTTCCTGATTCAGGAGTGAAGCTGCTGTGTGATTTTCTGCAGAGTCCAAACTGCAGACTGGAGATTCTGAGGTAAGTTCATGTTTTCTCTGTTTCTATTGTAGATCTTCTGTGTTTGATTATTAACTGAAGCATCTTCATGTCCAGATGTTTGACTGATCATATGTAGGGATGCATGATGGTGGATTTTTGCTGATATCTGATCTGCTGACATTTCAACCTTCTTTGAGCTCCTTATAATATGTGGATGAGGCTCATGAAAACTACCACACCCAGGTTCAGAAATGATGATTTTCTGCGAGTAATTGTTTGTTTGTTTTTTCCGTATGTGAAAAGTAGGAGTGTTTAGGATCTCAGCTCAGGATTGAAAAAACTCCAAGGCTAACATTAATTTTCCAGACTCTGAATCATTTCTGGCCTCGTCATTTACATTACTGACTGACTTATCTTTGCTCAAAGCAGTCCAATCTCCAAATATTTAGGATGTTTTATCCTGTTTACAACATAAATAACATTCCTAATGTTAAATTTGTATAAATAATTGTTGCCTGCACCTCATTTTTGTCGTGCCAGACCTCTAAGCTTTTCTCTAAAAATCTACATGTGTGTTTTTGCTAAAACCGTTGAACACTGGTTTCTGTCACTTATTCTGTGTCCTTGGAACAACCTGTAAATCATTTTTGGCTATTTTATGGCAAAGTTTCTGGTTTGAGGATGAATTCTGTGACTTCTTATGGCTGTAGTACCAGATCCAAAGGAGCAGCAGCAAGATTAGGAAATGATACCTACAGAAAACTAATGACCTTTTCATCACTTACCAGGATCAGGTGTAAATGTATCATTTTAAAGCTAATATCATTTCTAATCATTGTCTTTTGCTTAATGTAATGTACATGCATGTCTCTTTACTTTGATCCCCCATTGCCACATTTAGGCATTTTGTGTCCATCATTCATGACTCTTGGAGTTAAATCAGGAAACAACAACAAACATTTCAATCAAAACAGCAACGATTTCTTTATTTTCCCACTTTCCCTCTAAACAGTAAATCTGAGTATATTATATATTTCCGACCTCGTGCAGCTTTTCTGGCACATAATTCATCTTATTTTACAAACTTGTGGGTTTGTTTGTTTGGTTGTTCTTGGCCTTTTAATTTTTCTCTGAGTCATACCTTACTTTTTTGTCCATTTTTGTAGTTTTGAATGTTTTGAATATTTTTTCATTCTTATTATTTTTTATTCATGATTGTCTCTTTTTGCAATATTTTTTTGATGACCATACACAAAACAAATATCAACAGTTAATCATTACATCCAACCAGTAATAATAAACAATAAAGTGCTTCGGCTGGCAATGCATAAACCAAAAAAAAAAAAAACACAGTATCATCATTCAGTCACCGTAACCTTAAATAGCTTGTAAATGCTTTAAATAAGAAGCAGAGCGAGCTACAAAAGCCTGAAAATGCTCCGCCATTCAGTACAGGTATATGGGCGCAGCTTACAGTATGCTAATGCTAACGGCGTGTAGCAAAATGAACTTAACCAAGCAGACTCACCAATTCCACTCCTAGACAGTCACACAGCGAGTATCCAACATCAGCACGCGGTTGGTATCAACTTGTAAAAGTGTACAACGCATAGCTGGAGTTAGAAGTGCACACGATATATTATTATGAGAGAAGGCTGTCACTTTATATTCAATATTTGAATAACCGATCAAATATGGGAATAAATATCCATAATCGAATTGTAAATAAATATTTGAATGTAAAATATTGAGTGTGGCGACACATCAGGTCTAGAGCAGTGGACTGTTCTGTCCAACAGAGGGCGCTGTGAGCGCAGCTTGTCCCTCAGACACATCCGCTGCTCTCTCGACCCAAAGAGTTTCCGCTCCGAGTGGAGACATAAACAGCTCTAACTGTTCTGAGGAGAGCTGTGTGGAAGTAGTTTTGGTTCTACACCGTTGATGGCAAACTTAAAATCAAAGACCAGGCTGTGTGTTCCGTGAAATATAGTTTAGTCACTCGTCTTCCACTTATTTGCGGGCTCAGCCGTCGGCTTTTCATTCAAGTTATATGGCCGAGTGCAGCGGAGCGCCATCAAGAGTTTAACCCCGCGTGAGGGTTTTTTTTTTTTCAGCAGGGTGGATCAGAGAGTCTCTGACCCTTACTGAGGGGGGATACTATTCGGCCTTGTTATTACCTCTCTCCACCGAAGGCCGAATATGGCTTTTTTTGCACCATTCGGCCACCGAATATTCGGTGCAACCTTAGTTTTATCTATTTGTTTGTTAGTTTTTTATTTTTCACCAATCCTGCTGAGTTTAATTGTTTGAAAAGTCCTGGAGCAAATCAACTGCACTTATACCTCATCACAACCTTTTTTGGGGGATAAATCATGTTGAGACTGCTTTGATACCGGTACCGGCATATCATTTCTGTTGCTGCTGGTCCTGCTGATGGTTCTTCTCTGGATCTCATCCATCGGACTGTCACTGGAAGCTGATCACCCAGTCTGGGGGATTAAGGATAGATCTCCGTGTTGGTGAATGCAAGTCGACCTGCTGCAGCCGACAGGCCTGTTAGCTGCCAGCCGCTAGCTGTCGGCTGCTTACCCGTGGCAGTCTGCCGCTGGCTGCTAATAACACCTCTCTGTGTTGCTCCACTGCTGCTGATGCCGAGATTTGGACTCATTCTTGCTGGACCATCTCTGCGGTTGCATGGGGATCTCCTAACTGTTGGTCGCAGGCTCCCGCTTGCAGCTGTTAGCCATCTGCTGCTTGCTGCAACATCGGACTGTGCTACTTTCAAACAGTTGTATCCCCTAGCTGCTGGCTCTCGCATGCCACTGTTAGCTCCCGGCTGTTAGTGGCATCGCTGGAGTGTGCTGCTGCAGGGCTATTGCTCTCGGGAGCTGCTAGCCCCTAGCCGCTAGCCGCTAGCTGTCAACCATAGCGGTTAGCTGCTAGCCACTCGAACCTGCATCCATATTTTGTTGCCTGGAGCGCGGGTCATCCTGGAAAACTGACTGGCACCACTCAAAGCTTTGTCTCAAAAACATCTCTCAATAAAACATCACCCTGGAACAGTTACAATGAAATTCCCTCTCATGCTGCTCATCATATTCTCCTGCTGGACCACCGGTCATGTGCGTGTAGATGCTGGTGGGGTACACAATAATGTGCCCCGCCCCCCTAGGGGTCTTTCCAGCACACTGGCCAATGAACTGATCTTCATCTGGTCCAGCATTGACTTGACTGCTGGACTGTTGCCATCTCGTGTTAAGCCTGTTTTAAATAATTTTAAGTTGCTCAGATTAATGTGTATTTCAGTATTGAAAAATAGTTTCAGCCACAATGACACCCCCCTCTCCTGTTTACATCAGCCAAAACAATATGTAGTTGAGTCCAAATCCCTAACAAGCCAAAAAGTCCTCATTTTGTTCCTACTCCTACTATCAGGCAATGTTCAGCCAAACCCAGGACCACCTGCAAACCATATTGATACCCCAGAGGAATTTAAATCCAGATCAGATCTTGGCATCATTCATATAAATGTAAGAAGTCTCTTACCCAAGGTTGACTTAATTAAGCTGTGGATTACCTCCACTGATGCAGACATTTTGATCCTTTCTGAAACTTGGCTAAATAAATCAGTCTTAGACAAGGACACCTATATGTCAGGGTATAATGTCTTCCACTGCGATCGCCCCAGGAAGGGTGGTGGTATTGCAATTTATGTAAAAAATAGATTCCAGGTCACTCCCTTGTCTTCTTTGTCCATCCCTAAGTAATTTGAACTGTTCACCTTGTCGGTTGAACTTTCTCAAGGGCCAGTCCCTCACTGTCATGGGCTGTTATAGACCTCCCTCCGCCTGCATCGAGGCTCTTACCTTACTGTATCCCAAAGTTGCTGAATTTGCTAGTAATGAGTTTATTTTGGTTGGTGATCTAAATCTTGACTGGCTAACAACAACATCAGACAGCCTGAAGTCCATCTGTGATTCACTGAACCTAACTCAACTAATTGATAGTCCCACCCGGCCAAATATTAAATACCCTACAAAATCTTCTCTGATTGGCCTGATTATAACAAATGTGTATAACAGTGTGTTCATCTGGCTGGTTTCTCCTCCTCCTTTCTCAATATTACTAAGGGAGTGCCTCAAGGCTCAGCCCTGGGACCAATTTAATTCACTATTTATATTATCAACCTGTGTGATAGCCTATCACAAATAGGCTTTTATCATTTTTATGCTGATGACACTGTTATTTATTGCGGCTCGTCCTCTCTTACCCAGGCTATAGAATTTTTACAAACAGCTTTTAATATAGTTCAGATGCGTCTTCAGTCACTAAAGCTGTTTTTAAATGCAGAGAAAACAAAAATCATGATCTTTTCTAATAAGCATGATAAAACAGATCCAGTCAAGTCCATTGAAACAGTCAAAGGTATACAGATAGAGATGGTCACAAATCATAAATACCTGAGGTTTCTCCTTGATCAGGAGCTCTCCTCTAGAGACCACATTGCCAACTTGGTCCGTAGACTGAGAGTAAAACTGGGATTTTATTACCGCAACAGATCCTGTTTTTCCCTCAGTGCTCCTTGTTTCTGCAACATTTATGTCTCGAATTGATTATGGTGATGTCTTGTATATGAGTGCCTCGACCAAATGTCTCCAATCTCTGGACACCGTATATCATTGTGCACTGTGTTTTAATACTGGCTGCGGTCGCCTCACTCACCATTGTGAACTCTATGCCAAAGCTATGTGGCCCTCTTTGAGCTCCTGAAGATGCTGTTGATTTATAAATCTGTCCTTGGTCTGGTTCCTTCTTACCTCTGTTCTCTTCTGCAGAAATCAAGGAGCACTTATGCCTTACGCTCTCGTGCAGCTCATCACCTAAATGTGCCCAGAGTCCGAACTGAACTGGGGAAACAGGCTTTTAATTATGCAGCCCCCACAGCCTGGAATACCTTACAGACTGAACTAAAAATGTCAGAACTGGTGTCATTTACAACTTTTCGTTCTATTTTACTCACAAAGCAGCGAGGATCCTATGAGCAATGCTTGTGTCTTTAACTCGTTATGTTTTTTAAACTACAACACTTTCACTGTGAAGTTTTTCAATCCTATGAGCGATACCTGTTATTTATATTTAAATTGTTGCTGTTCCCTTAAACTTATTCTGTTAGTGCCTTGCCATATTTATTGTTTTGATTTGCTATTTATTGCCTTAAACTTTAACATGAACCTGTATAATTATGACGTGTGCTGCTGACATCTTGGCCAGGTCACCCTTGTAAATGAGATCCTGATCTCAATGGGTTTTATCTGGTTAAATAAAAAAACAACAAAAAAAAGTGACTCCCTTTAATTTATCCCACTAGAAAACTCCAGTAAATATAAAGCCTCGTCAGGCTAGTGAATGCTTCTTAAGTGCACAATGATCATGTAGATACTAAAACACGCCTCTGAACCACTTACAAACCGAGACATGCTGCCCAGCCCTATCACGGACTGATCGATGGAAACACCTGAGAAGTTTGAGCAGCTCGGAGATGTTTCTCGAGCTTTGAGTGGATACTGACTTTAGGCGGTGTGGAGGCAGCAGGTCAGCCTTAGTGAGGCGACAGAAGTGCTCTCTGAGTGGATCAACACCTGAGGGAGAGCCGCGGTGATCCTCGGATGAGTCCTCGAGGTGAACCTGTAGCTCAAATGAAGCTGGAGCGGGGTGGAGACAAACAGAACCCGTAGATACGGAGATGAAACAAACGACACATGAACGATCCAGCAGCTGCTGGAATAAGTAATGAGCTGTATGTGGCTTCCTTGACTTTGCATGACTGTTAATCTGAGAAAATTAAGGGGACTCGTTTTACCTGAGTGAGCAGTGATCATGCTCTTTCAAATGGAACTATAATTCTGAAAATACACTCATAATTAAAGGATTTAAGGACTCTGGATACTTACATGATAGCCTGGAGTAGTTTTCATCAGCTTCAACCATATCTCCACTCATCTTCTGTTGTAAATCAGACCAAGTGTGTTCAGAATTCTTTATGTAAAGGAGATTTGATTTGAGGGGAGTTTATTTTTAAATTTTAATTTGAAAGTGCAGTTATTTCCGCTTCCTGTATGACCTTATTTTTGTGCTTTTATCATTCTACATGAGGTCTCCATCGGTGCAGAAGTCAATGATGATGTGAGTTGTGTTTTACTATCAGGTTAACACAGAAAACAGACGATAATATTCTGTAGCATAGAACTATATTGACTGTTCAGATTTCTGTTTTTATGTTGTTTGATAAATATGCAAGTAAAGTCTAAATGTTAAGCTAATTGAAGATCCTAATTGGTCTGTGCTAATCATTAGTCCTGTGAGCAGGGGCATAGCACCAAATTCTGGGCCCTGTACCCTCTCAATGTCAGTGGGCCCCTATCCATGCCAGTGCACGATGCGCATGAGCAAAAAAAAAAAAAAAGGGGGGGGGGGAAGAGAAAAAAGGGGTATTTATTTAAAATAAAAAAGCATAAATATGGTTTTAAGCTACAATCAGATCAGATTATATCCTCCTCCTCTTTTCTCTCTCCCCAGCCTCCTCACTACTCTCAAACACATCTACAAGCATGAAACACACATGATTTACGTTAGCCTCAACCTGATTCATAGTCTCACATGTAATGATACATCCTACTTGATGATACTGGTGATGATGGTACTGGCTGCTGCTCCTTACAGTTGAAACTGCTAGTACACATGATTGCTGGTAATAACTTAAAGTTGCCTCTATGAGCTCACCTTGTCTCACATCCTCAGACTCACACCCTTCCTTGCCTTCAGCATCTGATGCAGAACTCTCTACATCTACAAGAATAAAGAATTGGTATCAGCCTCTTAACATACAAATAACCCAACCTAATTTTTAAAGCAAGCTCACTTTGTATTTCTAGAGCCAAAGTATTTCAGGAAAAGTATTTCAGTTGCAGGAAAGTTTATTGTATGTTTGTCACAGTTTTTCAACAATATGTCCAAAGAAATGGTTAAAATAAACAAAATAAGACATTGTTTTTGTCTTCATCAACAACACAGTGTCCAAGCCTTGAACACATTGACTTCAGAACAAAATTTAAAAACAGTAAAGGTAATTGTTTCAGTAGCAATGTGGACAATAAAAACAATGAGAGCATCCACCATACCATTTATAAGGCTAGTCTAATGGGTCTCAGCACTCCAGTCTATTTCCCTGTAAAGGACTGTACCAGGCTGTCTTATCAAGCTCCCTGTGGACACTCCCAGCTTTGCATTGATGGGTCTTCTTTACATTTTCTGATATCTGTGGAGGAAGACAAACTGAATTAAAGTAAAAAAAAACATTCATACTACAGGGACACACATGCATGCAAGACAAAAATAAACTTGTGATACACAGTTATCACTACTTTAATTTTTAAATCAATACATCTATAAAAAGAACATCAAACTAAAAAGTAATAACAGCCGACATAAATGAATTTATGATTTCTGGACAGAAAAATCTCACTAGAGAAATCTGAAACACTGTCATATTTAATCGTATTGTACAGTCACCAAACACAATTACACTCTTGAAAACATTTATTTGTGTTAACAATGGGGTTTTTTTATGGGTCAGGGGGAAAGGATGAGTGGTGCAGTCTGGTTTAGTCTAGTGGGTAAACTCTGACATACTCTGATGGGTGTTTGTCCTCTTAGGGCCTCCATACACTGAAGACATATTTGCCACATTATTACCTGATAAATACACCGTCCACTGAAAACAGCTCTGAGACCCACTTATCTTATTCCACCCTTAGGTTAGAACCATTGCAGTAGAAGGTGGTATTTGAAGCTAATAAGTTAGAAAGAAAAAAAAAAAAAAAATAAAAAATGGCCATTTTAACTTATCAGTCTTTTTTTTTTTTTTTTTATTTATTTATATTTGTACTACATTCTTCTTTAATAATGCATCAGGCTAATTGTTTTGCTGGATGTCCTCGACCTTTTTCTTATTTTTAATTTGATTTATGAAACACACTGTAAAGTGTAATGTTGAGTTATGATTGAGCTTAGAATTTTCTGGACAATGTTTTGACTTTGGGTATTATAGTCACCAATAAAATGTTTCACTTCTTAGTGTATTCATTTGATGATATGCACTACAATTCTTATAAAATCCTAGAATTCAAATTCTTTATTTGGGTACTTTTAAGAACAGACTTGATATTGAAATTAAATTCTGTTCTCCATAAATAAAAATGTTGTTCCTCCATGTCAGCTGGTGTGTCCAAACAGACTTGAAGCAGTTTTCTGTTCTACTAACGTTGTTCCTCAGGTTCAGATGTTTGTGGACTCTGGACAGAGCTTGTTGCAGAATGACTTTAAACACATTGAAAGACAAAATTTTTAATTTTAACTTAAAAAAAAATATTACTCATACATTTGCTTAATGTAAAATAGAAAATGTTTAGATATCTAAATAGATATGTGGGTTTATGTCATGATGCAATAGAGCATTCAGAGATATTGCTGAGGCTAACTGAAGGTGCACATTTCTCTGGCCCCTGAATCAGTATTTGTATGAAAAAAATTAGTAAATTACTGTTTTCATTTTTCTCTAAGAATATATTTGTGGTCGAGTTCCCGGATGGAGCAAGTAATTAAAAATACTTTTTAATGGCAAGCTACACTTTTGGACATACTCAGTGAAAGAAAACTAGTCAAGCTACAGGGCACTGACACGCAGAGGCTTCAAGAAATATGGTGGACAGCGAAAAAGAATCATCCCTCAACAAGCTTCTCCACGCTATTCAAGAAACCAAAAAAAAAAAAAACAGCTGAGATACACACAACATTCAGGGCTCTCCACTAACGTTTTGAGTTGGTTGCAATGGTGCACCTAAAAATTTTTTAGGGTGCACCAGAACAAAAAGTAGGTGCACCCAAATTTTTCAGTGTCGCCTTTAACGCCAAAGGGTCACCATTTTATCACCGTCTATAACTTTAATATCATGTAAATGCTTTTTAAACAAGAATAAGATGCTTGTCTTTATTTGAAGCATAATTATACATTTGGAGAAAAACAGAGCGTTTAAAGTGCTTCACTGAATAAAATTTACAAATTCAAGCTAAAACATGAAGCAGAATAAAACATCTCCAAATAAAAGTGCTTGAAGTGCTTTACTGACATCTCAAATTAAATAAAATACATCTCAAATTAAATAAAATATTTCAAAATATTAAGAGCTAATGTGCTATACTGAGCTGAAAATGAAATAAATATCCATATTTTAACAACCAACAACATAATATTTAACTGGATGGACTTACTCTCCAATAAATTTGAACCTAGAATAAGACTTCACACACTACAGTCAATATTTACAAAACTGAAACTAAAGTTAATAATAAAAAACAATTCTCAAACTAATTTATGAAAACGACTTTAAGGGCAGAGCATTTATTACTTTTTATCTTTATTTTTTTCTCTTGTTTCAGCTTTTTTTTTTTTTTTTTTTATAGCCCTGTTTAATGTTCAGTCGGGGGCTGTCAGTCGGCTCATTCTTCCTCAGTGAGTGTGAGCACACATCTGTGCCTGTGTGACAAAGTAACTTTCCCTTTAACAGGAGAAAGGACTGCACAAATATAGATGTTATATGAAACTTTACTTTGTTTTACTTGTAATTGTATTTAATTATGAATTATCTGACAGTCTCTTAGACGTATTCGGCAGCGCTCCGTTCCGTCTCTATCGATCTCTGCTGTAACCTGACACCACAGAGTCTGGGCTCTTTTGCATACTGACAGCTGATTGGATGATTACTGAGGGCTGTGCGTGCGTGTGTGCGTATGACGTGCATGCATGCGTGTGTGTGCTTCTCGGCCCTGCTGTAACACGGAGACAGAGGAGGAGAAGGAGGCGATGTGTTTTGTCAGTTTTAGGCAGATTTTCTGCCACCACGGTCATTTTTGTCAACATTAATAGGCTATATTACGTTTGTAGGTATATCGAGATGTGCTCTCTCAACTTCTAAACTTTAGATTTGAGAGAGAGAGATGAGGGACTTGTTTTCATACCAGGAGATTCAGGCGCACCGGTGCGACCAAAAAGAAAAATTGTGGGCACACTCTTCCAAATTTTGGTCGCACTTGAGAGCCCTGACATTAATGAAAATGAATCTTCAGCCTCTACGCACTCAGAACAGGTCTCAGAGATCGAGATGCATGAGAGTGCAAACAAAGACAATTTTAAAGATGCACGCGACCATGTTGCAAACAATAAATCTGAGTATATTATATATTTCAGGCCTCGTGCAGATTTTCTGACACATAATTAGCCTGATTTTACAAACTTTGAAGTTTGTTTTGATTATATGGTTTTGGCCGTTCGATTTTGCTCTGGGTCATGTCTTGTTTTTTGTGCATTTTTTTGTTTGATTATTTTTATATCATTCTTATTATAATTATTTTTTATTCATGGTCGTCTATTTTTGCTATATTTTTGCCTTAACTGCTGTAATGATGCAACTGCATATTAAGAACTGAATTTATAATCTTGTGAATAGGCCCAAATAATATCACTCATAGATACGAAGATAATTTAACTAGCTGATGCACTTTTATTTAATCTATGAAATGATACCCTTCACCTGCTTCTTCTACTAACTAATAACTAATAATGGTCATAACTTTATTGATATAGCACCTTTAAAATCACAGTTTTTCAAAGTGCTTGGACAGACAGACAGCAAAGCACAAGAGCTTCAGCACAAACGGAGCAAGAAAAGCAGAATGTAAATCAAAGAACCTTCACAGACAAACAAAAACTGAATAATGAACACTGGCAAGAAGAAACATTTCAAGGACCCTGAGAAAACCTAAGGCCTGAAAAAGAGGGCCAAACAATCCAGGACCAGGGGCCAACACGATCCAAAACACACAGAAGCCCTCAGCCCACAGGACCAGGACCACCAGAGACCAACAGACATCGGCCCACACCCAAAGAGTCCCCAATGTCAGCAGCCCCACCAATCAAAGGCCCCTTATTACCCAAACCACAGCGAGGGGCCAGACCCAGACCACCACATCCAGTCCCCCTTCTCTCAATAACAACCTGTTCATATGTTGTAAGAACTCAGACAAGACAAGAACCCAGAGACATGAATGAGACCACGAGGAGCAGAGAGAAAAGATAAAAACATCAAAACAGAGGAAATGAAAAAGACAATAAAAAGGAGAAGCAATTAGAAAAAAAACTATAAAAGCACTAAGACAAGAAAAGAGTCAAGAAAGAAAAGCTGTTAAATGATTTCAAACTACATAACAAATAGACCTATGAACATAAAGAAGAGATGAAACAATGAGAGCCAAAATCTCTTAAAAGAAGAGACACAACATGATGAACAGATGAAGCAAACAATAAACAGGAAGTGAAGCAGTGAAGAAGAAATAAATGAAGTTATGACATCTCTGATATTACTGCCTCTGTTGATGTTGTTGTTGGGGGGTCCTCTCTGAGTGTCCTGGATCATTGGGGTTTGGTCTGTTGGATCTCTGGAGCTTCTGAAGCTCTCAGCTGGGAGGCCTTCTGCTCCTGCTGGTCCTAAACTCTTGGTGCTAACCAGGCCTGGCTGATGAAAACAGTCTGAGGCAGTTGAGGAGGCTCAGAGGAGCTGAAGGTTGATATCAAAGATGGATGGAGACAATCTCAGGGACAGGTCAACATGGAAACTGGGACTGAGTCCACAATATTTGTGTCCAACAGAAGAAAGAGTCCAGCTCCAACATTCACTGTATTGTTGGACAACATTTGAGCTGATTTACAGTCTGATCCACATCAACCTGATGAAGGTCTGAGCTCCAACATGTTTGAAGGAACAAAGAAGGTTCTGGAGATGCAGATGGAGACCACAGTGTGTAGGAGTCTCTCTGTGTTTGTCTTGTTGACTCCTCTCACCTGTCCAGGTGGGATCAAGTCTTTGTTCTGGAACATTCTGTGATCATTGATTCTAATGAAGTTCATGTGGACTGCAGTGTGGACCATGTGACAGCAGACTGTGACTGTGAGCTCAGATTGAAGTGTTTAGATGTGAAGGTTTGATCCTGACAGAAAAATCTGAGCTCTGCTGTTTACACTTTAGAGAAACAGGAGGAACGGATCAAGACGTGTGTGAAAGCAGCTGAGACAAACTGAAGTACAGGAGGCAGAGCAGCAGCTGATTGGCTCTGCTGAGCAGACTGTGTGATGTGGACACATCTGATTGGATCCTAAATAGATTTTCTCTTCATTCTCTCTTTTTTCAGACTTTGGAGTTGCACTTTGACAGAGATCAGCTGTTCTTCTTTAGCCTCAGCTCTGAAGTCCAACCCCTCCCATCTGAGACAGCTGGACCTGAGCTGGAACAATCTTCATGATTCAGGAGTGAAGCTGCTCTGTGATTTTCTGAAGAGTCCAAACTGTAGACTGGAGATTCTGAGGTAAGTTCATGTTTTCTCTGTTTCTATTGTAGATCTTCTGTGTGTGATTATTAACTGAAGCATTTTCATGTCCAGATGTTTGACTGATCATATGTAGGGATGCATGATGGTGGATTTTTGCTGATATCTGATCTGCTGACATTTCAACCTTCTTTGAGCTCCTCATGATATTTGGGTGAGGCTCATGAAAACTACAACACCCAGGTTCAGAATTTGAAAAATTATGATTTGCTACTAGTAAATGTTTTTTTGTTTGTAAAAGTGGGGATGTTAAGGATCCATGACTAACAAAAGTGTCATGTAATGACTTGTAGTTTTTCTGTGGTGGTCCTTGAATATCAGCATGTCAGGTGTGACTTTTGGCCTTGTCTTTTATGTAATTGACTGACTTAACCTTTTCCAACAGTCCAATCTACAACAAATGAAATATTTAGGATGTTTAATCCTGTTTCCAACATAAAGAACATTCCTAATGTTAAACTTGTATAAATAATTGTTGCCTTCACCTCATTTTGTCATGTGCCAGACTTCTAAACTTTTAGAATCTAAAAATCTAAGTTTGTTTTTGCTTAAGTCTTTAAAAAATTGATTTCTGACTCTTATTCTAGGTCTTTGGAACTACCTGCAAATCATTTTTTCTGGCCAATTTATTTCAAAGTTTCTGGTTTGGGGATGAATTCTGTGACTTCTTATGGCTGTGCTACCAGATCCATTGGAGCAGCAGGAAGATTGGGAAATGCTACCTACAAAAACAAATGTGACATTTTCATCACTTACCAGTTTCAGTCTTTAATGTATTATTTAAAAAGTTCTAATATCAAATCATTCTCCTTTATTTTATGTAATGCACATCCATGTCTCTTTACTTTGGTCCCTCATTGCCACATGTTTAGGCATTTGTGTCCATCATTCATGACTCTTAGAGTTAAATCAGGAGACATAAACAAACACTTCTTTTTTTTTTTTTTTGAAAATTCTTTTTATTATTTTCCATTTTTAAACACAACAAAAAGAAGAAACAACAACCCTCTGTCCCTCCCTCCTCCACGCTGCACCAGTGGATCATAACTAACAGGGATACAATAAGTAAACAGAAAACAATTTCTCTCTGTTTAGACAACAACAGTATATAAATTAATGGGTAAAAAAACAAAAAATAAACAAAAAAAAAACACAGCAAGTGTGTATGAAATTTGAAAGAAATATATGTACACATTAATACATTAATGCTAGGCCAAGAATTTAAGAAATTATAACATCAGAGTCCATCTCTTTAATAGTCCGAAGCACAGGTTGCCAAATCTCATCAAATTTTTGAGTTCTGCCATGTATAGAATAACGGATTTGTTCCAGTGTCAGATGTTGCATCAAGTCGTTAATCCATTGTTGGAATGTGGGTGGAAGCTTGTCCTTCCATTTTCTGAGGATGAGTCTTCGAGCCAAGAGAGTACCAAAAGCAATAATTGTTTTACTTGCAGTATTCAAACCTAATGTGGGTGGTACAATTCCAAAAATTGTGGACATTGAAGAGGGGTCAATGCAAATTTTTACAACATTAGAGAAAAATTTGAAAATTGATTTCCAAAATTCACCCAACCTTGAACAGCTCCAAAACATATGTGATAAAGTGCCAGCTTCTACACGGCAACGATCACACACATCGTCAATGTTAGATTTTATTTGAGAAAGTTTAATCTTAGAGCAATGTAAGCGGTGAACCACTTTAAACTGAATAACCCTGTGTCGTTGACAGATTGTTGATGTGTGAATAGCATCTAAAGCTATCTGCCACATTTCATCTGTCAATTCAATGTTAAGTTCCTTTTCCCATTTAGATTTTAATATGTCCAAAGGTTTTAAGTTATGGAGGCTAAGTGATGAATAAATTTTACCAATGGTTTCTTTAGACCAAGGGAGCATTGTAAAGATCTTATCTAAAAGGGTATCTGCGGGAAGTGATGGAAAACCTTTCCATTGGGATGAAATAAAACTACGGAGTTGGAGATAGCTAAAGAAGCGTGATCGAGGAATATCAAACTGATTTACCAAATAGTCAAAAGTCGCAAAAATTCCATTTGAGTATAAATCCTTAGCCATCCTCACACCACAGCTGGCCCAGATTTCAAAAGTATTATCAGTAACAGAGGGTTTGAACATGTTATTCCTGATTAATGGGGTATATTTTAGCATATCAGTCAGAGAAAATGCACGTCGAAACTGGTTCCATATTTTCAAAGAATGCTTCACCACTGGGTTACTGCAGTATGAGGATAATGGTTCTAAAAGAGGCAGCTTAGAGCAAGCCAGGCGTGCAAAGAGACAGGAGAGCATAATGCTTGTTCAAGTTGTAACCACTTTGGACCACGATCACCCTGCATAGATGAATCCAGTATAACACATTCTTAATATTCGCTGACCAGTAATAAAACTGGAAGTTGGGCAGAGAAAGTCCACCATGTTGTCGGTGTCTTTGTAGAATTTCTTTCTTTATTCTGGGAGTCTTTTTGTTCCAAATAAAATTAGAAATTAGTTTATTTATAGAAGAAAAAAAGATTTTGTCAGGAAAATTGGAATACATTGAAAAAGAAATAAAAATCATGGCATAATGTTCATTTTAACAATGTTTATTCTACCTCCTAAAGATAAAGGTAGCAGATTCCAGCGGTCCAGATCTTTCTTTAAGCTGTTCAGCAGAGGGGGAAAGTTTGCTTCATATAGATTGGTGAACTTCTGAGTCACCCAGATACCTAAGTATTTTATCTTATGGAAACTTATTTTGATAGGAAAAGACAGAGTGTGAAGTGAGGCCAAGTGACATGTAGAGTTGACTGGCATAAGTTCGCTTTTCTGAATATTAATTTTATATCCGGATATCTGTCCAAAGGTGCCAAGCAAATCCAGTGCTTTCAATAAACTTGTGCCTGGGTCTGTCAAATATAAAAGCATATCATCGGCATATAATGATACTTTATTTTCAATGCCATCACGAACTATTCCCTTTATATTAACATTTTCACGAAGAGCTATGGCCAAGGGTTCCATTGTTAGAGGCGAAAGAAGTGGGGACAGTGGGCAGCCCTGTCAGGTACCACGCTGCAGGTGAAAAAAGTTTGAAATATTATTATTAGTGCGTACAGCTGCAACAGGTGCTGAATATAGGATTTCAATCCAGCGAGTGAACTTCTGTCCAAAGCCGAAACGATTCAAAGAGTAGAAGAGATAGTCCCACTCCACCCGGTCGAAGGCCTTTTCAGCATCAAATGCTATTACCACCTCTGTTGCCTTGGGTGGAGCGGGACTATAAAGAATATTCAAAAGCCTACGTATGTTTGAGGATAACTGTCGATTTTTAGTGAAACCTGTCTGATCATCTGAGATCAGCATGGGCATCACAGTTTCCAAACGTTTAGCGAGCATTTTTGCAAGTATTTTGTTGTCCACATTTAATAATGAGATGGGACGATAAGAGCCAAATTCAAAAGGGGGCTTATCTTTTTTAAGAATAAGAGAAATTGTTGCCTGACCCATGGTCTGAGGAAGCATACCTGACTCATAGGATTCCTGGTACACAGACAGCAGAATAGGAGATAACTCTTTACTGAACTTCTTGAAAAATTCACTGGGGAATCCATCAGGGCCTGGGCTTTTACCATTTTGCATAGATTTCACAGCTATTAGAAGTTCTGACTCCGTGAATGGCTTGTCTAAATCAGATGCAACTTGCACATCGACAGTTGGTATATTTAATTTGTCAAAAAATGATTTAAATAGATTAGAATCTTTTAATGATTCAGATTTATACAATGAAGAATAAAACTTGTAGAAAGTCTGATTAATTTGGGAGTGATTAGTGTACTTTATTTTTAACTCGTCATTTATTTCAGAAATACATTGAGAGGGGGTCTTTTGACGTATCTGCTGGGCAAGAATCCGACCAATCTTTTCACCATGCTCATACGTTTTATGACGAGTTTTGTTTATTAGGTTTACAGTGTGTTTAGTTGACAAAAGGTTAAATTCCGTTTGAAGTAGTGTTCGTTGCTTTAACAAATCCCGTGAGGGAATATTAGCAATTAATGTGTCTATTTTTAAAATATCCTCTGATAATTTCCTCAGTTTTTCATGTTGCATTTTATTTTTTTGTGCGCAGAATGATATAATTTGTCCCCGAATATATGCTTTCAAGGTTTCCCAAATCGTTAAAGTTGACATACCAGGTGTTTTATTATGTTCCAGAAATGATGTTATTTCAGATGAAATAAACTCTACAAACTTATCATCAGCAAGCCATTAACTATTCAAACGCCAGGGACGGTAGATGGTTTGTGAGACTGGTATCTGCAATGTCATCGACAGTGGTGCATGGTCTGAAATTACTATTGAATTGTAATCACATTGGTTAACAAAAGGAATAAGATTCTTGTCTAACAAAAAATAATCAATTCGCGAATAGCTTTTATGAACTGGGGAGAAATATGAATATGACCTAGAGCTGGGATTTAAAAAGCGCCAAATATCACAAATACCATATGTACTGAGAAACAGGTTTATTGCCTGAACAGCTTTTCGATGAGGCTAGAGGATTGGGTGAACTACGGTCCAAAGCGGAAAAACAACAATTAAAGTCTCCTGCTAATATAAGATGGTGTGAATCCATATCAGGTATCTGAGAGAAAAAGTTGGTAAAAAGTCCTGATCATCCCAGTTGGAGTGCGTACACATTTGCCAGAATCACTGGAATTTCAGTATAATCTACCAGTGACTACAACAAATCTGCCGAGAGTCTGTGATCATTTTTGACTTGGTAAATGGTACATTTTTATGAATTAGGATAACTGTTCCTCTGGACCTATTATTGAAATTGGAATGGAATGACTGGCCTATCCACTCGCTCTTTAATCTAGAATGGTCAACTGTACGCAGATGCGTTTCTTGAAGAAATGCGATTTTGGCACTAAGATTGCTAAGGTGTACGAGCACCTTCTTACGCTTCACAGGATCATTTAAAGACTTCACATTCCAGCTCACAAGGCTTACTTGACAACCTGGGCCTCCTTTCAATACCTGAGTTGTATTTGTCATATACTATTATCTAAAAAAAAGACTTTGAAATGAAATATTTGGACAGTTGTACTATAGTTAAACATAAAGGGCCCTTAAACAAAAAAAGCAAACGAAAAAAAAAAACCATACACATTATCACAGAATACTGGTGCAGCCATAACCCTACCCCATCACCAAAGGGAACGTGGTGACGTCCTGACCCTACATGTACAAATCCACACATGCGTGCTTATTCAAGACGCGGGAGCTTCGAACACTGTGCTCTACTGAATACTAGATTACAGAAAGTGCTGATTTATATTCAGTATCTGGCTAAGCTCCCTAACCCTAACAGGTGCAAGCAGAACAGACATATTAGTGTTATATCTTCAAAGAATAATGAAAATAAAACAAATGAACCAAAGACATGTTTTCTTTCTTTTTCTGGCGACCAGATATGGAACTTAAATTTTTGTCATCTTACTCACCATTAAATGCAAATAAGGAACGTGAGTTAGACATCTTTAGCCCTCAGAAGAGCCAGAGTTTACAACAATTACGTTCTTCTTGACATAGGACATTGCAGCTTCTGGACCGGAGAAAACTTTATCAATCCCGTTATGTGAGATGCGAAACTTGGCAGGGTGAATGACTCCAAAGCGGACTCCAGCTCGTCCTCTCAGCAGCTGCTTCACTTCGTTGTATGCGGCTCTCGCCCGCGCCACACTGGGAGGATAATCCTGAAAAACTGAGATGGGTACTTGGCCGTATTTGAGAGCGCCGCCCGCCTGCCTTGCCAGACGAAGTATCTCCACACAATCCTGGTGGTAGTGAAGCTTGGCGATGATCGGACGTGGTTTTCCTCTCCTTTCTTGAGGCTGCAGGGTGCGGTGCGATCTGTCAATCATTATATCTCTATCCAAGTTGAAAACCACCTTCAGTAGCCCCGACACAAAGGACGGATCTGGGTTATTCTCTTCTGGGACATTTAGTATGCGAATGTTTGACCGTCTCATCCTTCCTTCCATGTCAACACACTTATCTTGCAAACTTTTCACCTCCGCCTTGAGTGTAGTGACCGCATCTTGTAAATCCGTCACATCATCGGAGCAAGTTGTCAGACTGCGCTCCATATCTGTGACTTTTCCTTTCACTAAGTCTAAATCCGAGCGGAGCAGAGCGATGTTACCAACAACCTCAGTCTTCACAGCCTGAATCTCACTCTTCATTTCCTCAAACTTGTTTGCCAGGATTTCTCCCAGCTCAGACCGGAGTAACTCCGCTATATCCCCTCTAATTGAAGCAAGAACCTCAGCTTTCGTGTTGGCCATGGTCCCGGTTTCTTCTTCTGGTGTGCTAATCGGCGGAGGCACAGTGCTAGCTTTAGCTGTAGCTCTGGTTATCTTTCCCTTAGGCTTGTAAGCAAAATCCTTCAAATTGGTCGCCATGAAAAATCCAGTCAAGCAGAAAACTACTTAAAACATCGAGCTCGCATCTGTTTAGGGAGTATAAAGCAGCAAAAAAAGTTTTATGGTTAAATTCAGCAGAGCTCTTGAGAACGTGACCTACTCCATTGGCTGCTCGCTAGCGCCCCCCATAAACAAACACTTCTAGCAAAGCAGCAACAATTTCTTTATTTCCCCACTTTCCCTCCAAAAGATTAGTGATGTGTCATGCTCAACAGAATCGGCTCTAAGGACCAATTCTTTGTAATGAATCAGAAGAGCTGGCTCTCATTGAGTGAGAGCCAGGTCCCAGTTCTTTCCTTTAGCTGCTTAGCTCTCACAGTGCTCAGCTCCAGCTCTGCTCATAGTCTAACTTTGTTTTGATCGACCAGCATAGCGGCCGTCTGGACAGTCACATGTGAGGATAAAGAAGTGAGTGAGACAGCAGACAGCTGTGAGGAGAGTGTGTGAGTGTGTTGTGTTGTCCCGTAGGATAACTATGAATGTCTTGAGAATGAAACAGCATCTAGCTGCAGTGTAAAGATATTGGCAATAAGATTGGTTTATAAAAGAATGAATGCACAAAATTAGGCAATTATAATGATTTTCATAAAAACAACAAACACAAGCAAGTTTTCTACCACACGCTAATACTACTGAAGTCAGCATTTAGACATCAATATGTATAATATCGACATAAAAGTTTAGCTTGATACCCAAGGCCTGATAGTTTTAGTGAAAATAACATCATTTACATTACTGAGTGCCGTTTATGTAATTCCTTGATTCTGGATGTTATCGGTGCCATATTTCAAAACTCCAAACCTAAATAAAACTTTGTTTTTCTGTAAAATCATCAGTACACAACAAAGAAATGTGGTTCTTTAGTCAACTGATTCCCTGATACATGTTTTACACTTTTATAAAAGGATTTACACTGATTCAGGTCAAGAAATTACAAAAAACTTACTTCAAATCATTTTTCCAACAATGTCCTGACACAAACGAGTCTCATGGAGCTTCTGACAGGAAGAGGAAGCTCCATGGAAAGAGTTAAAGGAGTTTAAGACACAAATATTTGATTTTGGCTTATAATTAGGACAGAATTCAAGGTAATATGGAGTGATTAGTCTTTATTTTGTCTCTAGAATGTCAGAAATTTGGTAATATAGACAAGTTTCCCTTTGAATGTGGAAGTCTGCTCAACGTCGATAACCTAAATAACAAGCCGAAACTGAAATACGGGATACAGTCGACCACAACATATCCCTGGATGACTATATTTACTGTTTCTATGTTTTACATGATTATTATTTATTCATATTCAGAATAATGTTTGTAATTCTGGCATTTATTTCCATCTGATCTACCTGATAATGTTTTGATAATGTAAATAACATTTTTCATGGACATTAGAGTGGAGTTTGTCATCAAGACAGGCAGCTGTAGGATTATGAATCTGGTATTTAATTATTGGTTAACATGTATATTATGCATGGACATTTTGAAAAATTAAGGATCTGATATTTGAAGTGATGAAAACATGGCAGAACATGTATAAAATGCCCATGAACATGCAAGAGACCTGATAATTTGAGGTTTTGGGTCTGTTAAATGGGCTGTTAGGAGGAGAAATAAGGCTGAGAGACCCAAAAAAGTACCAGTACATATGCCTGAGTAGCAGTGATCATGCTCTTTCAAATGGAACTATAATTCTGAAAATACACTCATAATTAAAGGATTTAAGGACACTGGACACTTACATGACAGCCTGGAGTAGTTTTCATCAGCTTCACCCATATCTCCACTCATCTTCTGTTGTAAATCAGACCAAGTGTGTTCAGAATTCTTTATATAAAGGAGACTTGATTTGAGGGGGGTTTAATTTGAAATTTTATTTTGAAAGTGCAGTTATTTCTGCTTCCTGTATGACCTTATTTTTGTGCTTTTTATCATTCTACACGCGGTCTCCATCGGTGCAGAAGTCAATGATGATGTGAGTTGTGTTTTACTATAAGGTTAACACAGAAAACAGAGGATAATATTCTGTAGCATAGAACTATATTGACTGTTCAGATTTCTGTTTTTATCTTGTTTGATAAATATGCAAGTAAAGTCTAAATGTTAAGCTAATTGAAGATCCTAATTGCTCTGTGCTAATCATTAGTCCTGTGAGCAGGGGCGTAGCACCAAATTCTGGGCCCTGTACCCTCTCAATGTCAGTGGGCCCCTATCCATGCCAGTGCACGATGTGCATGAGCAAAAAGAAAAAAAAAGGGGAAAAAAGGGGTATTTATTTAAAATAAAAAAGCATAAATATGGTTTTAAGCTACAGTCAGATCAGATTATATCCTCCTCCTCTTTTCTCTCTCCCCAGCCTCCTCACTACTCTCAAACACATCTACAAGCATGAGACACACATGATTTACGTTGGCCTCAACCTGATTCATAGTCTCACATGTAATGATACATCCTACTTGATGATACTGGTGATGATGGTACTGGCTGCTGCTCCTTACAGTTGAAACTGCTAGTACACATGATTGCTGATAATAACTTAAAGTTGCCCCTATGAGCTCAGCTTGTCTCACATCCTCAGACTCACACCCTTCCTTGCCGTCAGCATCTGATGTAGAACTCTCTACATCTACAAGAATAAAGAATTGGTATTAGCCTCTTAACATACAAATAACCCAACCTACTTTTTAAAGCAAGCTCACTTTGTATTTCTAGAGCCATTTCAGTGCAAGATAAAGTGCTAAAAATAATGAAACATATGGCCAAGCATTGCTTATTATGTTGACAGGTTGTCTTTTAAATGGGGCTCATTTTTGTGTTGCTATGGGCAGAGCTCTAAGGCTGTCAAGCAAACAGTCATAACTGGTAAGTATCCACAAGAGGGCACTTGACAGCGCTTGACATCTACCATTTAAACAAGTACGAAATACTAGGAAAAGTATTTCAGTTACAGGAAAGTTCATGTATGTTTGTCACATTTTTTCAACAATATGTCCAAAGAAATTGTTAAAATAAACAAAATAAGACATTGTTTTTGTCTTCATCAACAACACAGTGTCCAAGCCCTGAACACATTTACTTCAGAACAAAATTTAAAAACAGTAAAGGTCATTGTTTCAGTAGCAATGCGGACAATAAAAACAATGAGAGCATCGACCATACCATTTATAAGGCGAGTCTAATGGGTCTCAGCACTCCAGTCTATTTCCCTGTAAAGGACTGTACCAGGCTGTCTTATCAAGCTCCCTGTGGACACTCCCAGCTTTGCATTGATGGGTCTTCTTTACATTTGCTGATATCTGTGGAGGAAGACAAACTGAATCAAAGTAAAAAAAAACATTTATACTACAGGGACACACACATGCAAGACAAAAATAAACTTGTGATACACAGTTATCACTACTTTGATTTTTAAATCAATACATCTATAAAAAGAACATCAAACTAAAAAGTAATAACAGCCTACATAAATGAATTTATGATTTCTGGACAGAAAAATCTCACTAGAGAAATCTGAAACACTGTCATATTTAATCATATTGTACAGTCACCAAACACAATTACACTATTGAAAACATTTATTTGTGTTAATAATGGGTTTTTTTATGGGTCAGGGGGAAAGGATGAGTGGTGCAGTCTGGTTTAGTCTAGTGGGTAAACTCTGACATACTCTGATGGGTGTTTGTCCTCTTAGGGCCTCCATACACTGAAGACATATTTGCCACATTATTACCTGATAAATACACCGTCCACTGAAAACAGCTCTGAGACCCTCTTATGGGCCTCCACCCACAGGTTAAGAACCACTGCAGTAGAAGATGGTATTTGAAGCTTAATACAAGTTAGAAAAAATAAAAGGAATGGCCTATTTAAGACTTAGTCTTATTTTATTTTTGAATGTATTTATCTATATTTGTACTACATTCTTTAATAATGCATCAGGCCTAATTGTTTTGCTGGATGTCCTCGACCTTTTTCTTATTTTGAATTTGATTTATGAAACACACTTAAAGTGTAATTTGAGTTGCCTGATTGAGCTTAGAATTTTCTGGACAAGTTGCCCTTATCAGGCACAGGATTTGGATTCAGAGAGCAGAGACAGTTCAGGCGTTCTCAGGTCAGTTTTATTTTCTATAACGGTTCGGTACACAGGCAGGCAGTCAGTAAACAGGCAGAGGTAACAAGTCCGAAAGGCAGAGACGTAAACGGGAACAGGCAGGGTCAAACACGAGAGGTAATCAGAATAAACAGGCTGAAGTAAAGGCTGGAGAATCAACTAACGGGGTAGTGATAATCTGGCAGGGAAGTGAGGGATCACCAGGGCTGCAGAAGGAAAAGGGGAGTGAATCTAACAAGACACAGGTGCATCACATTAGGGAGAGACCCGGTGATCACAGGTGAGGGAATCAGCGAGACAGGAACTGAAAGAGACGGAGATAAGTATTAGTAAAATAAAACAGGAAACAAACTAAAACATGACAGATACTGATAGCCCTGACTTTGGTTTTATCTAGTCACCAATAAAAATGTGGATTTACAAATCTTCACTTCTTAGTGTATTCATTTGATTAGTCCTGCACTACAATTTTATAATATCCTAGAATTCAAATTCTTTATTTGGGGACTTTAAGCAGATATGAGATTAAAATGTGTCCTCCATATTGAAGATGATCTTCTTGGTATAAATAAAAATGTCTGTGCCTGGAGCTCCACATGTCAGCTGGTGTGTCCAAACAGACTTGAAGCAGTTTTCTGCTCTTACTAACGTTGTTCCTCAGGTTCAGATTCTTGCTCGTGTTGTTCTGACTCTCAGATGGTCGTCGCTCTGGACAAAAGCGTCTGCAGAATGACTTTGAAACATTTCAACAAACTTTAATTAGAAGAAAAATATTACTCATACATTTGCTTAATGTAAAATAGAGAAAATGTTTTGGATCTAAATAGATATGTGGGTTTATGTCATGATGCAATAGAGCATTCAGAGATATTGCTGAGGCTAACTGAAGGTGCACATTTCTCTGGCCCCTGAATCAGTATTTGTATGAAAAAAAATTAGTAAATGACTGTTTTCATTTTTCTCAAAGAATATATTTGTGGTCGAGTTCCCGGATGGAGCAAGTAATTAAAAATACTTTTGTATGGCAAGCTACACTTTTGGACATACTCAGTGAAAGAAAACTAGTCAAGCTACAGGACACTTACACGCAGAGGCTTCAAGAAATATGGCAGACAGCGAAAAAGAATCATCCCTCAACAAGCTTCTCCACGCTATTCAAGACACCAACAAAAAAAAAAACAGCTGAGATACACACAACATTCAGGGCTCTCGACTAACGTTTTGAGTTGGTTGCAATGGTGCACCTAAAAAATTTTTTAGGGTGCACCAGAACAAAAAGTAGGTGCACCCAAATTTTTCAGTGTCGCCTTTAAGGCCAAAGGGTCACCATTTTATCACCGTCTATAACTTTAATATCATGTAAATGCTTTTTAAACAAGAATAAGATGCTTGTCTTTATTTGAAGCATAATTATACATTTGGAGAAAAACAGAGCATTTAAAGTGCTTCACTGAATAAAATTTACAAATTCAAGCTAAAACATGAAGCAGAATAAAACATCTCCAAATAAAAGTGCTTGAAGTGCTTTACTGACATCTCAAATTAAATAAAATACGTCTCAAATTAAATAAAATATTTCAAAATATTAAGAGCTAATGTGCTATACTGAGCTGAAAATGAAATAAATATCCATATTTTAACAACCAACAACATAATATTTAACTGGATGGACTTACTCTCCAATAAATTTGTACCTAGAATAAGACTTCACACACTACAGTCAATATTTACAAAACTGAAACTAAAGTTAATAATAAAAAACAATTCTCAAACTAATTTATGAAAACGACTTTAAGGGCAGAGCATTTATTACTTTTTATCTTTATTTTTTTCTCTTGTTTCAGCTTTTTTTTTTTTTTCAGCCCTGTTTAATGTTCAGTCGGGGGCTGTCAGCCGGCTCATTCTTCCTCAGTGAGTGTGAGCACACATCTGTGCCTGTGTGACTAAGTAACTTTCCCTTTAACAGGAGAAAGGACTGCACAAATATAGATGTCATATGAAACTTTACTTTGTTTTACTTGTAATTGTATTTGATTATGAATTATCTGACAGTCTCTTAGACGTATTCTGCAGCGCTCCGCTCCGTCTCTATCGATCTCTGCTGTAACCTGACACCACAGAATCTGGGCTCTTTTGCATACTGACAGCTGATTGGATGATTACTGAGGGCTGTGCGTGCGTGTGTGCATATGACGTGCATGCATGCGTGTGTGTGCTTCTCGGCCCTGCTGTGACACGGAGACAGAGGAGGAGAAGGAGGCGATGTGTTTTGTCAGTTTTAGGCAGATTTTCTGCCACCACGGTCACTTTTGTGAACATTAATAGGCTATATTACGTTTGTAGGTATATCGAGATGTGCTCTCTCAACTTCTAAACTTTAGATTTGAGAGAGAGAGATGAGGGACTTGTTTTCATACCAGGAGATTCAGGCGCACCGGTGCGACCAAAAAAAAATTGTAGGCGCACTCTTACAAATTTTGGTCGCACTTGAGAGCTCTGACATTAATGAAAATGAATCTTCAGCCTCTACGCTCTCAGAACAGGTCTCAGAGATCGAGATGCATGTGAGTGCAAACAAAGACAATTTTAAAGATGCACGCGACCATGTTGCAAACAATAAATCTGAGTATATTATATATTTCAGGCCTCGTGCAGCTTTTCTGACACATAATTAGCCTGATTTTACAAACTTTGAAGTTTGTTTTGATTATATGCTTTTGGCTGTTCGATTTTGCTCTGGGTCATATCTTGTTTTTTGTGCATTTTTTTGTTGATTATTTTTATATCATTCTTATAATTATTTTTTATTCATGGTCGTCTATTTTTGCTATTGTTTTTGCCTTAACTGCTATAATGATGCAACTTTGCATATTAAGAATTGAATTTATAATTTTGTGAATCGGCCCAAATAATATCACTCATAGATACTTAAGATAATTTAAATAGCTTTTATGTAATCTATGAAATGATACCCTCCACCTGCTTCTTCTACTAACTAATAACTAATAATGGTCATAACTTTATTGATATAGCACCTTTAAAATCACAGTTTTTCAAAGTGCTTGGACAGACAGACAGCAAAGCACAAGAGCTTCAGCACAAAAGGAACAAGAAAAGCAGAACGTAAATCAAAGAACCCTCACAGACAAACAAAAACTGAATAATGAACACTGGCAAGAAGAGGAAACATTTCAAGGACCCTGAGAAAACCTAAGGCCTGAAAAAGAGGGCCAAACAATCCAGGACCAGGGTCCAACACGATCCAAAACACACAGAAGACCTCAGCCCACAGGACCAGGACCACCAGAGACTAACAGGCAAGTGTCAGCAGCCCCACCAATCAAAGGCCCCTTATTCCCCAAACCACAGTGAGGGGCCAGACCCAGACCACCACATCCAGTCCCCCTTCCCTCAATAAGAACCTGTTCATATGTTGTAAGAACTCAGACAATACAAGAACCCAGAGACATGAATGAGACCACGAGGAGCAGAGAGAAAAGATAAAAACATCAAAACAGAGGAAATGGAAAAGACAATAAAAAGGAGAAGAAGCAATTAGAAAAAAAACTATGAAAGCACTAAGCCAAGAAAAGAGTCACAAGAAAGAAAAGCTGTTAAATGATTTCAAACTACAGAACAAATAGACCTATGAACATAAAGAAGAGATGAAACAATGAGAGCCAAAATAATCTCTTAAAAGAAGAGACACACAACATGATGAACAGATGAAGAAATCAATTAACAGGAAGAAAAGCAGTGAAGCAGAAATAAATGAAGTTATGACATCTCTGATATTACTGCCTCTGTTGATGTTGTTGTTGGGTGGGTGGGGTCCTCTCAGAGTGTCCTGGATCATTGGGGGTTTGGTCTGTTGGATCTCTGGAGCTTCTGAAGCTCTCAGCTGGGAGGCCTTCTGCTCCTGCTGGTCCTAAATTCTTGGTGCTAACCAGGCCTGGCTGATGAAAACAGTCTGAGGCAGTTGAGGAGGCTCAGAGGAGCTGAAGGTTGATATCAAAGATGGATGGAGACAATCTCAGGGACAGGTCAACATGGAAACTGGGACTGAGTCCACAATATCTGTGTCCAACAGAAGAAAGAGTCCAGCTCCAACATTCACTGTATTGTTGGACAACATTTGAGCTGATTTTCAGTCTGATCCACATCAACCTGATGAAGGTCTGAGCTCCAACATGTTTGAAGGAACAAAGAAGGTTCTGGAGATGCAGATGGAGACCACAGTGTGTAGGAGTCTCTCTGTGTTTGTCTTGTTGACTCCTCTCACCTGTCCAGGTGGGATCAAGACGTGTGTGAAAGCAGCTGAGACAAACTGAAGTACAGGAGGCAGAGCAGCAGCTGATTGGCTCTGCTGAGCAGACTGTGTGATGTGGACACATCTGATTGGATCCTAAAGAGTTTTTCTCTTCATTCTCTCTTCTTTATTCAGACTGATGGGCTGCAGTTTGTCAAAGATCAGCTGTTCTTCTTTAGCCTCAGCTCTGAAGTCCAACCCCTCCCATCTGAGAGAGCTGGACCTGAGCATCAACGATCTTCGTGATTCAGGAGTGAAGCTGCTGTGTGATTTTCTGCAGAGTCCAAACTGTAGACTGGAGATTCTGGGGTAAGTTCATGTTTTTTCTGTTTCTATTGTAGATCTTCTGTGTGTAATTATTAACTGAAGCATCTTCATGCCAGATGTTTGACTGATCACATGTAGGGATGTATGATGGTGGATTTTTGCTGATATCTGATCTGCTGACATTTCAACCTTCTTTGAGCTCCTCCTGATATACGGCAGAGGCTCATGAAAACTACCACACTCAGGTCCAGAAATGATGATTTTCTACTAGTAATTGTCGGGTTTGTATGTAAAAGTAGGATGTTTAGGGACTTTGATCATAAAAACATGTCACCTAATGACTTGTAGTTGAATATCAGCATGTCATTGTGATTTTTGACCTTGTCATTCACGTTATTGGCTGACTTCACCTTGTTCAAAACAGTCCAATCTACAATAAATGAAATATTTAGGATGTTTTATCCTGTTTCCAACATAAAGAACATTCCTAATGTTAAACTTGTATAAATATTAGTTGCCTGCAGCTCATTTTTGTCATGTGTAAGATCTCGAAACTTTTTCCTAAAAATCTACATGTGTGTTTTTGCTTAAATCTTTGAAAACTGGTTTCTGTCACTTATTCTGTGTCCTTGTAAGTACCTGCAAATCATTGTTTGGCTAGTCTATACCCAAGGTCATGGTTTGAGGATGAATTCTGTGACTTCTTATGGTTGTACTACCAGATCCATAGTAGCAGCAGGAACATTGAGAAATGAATCTGACAGAAAATTAACTAATGCAATTTCTCATCATTGTCTTTTGCTTCATGTAATGCACATCCATGCCTCTTCACTTTGGTCCCCCATTGTCACATGTTTAGGCCTTTTGTGTCCATCATTGATGACTCTTGGAGTTAAATCAGAAACAACAACAAACATTTCAAGCACAACAGCAACAATTTCTTTATTTCCCCACTTTCCCTCCAAACAATTCATCGAAATAATTGTGTTCTAAAAGGAATCGTAACTGGCATAAAGAGAAAATTGACCCTGAAAACCACCCTTACCAGAATTGCTCAATATGTATTTTTAAGATATCCCATAGGGAGGCATGTGACCTGTACTAACCACCGTGTGTAGGAGTCTCTCTGTGTTTGTCTTGTTGACTCCTCTCACCTGTCCAGGTGGATCAAGTCTTTGTTCTGGAACATTCTGTGATCATTGATTCTAATGAAGTTCATGTGGACTGCAGTGTGGACCATGTGACAGCAGACTGTGACTGTGAGCTCAGATTGAAGTGTTTAGATGTGAAGGTTTGATCCTGAAAGAAAAATCTGAGCTCTGCTGTTTACACTTTAGAGAAACAGGAGGAACAGATCAAGACGTGTGTGAAAGCAGCTGAGACAAACTGAAGTACAGGAGGCAGAGCAGCAGCTGATTGGCTCTGCTGAGCAGACTGTGTGATGTGGACACATCTGATTGGATCCTAAAGAGTTTTTCTCTTCATTCTCTCTTCTTTATTCAGACTGTGGCGCTGCAGTTTGTCAGAGATCAGCTGTTCTTCTTTAGCCTCAGCTCTGAAGTCCAACCCCTCCCATCTGAAAGAGCTGAACCTGAGCTACAACAGTCTTCAGGATTCAGAAGTGAAGCTGCTGCAAGATCTTCAGAAGAATCCAAACTACAGACTGGAGATTCTGAAGTAAGTAGAGAGTTAAATTTACCGTAAATCCCAGAATATAAATCTCTCTGGTTTCTCAGCTGCTCTCTTTTTTTGAGTCTCAGAGGGAAAATGAATTCCTCCGTCTTCCTGTCTGATGATTTCTGTGACGTTCAGCAAAACCTTCAGTTTGTGTGAAACTGTTGCTCTTTAGTCCACCTGCTGTAAACGGCTGAGCCTTTGCTTCTTATATTACGGTAGCTGAGCTCTCAGTTTGAAGGGGATTGTTGTGAAGCTCAAACACTAGAGGAGTCCAAAAAGATGTTTTTCCTTTGAGATGTTTTAGATTCAGAATCAGTGGAGACGTCCATGATTCTGTTTTTGTCTTTTGTGTCTAAAACAGGTCTAAAAATGTGGTTTATACTCCAGACTTTACGGTAATCCGTGCTGATCTGTCCATCTTTGAGCTGAACTGGGTTCAGTCAGGAGAGGCTTCATGATGACAGCAGTTTAAACTCATGAAACCTGTGAGACTCTGCAGGTGGTCCAGGTGAAAATCTGTCCTTCAAAGTGTCTTCAGTTTGTGCTGCTGTCTCTGAATCCTCTCAGAAAAGTCAAAGAAATGAGAAACAGCTGCTGCTGACGTGTGAACATGTGAATCCACTGATGAAAATATCCCTTTATTGTCTTTTCCTTTCAAACAAACATTAACGCTGTGATCTGACAGAAGAGGCAGAAATCAAGCTCATGAAGCCGTCATGGTCCTGCTGAAGTTCAGCAGAAGAATCAATATGATCATGAAGAGCAGATGATTTCTTTGACTGGAACTGTGGCCCCAAAATTCCTCATGGTCCCATCCCTAGAGCTGGACCACTGCAGTCCAACATGTGACAGGCTTTGGTGTGCTGGACACAGAGCAGAGTGAAAACTCAGCAAACACATGAAGATCCAACAAAGCTGCAGCTTCAGCCTGAACTGAAGAGAGTCCTCACAACTTTGTGCTCTCAGACTGATGGAGCTCAGTTATTGGAGGCTCCTGATTCATTCTTCTGCTCTGAACACAGATCAGCAGATCAGCAACTCTAATCTTTGCTCTCATTTTTACTCCAACAGGTGGAAGTGGTGATACCTGAGGATCATCATCATCATCAGTG
Source organism: Scarus forsteni (assembly GCA_036419115.1). NCBI lineage: Eukaryota > Metazoa > Chordata > Actinopteri > Labriformes > Labridae > Scarus > Scarus forsteni. Next base: position 71,253 of record JAZDUH010000534.1, read on the forward strand.
AGTCCATCCACAGTCAGTAACTGATCCGCTGTGACGTCCTGCAGCTGTTTCCTTCTGTAGACGTGTCCACATAGACTCTGTTCAGGTCCCTGCAGATCCTCCAACAGTCTGACAGAGTCTCACATTTGGTTTTTGAAACCTGAGGCCTTCAAAGTGTCAGCCGCTGCAGTTTGTGGTTTTCCTGTGAACTCAGGATCTTTACCAAAGCATGAACAGGTCCTGCAAGCTCACATTGACTCAAATGTAAAGGAATGCCTGATTAATAGAACTACAGATGATTAAAGCAAAGAAATAAACTGACATGTTATCTTATAAATCAAAGACAATGGTAAAAAAAATATGCTGTTGGATTTCTTTTGTTGGTGGATTGGGGGGGGGGGGGCACAGATATGATTATTTTTGGATTTTTATGGTTTTTAATCCACATCTTTGATCTGATTCTGAATTGACTGTAAATATCCAAAGTGTTTTTTCTTTTCAATAAATGATTAACCTTTTGGAGAGTCTTGAGTGACCTTTGACCTGTAGGTGGTGTTCAGTGAGTTTATTTTCTCTGATAAAGATGCTCACTCCACTTGACTCCAGAGGACCATCCAGACGGCTTTGTCAGTTTAATCCAGTCCAGTTTCCATGTTAGATGACTTTATAAAATGCTGTGTGAATAATAAGGATGTAGAGAATATTTCAGCTTTCATTCATTTCTGCTTGTAAAGATAAAATTCGAGCTCCAAGCTGCTGTCCCATCAAAGTCTGACCCAGAGTCTGCTCCCTGCCTCCAGCTGGTCCTCATGCTGACAGTCTCACACCTGATAGGGCTGTAGGCCTGCAATACTAAAGCAAGAGCGACACCTGGTGGTCAAAGTACAAAACACACTGTTACCAGCATGATGTGCACAGACGTAAAGATCTAAATCTGATTCTGAATGTACATGTAGACGATCCCCCTGTGCATGAGTGACTAATCGGGAGGACCGGGACAATTCCCGGTGGGCCGGCCTGACGTTTGGGCCGTGAGGGCTGGTGTTAATATACATTTTTTAATATTATTTTAATTTTTTTTGTTTGGTGTTCATTCATGACACTGAGTGAGTATTACCTCCATGCTGTTACCGCTGTCCCTGTGGGCCATCTCCCTCGGCAGTTATTTTTTTCAGAGGCATCCTGACGTAACAACACGTCCGCGCAGGCTAAAAACAATTAGCTCCACCAGTCGGAGTCTGTGCGAAGAGCCAGCTAGTAGGCACGGTGCTGGACTGCCGACAAGATGGTCAAAAAGCACAAGGGTGGCACGGAAAAGAGAAGAATTAAAAAGAGGAAAACGCTTGAAAATGATGCAGCAAAATGTGCAAATTAGTGACTTTTTAACAAAACCAGGTCGCGGTCTGAAACGACAGAGGATGACGATGAAACTGGTAAAGCAAGATGTTGAATAAAATGACACTTGCACCGTGTGATGCGACGACACTTAACTGGGGAAACTTTGTCTTGTAGCTCCTCAGAAGAGATGCAGCAGCACCAAGCAGCAGCCATGAGCCCAGCACAGGTGCAGAGTGGGCAGGTAGGATTGTTCACTGAGTGAATGTTAGAATTAATGTCAGAGTAGGGGAGAGTGGGGTAAACTGAGCCAGTGGGTAAGTTGACCCAGCCCCTGTTTCTTGGAAACAGTAAATAATTCTTGTCATGAGGCCCTAAATTCAGAAAGCCCTGATCATTTCACCCTGCCTCTGTTGAAGAGAAGCACCTGGTACAAACAGTTGGTACTTTTAACACAAAAAACTCTTTTGGTGTGTCAGAGCAAATTTACAGCATGTCTTTGGGCTTTTTTATCATTTCCAATTTATCCAGGTCTAAAATGGTGTAATATACATATTTGTTATTTACCAATGTATAAAACTGTATGACTCATTTGGCTGCAGATGAGCCTGAAGAGCAAAGTGAGCAACATTTTTTCCAAAATGTTGGCTATGGGGCAAAGTGAACTATATGCTGTGGGATAAGTTGAACCATTGGGTCCTCTGATATCACCAAAAAGTTATATTAATGTGCTGAATCATAAAATACTTTTTAATTTTATGTTAACCAACTGACTTGTCTGATCAAATATTAAACAGAAGAAAATCATGCTAAGAGTGAACAAGAGGAAAACCAACTGAGGCTCAACACCCTGCTGAGATGGAGAAAAAGTAATGAAGGAAGTCATGATTGAAAAGTCGATCAGATCGTTACAAAGAAGTGAAATACTGACAGATCAAACCTGCAGAGGTTAATGAAGAGGAGGGATGTCTGAACTTGCTTGTTTCTAGCAGGTCTGAACTTTTAAAAATTTAAAGCATATGAGTAGATATAACTTTTCTGGATGGAATAACAGTTTTATTTCTGCAAAGAATTGATTTTTTGTTTGTTATTCAAAACTTGGTTGGCTCTCATTTTACTATATATGAGTATCTAATTTTCCCAAAAAGTTGCAAAACATGTCCATTTCTGGCATTAAAATTTTTAAAGTACTGTTTTTTTCTAGGTTGTTTAGGTTAGGTTTAAAAAAATAAATGTGACTGTTTGTGATGTGAACAATCTATTGTGAAATGACTTTTTTTTGACAACAATACGTTATCTCTTAATAACTCCCAGATTTAAAGTTATGAAGTTATATGGTCAACTTACCCACAGACTTGGCTTGACTTTCCCCTAGTCTGGGGCAAGTTGAGCCACAGAAGCACTTTTATTTTGAAAGGCCACAGTTTCCAGGCTCTTTGTCACTGATATGTCTATACAATATCAGTTCTTGCAAACATTCTTAAATAACAGTTGTTTTCATTTTCCTTTTGCTGCATTTTTCTTGCCTCAGTGACAACACAAGTAAAAAATGGCTCATCTTACCCCACCCTCCCCTATAGTGTAGACCTACTCTATATGAAAAATGCCCCGAGATAATAGATGCTTGATGATTCAGCACTACAATAATGAAACAGACTTTAATTGATGAGAAGGCTGACTATTGACTATTTTTAAAAATGTGATTTAATGTCAGAGGCACACACAGGGGAAAGTGGTGAGGAAGGGGTTGCTGCTGTTGCTGCTGTCAGTGTTGAAGAAACAGGTGAGCTGTTGTAACAGAGTGTGTGAACAAGCAAGCATCAGTTCTAATATAACCACCTTCTGTGCCCAAATGATAGTAGTGACCCTTTTTATCATCTAAAGTAAGATGGTAAACAAAGCACACAATTGAAAATGAATAAGATGAATGTTAGATGAAATAGACCTGCATATTTTGCCAGTGAAAAGATTCTATTGTTTAGTATTATTAACTTTAGAGAACAACGCACTTAACATATAAATATATAATTACATTATTTTAATACAAAAGGTCAAGATATAAAGTGGGCCGGTCTGAGGCACGAAATTCCAGGGCTGAAAATGAGTCCCACTCCGCCCCTGCCCCTGTGACACAGGAAACAGCTGACAGACGTTTATTGTTCATGATCACGGAGCAGAAGACGATAATTAAGAACAGCATTAAAAACAATAATCAATGATGCTGCTCAGTAAAGTCTGCATCCCAAACCCCAGAGCTCTGATGAAGTGTCTGATTTAAGGAGCTGATGATGAAATCAACACCTTCTGGTTGAGTTTGGGAGAACATGGGGTGCATACAAATGTGCCAAAACACAGACTGCGGTCAAAAAGTCATTTTTTGCTTAGGAAGGTTCCTAACGGAGTGAAATGAACCGGAAGTAGTTCGTGATCAGAGCTGTTCAAATAGTTTAAATACTTAGGAAAGGTGGCTCAATGCTTCCTTTATTATCTCCTTTAGCATAGGATACACCGGACCATCCTTCACAAAAGGAGAGGAGATTATTCTGTCCCACAATTCTCAGTGGCAACAGCTTTTATAAACAGCACGTATTCCGACTGCTTCCAAATTCAACCAAATAATGACGAACACACAGACCACGAGAGTTAGTACAGTGAGGCTGACAGACAAAAAGTATGAGCAACAACATTTTTGTGGTCACATACATCATATATATATGTATATGTATATATATGTGTGTGTAGGTGTGTATATATATATATATATATATATATATATATATATATATATATATATATATATGGTCACAATGCCAACTTCACACATTTTGTAATATAATATTAATTATAATTAGTTATACGTAGATATGTACATATATATAGATATGTACATATGACCACAAAAATGTTGTTGCTCATACGTTTCGTAAATAAAAAGTATTTTAATGTGTGACATTGTCCTGTATTATTAGTACATCTCTGTTGTTTGTAACAAACTTATCTGTGTGAAAATCTAAAATCAGCTGCCCACGTGTATGAAATGAAAACATCATGGAGCAAGATAAAGTGTAATTAGAAACTTCTTGGGAGTCATTGTAATGAGTATATCCACATTTCACACAAAGCAGTCGATGTGTAGGTCTAATGTTCCCTCTAAATGTGAGCAGGTACTAAATTTCAGTGTCTCTTAAATCTCTGTTGTTTGATTTTCTTCACTGTGCAAAGAAATATTTGACTCATCATTGAAAAGAATTTTAAGCTGGACATATTGAAATCACAGAAAATATTGAACACTATCATGGGGCAGTTCTTTCAGGTTTTCCATCTGTTGTCTGTCCTGATTTATTTGTGTTGTTTGTGTTTGTGTCTGTAACTGTGAGGCTGCTACAGTAGACAGGTCTGTTCAGGAAAACACATTTTACATTAGACTAGATTAGACAACTTTATTTTTTTTTCCAAAGGACAATTCAGTTTTTACAGTCTACCCAGACCATACAAACATTTACAAACAGCAAACATGGACAATAATAAATGAAAAAAGAGATGCTCATTGACAAATATCAGCATCACCTGACAGAGCTGCAGACACACACATCAGTCTCCACCTGCTCTTTAAGACTTAACTTGACCCCCTAAACATGCAAACAATCAGCACACACTCCAGATCTGGTAAAAGATTCTTAATTGTGGTTTCACAGTTTATTTCTCTTGCATTTTTATGCTCAATATTTCTAATGAGAGACAACAGGTTTATTATCACTTTTTGCTCCTTTTGTTCCCTGTTTTTAAACGATAAAGAATAAACATTAGATGATTAAAATGACCATCTAATGATAACTTTGCATTTTTTTTACCAGTGAAATCTTTTTAATATCAACCAGCTTTTTTAAATGTTCAAGGGATTTTTTTTCTCAAAAATAAGTTAAAGATTACATTTAAGAAGTTACTAATCAAACAGCCATCATCAGATTAGGATTTCTTTTTAAATGTTTTTTAATGTAAAAATAATTCCACTTACTAATTGCTACTGTGACATGGAAAATCCCATGTGGGTGATACTTACACCCACAGGAGGGAAAATGAATGTTATGGAAGCTTTTCACCCTTTTTTTGCTTTTAACTTGACAAACATTTGAGCCTTATGCACAAACCCCAATTCCTGTGAAGTTAGGTGTTGTTTAAAGGTTAACACGATGATTTACAAATTATTTTCTACCTATATTCAGTTAAAAATGCTACAAAGACAAGATATTTAATGTTCCAAAAAAGCAGGTTTGTCCTTTTTTTATTTATAGTAATATGTAGAATTAGTGCACAGGAGGAGTTGAACCTGTAGGTGGCAGCAAAGCAACATTTTGGATGTCTGCAGCAGCTTAATGCCCAAGAAGAAGAAGAAGATTCAACTCCAGGTGGTTTCTTACCTTTTCCCTCCAAACATTTGTTTGTCGAGTTTTTCCTGTTTTTAAAATATTAAAATGTTTATCTTTTTAACATGCAGCACTATTTTAAACCCACTGTAGCTGTTTGTCAGCTGGTTTATCATGCAGACAAATTAAGTATCTTAGTTTTGTTATGTTAGGCTCCATTTCTTTGAACAGTTTATTATAAATCTTTATTATTAAGAACATTAAGTCAAAGCAGAGTGAGTTTTTTCTTCTATTCCAGTAAATGTGAGGTTACAGCAGCTGGTCCAGCATGTCTTTGGGCCTCATGTTTAAGGTTTTGGCCTCCTGACCAACTAAAGCTCTGCAGGCTTTTATTGTGTTAGTTTGAGACTCCTGCTACAAAATAAGAGCACAAATATCCAGCTGTCATGTTTGGAAGAAGCTTTTTTAATTCTGAGGTCACATGGAAGGAGCTAACATACTACAGGAGCCTAAACAGGTGAGTCAACCAACATCCAGTCATTCACTTCAGAGAAACACAACTTTATTTATTTTATTTTATTTTATGCACAAAGTCTGTTACTGGCAAACTCTCATATTTCTAAATCTAAGGCCTTAAAAACTATTATGGTGCCTTAAAAAAAAGAACAATCCAAACTCAGGGGTGCTTACAGAAATTCACGGCCCCATGAAACCAAATTAAATTAGGCCCCGTCCCAAACCCCCCTGAGCTCTGCAAAGCTTCTCAAACTAAAATTCTCAAATATTTATGACAATCTATGTTTCTAATAGATACAGACCTTTCTAGCATTTGGGCCATTTTAGGCATTTAAATTTTTTTATTTATTTATCGTATAATCATTCCTCTTAAATCTTTGGTCTTTTACCCTTTTATTGTTTTTTTTTAATCTAATTGAAGGTTCTAATCCAGGGTTGGTCTATTTAACTCTCCTCTGTGATGCTGCTCTGAGTTAGATCTGCTTTGTGGTTGATGTCTCTAGTTCTCTGTTGTAAAATGTATTTACTTAAATACAAATAAAGTAACTTGTTGATTTGTTTTAAATTGTCAGATTACACATTTGCTTTGCTCTTAAACTTTTTTATCATCCCAAATATTACAACATGATAATTTATAAAACAAAATGGATAAAAAAAAACCTATAATTCCCTAATAAATGTTTTCCAAAGAGCTTGTTTTTAAAATACATGTCATTTTATGAGAGTTATTCCATGTTAAAGATGGCTGAATATCACTTATTTTCAATAGAAAAAGACAAGAAAAAGTTATAAAGGATTTATTTTCAAAAAGTATTGATCATTGATTATTTTTTAGGGCCCTTGTCAGTCGTGAGCCCTGAAATCTTCTTAACTTTAATGATGAATGAGTTTATTTTCCTGGTAACTAACAGTATTACAAATGTATTTATTTTTAATTTTATCAAACCCTTGGTGCTTTGTTTACTCCGTCTTTTTTTACCTCTATTTTTCTCTATTTTTTAAAATGTATTTTGTGCTCATCCTGGTAGTAAAGATAAAGATAACATAAGAAACACACTTAGCCAAAAAGCAAAGCTGCCAGCTCTCACATCACTGATTAGTGATACATGCTTCCCACGCTTTATGATGAAGTAAAAATATCAAAAAATGGCTCTAAAGTGCATTTTGTTTTTTTAAACATGCAAAAAATTCAATTGTGTGGCTTAAAGACAGTGCTGACTAACTCCATGTGTTTTCTTTTTAATAAAAAAAACCTAATACACTTCTATATGAGATAATTATCATCACTTTGAATAACTTGATTTATCGGCTCTTTGAAAGAAAATTGTTCCACATGTATTTTTGTGCTTCTTACATCCTTTCGTCCTTAAACCTTGTTGCTGCTCAAAAGTTGTATTTCTTAAAACCTTTATGTCCAAAACTAAAGTTTGACCCATAAAACTACATTGTTAAGTATTAAATATTGTTTATGTTGATTTCAATGTAAAGTGTCACTCCATTCAGACTCCTGTAGCCGGTAAACCTGCAAAAGTTTTATTGTTTCTCCTCTCGATAAGATATTTAAATAATCAGAATGATAAGATTTACAGATCTTAACAAATTTAACCACCACCATGTTAGGTTATGTAATGTCTATTCTAAATAACTCATTGATAAATAAAACAATATTTCATGTTTCTGTAATGTTAATACAACAGCATGTCCAAGCTCTACCACAGAAATGACATTTTTAATGCTTTAATATAATTAATATCCATGAATTTCCAGCTTCATTGTCTTAAAAAACTGAAAAAATACTATAAATTATAATATGAATAAATAGTAAAGCTCATTATTACTTCTTGATTACAATGCCATAGTATAGTTATTTGTATAACTCCATAAAAAGAGTTTTATTAGTTGAATGTTCTGCTTAATTTCTTACTCCTAATAGAATCCCAGTGAGGCTCAGATTTATGTATAAAAGTGTGAATTCAGTTTAAAATCCTCATTCCTGTTTAAAAAGTACATTTAATCACAAACATTTTCAGATTTTAACAAGATTTTTAATGATATATTAAATGTTTATATATTTGTTTTTTAAGGCAGGTTCTCCTTAATGTACTTTGATTTCTTTCAAACCTTTATTTTCCTTTAAAGTTTTTATATTAGAGAAAATAAATCAACATTTGGCTGTTTAACAAACCAGTGTGAGGGTGAGAGGACACAGATTAAAGGAGAGACACTCTGATGACATTTTACTCAAATACAAATAAAATCAGCATTTTATGAGTTTATTAAAGAAAAAGTAAAAGGTACATCATGAAGAATTTACTCAAGTGTTTTTAATAATGTTTCTGTGTTTGTTTCACAGCAGTGAGAGGAGTTCACCTTTCTTAAGTCATTTTGGAACTGGAGGAAATGTTTTGGATCAGAGTTTCTGAGGTGAGCGTTTGTTTTACACAGTTCTGTTTAGGGCTGAACAATTAATGCAAATTACATTAAATCACAATATGGCTTGTTGCAATTTTCAAATCCCAGAAGGTTCAATATTTTTAGACCAAAATGTGTTGAACATTTTGGCATTGTGATGTAGTTTTTTGCAGTTTCATGCCTATTTTTTATTTATTTATTACCTCTATTCATACACCTTTTTCCCACTTTTGGACCATTTTTACCTTTTTAAACCCAGTTTTTACAACTTTATGCCTATTTTGTCCCCATTCATCTTTTTTTGGCCACTGTCAGAACCATTTTGGGAATTTTCACATTTTTTAAAATTTAATTTAAAATTTAATTCCCAATTTTGCTGCCACAATCAATTGTCCTAAGCCACTTTTGGATTTTTTTTTGCCAATTTTCCCCCCTTTTTTTTTTGCAATTTCATACCTATTTGCACCTATTTATTAACGTTTTTCTGCTTTCATACCAGTTTTACTCAGTTTTTACAATTTGATACCTATTTTGCTTCTGTTCTTCATTTCTCCACTTTTTTTCAAATCTTTTATCCTTAGATTAATTTAATGTCATATTGGTTTTTCTATAAAAAGATCTACTGCTTATGTTTGTTTAAGAATACATAAGATGAGGAACATTAAAACAATTGCAGAGTAAATCGCAATATTCGGGAAAAAAATCACAGTTAGATTATTTTCTCAAATCGTTCAGCCCTAGTTCTGTTAAATATTCAAAAATTTGTGTGATTTTTCTGCTCAGGCATAATAAATGATATTTTTTTCAGATTTATTTGATGTTGGCTTCTCTTGGTGCAGCACCTTTCCAGGAATCTGGCACAAAGGTATTTTTTTCATATTATTTGATAAATAACTTATATTATCTAAAGAAAGTCTATTTTGCCAGATTAGAATTTACTTTTATCATTTTAAGATGCAGTCTTTCTACAATCATCAGAACATCTCAGTTTTCACACTTTGTTCTCCTCACACCAGTATTATATAAAATATTCTCTTTAAAAACATAATGCTCATAATTATTCAAACTATTTAAAAGACAGCTGTTGAAAGTATTAAAGGTTAAAAAAATCATTTCAGATCATTTTGTGAGAAAAGTTCTGGTAACAGTGTTCCACATGGTAACAGGAGAACGGGGCATAAATGAGACCAACAGGATTACAAGGATGATTTTTAATACTTTATAATATCAATATGATAAAAGAGAATGTTAAAAAATGTAAAGAACATTCAGTGAACAATAAAATCAAACCATGAAGCAAATTTAAGGCAAGCGCTCCAAACCCACATCACTGTAAAACATGTAAAAACGGCTCATTAACTCTCTTCATGTTGTATTAACACTCGTTTGTTCAGTTTTTATAGAATAATAAATATGCTTCCTGCTAATGTTCAGTCCATGTCTGTGTGCTGCTTCAATAAACTTTAAACAAATTAAAAATATCAAAACTCATTGAAAAGCTGAAAAAGACAAATAAATTATTATTTTTTTATTTAATGAGAAACTGATTTTTTTAAATAAAATTTTTCTGCCCAACAGCAGCATCATAAAACAAAAAGGAACAATTTATCCTGAACAATAATTTACCCTGAAGAATAAATGACTAAAATTACATTTTGAAATATATCTTCACTTTTAAAGCTAAGAGTGTAAATTCTGAGATGTGACCACTGCTTTATGATTTAATGTTTCTGATCTACGAGGTGTTGAACCAGCATGATTCAGTCTGACATTTTCAGTATCGTGCTGTGATTTTAAAATAAGTTCTAAATATTGAATTGAAAATGTTGATATTGTGCCAAAACTTACTGTTTAAACATAAAAACCCAAATTCCAGTTCAGTTGGGACGTTGTTTAACGTCAATAAAAACATTATGCAACTAGAAAAGCACTCGGAGAGCGCAGACCTCCGCCAGCTCCACAGTCCTCTCCCATATTGAGATTTTGACCATAAATATTAGTCCTACCTTTATTTCATCTCAATATTTAGATTCCTTGATCATGAAAACATACCATTAGCAATTGGATTCTAGATGCTATCTATTTTAGTTCAGTAGTTAATCACATTTTTCACCATGGCAGCCAGACGATGATCCGGATCAACACCAAAATCAAATCAGTTCTTCTTTTTCCCATGCTGAACATTTCCTGAAAATTTCATCCAAATGCATCCATAACTTTTTGAGTTATTTTCTTCACAGACCAGTAGACAAACAAATTTCCTGAAAACAACCTCCTTGGCGGAGGTAATGATTTGTTCATTTTTTTTGCAAAGCCAAGATATTTAATAAACTAATAAACTACATTTACAATGTTTTTCTGAAGTGTTCCTGAGCCCACGTGATAATGTTCTTTCCAGAATGATGCTGCTTTATGACACAGTGCTGTCTGTGGGATTAAAGGTCATGGCATTCAATGTTGTTTTTTCAGCCTAGGTGATAATGTACAGAAATTTACTTCTGATCTTTTGATATTATGAACTGTGCATGATGAAATCCTGAAATTATCATTAGTTTTAAAGGCGCTATGAGGAGAATCTATTACCGACGACATTAAGACTCTGCTACCCATGAGCACGCGCAACGACTGTTGTAATGCTGCGTTCCAGTAACCTCGGAACTGGGAGTGACATCATCTCCGACTTATCGGCGTTCCAGTTGAAGTCAGAAAATGACATGCCGATCTACCAGGCTATTGTTAGCTGTTGTTAGCACGACTGCGTTGTTGTTCACAAATATCACATGAAGAATGTGATTATCACTATGGCAGCATTTTTGTAAATAAAAGTCTAACAATACTATGTATACAGCTGATCTAGAGCGACACACCCCAGTCGGAAGTGCAAATAAATGGATTATTACAGGAGCTAAAGACCTGTTCACACTGGGGGCATTCATCTTTGATTGTCAACTCGGGGGTGGCGAGGTTTCACCGAGTTCCCAGTAGGAAATTCAGACTTTGGGGGACGTTCCAGTTGCAGTTTCCTACTCGGAACTCAAAATTCCTACTTCTGACTAAAACTGGAATGCACCAAAAAACGTTACCAAGCCAAAGCGTGTGTTTGTTGTGATGCTAGTGAATGCAGCTCGGACCTTCCTCAGAACTCTGCATTGCTTTACAACTTCTTTTTTCAACAACTGACAGGATGCAAAGCGACGAGGTAATGTATCTCTTTCTAGTTACGTAGCGGTAGTTTTTGATGTGTGACAACAAGCAGTTTTTGGAAAACTTAGTATCGTAGTTTTGTAGCCGGCTATATATCTCTACTTACAGCCCGGTGCTCTCAGACGTGTCCGAATAATAAAAAAAAATTAAAAAACGCGAAGCTAAGGAATAGCATTTATAGATAACCTATTTTGATGCTATAAAACTCATCTTAAAGTGTGTATTTCCATCAGGCATATATCTAAAAGAGACTTTTTTGTAATTACTTAGAAACTCCTCATAGCATCTTTAAACTATTGGACTATAATGTGTGCCTGCTTGTTTTTTTTTTTTGTTTTGTTTTTTCAAACTTTCCCAGCTATTTTGGAAAGCTTTGCAGGCATCAAATTCAAAATGAATGGATATTTGCAAAAAACTCAGTACATAATTTCAGTTAGAACAGTAAATATCTTGTCTTCTTAGTGTAATCAGTTGAATATCGGTCAATAAGGATCTGATTATCATTGTTTTCTGTTTTATTTTCACTTTCAGCAGCGTCCCAACTTTATTGGAATTAGAGTTTGTGCTAAATTTAAACCTGAAAATGAATATACTTGTTCTTCTGAGGAAATGTTTTTCTTTAGTAAAACAGCCCATTATCTTTTCCAGCATGACTTTAGCTCTCCGTTATGAGACATATGTTTTTATAAGAAAGAATCACACACGCGTCCTGTGATGATTTCCCTCGTCTTTCACAACAAATCAAACATTTCCATACGAGCCTTGACCTCTAAATGTCACACACGCACAGTTTCCATCAGGATTTAACAACAGTCCATCAGGATTTAACAACAGTCCATCAGGATTTAATAACAGTCCATCAGGATTAAACAACAGTCCATCAGGATTTAACAACAGTCCATCAGGATTTAATAACAGTCCATCAGGATTAAACAACAGTCCATCAGGATTTAATAACAGTCCATCAGGATTTAACAACAGTCCATCAGGATTTAACAACAGTCCATCAGGATTTAACAACAGTCCATCAGGATTTAACAACAGTCCATCAGGGTTTAACAGCAGTCCATCAGGGTTTAACAACAGTCCATCAGGGTTTAACGACAGTCCATCAGGATTAAATAACAGTCCATCAGGATTTAATAACAGTCCATCAGGATTTAATAACAGTCCATCAGGATTTAACAACAGTCCATCAGGATTTAACAACAGTCCATCAGGATTTAACAGCAGTCCATCAGGATTTAATAACAGTCCATCAAGATTTAACAACAGTCCATCAGGATCTAACAGCAGTCCATCAGGATTTAACAACAGTCCATCAGGGTTTAACAACAGTCCATCAGGGTTTAACGACAGTCCATCAGGGTTTAACGACAGTCCATCAGGGTTTAACGACAGTCCATCAGGGTTTAACAACAGTCCATCAGGATTTAACAACAGTCCATCAGGATTTAACAACAGTCCATCAGGATTTAACAACAGTCCATCAGGATTTATCAACAGTCCATCAGGGTTTAACAACAGTCCATCAGGGTTTAACGACAGTCCAGCAGGATTTAACAACAGTCCATTAGGGTTTAACAACAGTCCATCAGGATTTAACGACAGTCCTTCAGGATTTAACAACAGTCCATTAGGGTTTAACAACAGTCCATCAGGATTTAACAACAGTCCGTCAGGGTTTAACAACAGTCCGTCAGGATTTAACAACAGTTCATCAGGGTTTAACAACAGTCCATCAGGGTTTAACGACAGTCCATCAGGATTTAACAACAGTCCATCAGGGTTTAACAACAGTCCATCAGGATTTAACGACAGTCCATCAGGATTTAACGACAGTCCATTAGGGTTTAACAACAGTTCGTCAGGATTTAACAACAGTCCATCAGGATTTAACAACAGTCCATCAGGATTTTACAACAGTCCATCAGGATTTAATAACAGTCCATCAGGATTTAACAACAGTCCATCAGGGTTTAACAACAGTCCATCAGGATTTAACAACAGTCCGTCAGGGTTTAACAACAGTCCGTCAGGGTTTAACAACAGTCCATCAGGGTTTAACAACAGTCCGTCAGGGTTTAACAACAGTCCATCAGGGTTTTACAACAGTCCATCGGGGTTTAACAACAGTCCATCCGGATTAAACAACAGTCCATCAGGGTTTAACAACAGTCCATCAGGATTTAACAACAGTCCATCAGGGTTTAACAACAGTCCATCAGGGTTTAACAACAGTCCATTAGGATTTATCAACAGTCCATTAGGATTTATCAACAGTCCATCAGGGTTTAACAACAGTCCATCAGGATTAAACAACAGTCCATCAGGGTTTAACAACAGTCCATCAGGGTTTAACAACAGTCCATCAGGATTAAACAACAGTCCATCAGGGTTTAACAACAGTCCATCAGGATTAAACAACAGTCCATCAGGATTTAACAACAGTCCATCAGGGATTAACAACAGTCCATCAGGATTTAACGACAGTCCATCAGGGTTTAACAACAGTCCATCAGGATTTAACAACAGTCCATCAGGATTTAACAACAGTCCATCAGGATTTAACAACAGTCCATCAGGATTTAACAACAGTCCATCAGGGTTTAACGACAGTCCATCAGGATTAAACAACAGTCCATCAGGGTTTAACAACAGTCCATCAGGATTTAACAACACTCCGTCAGGGTTTAACAACAGTCCATCAGGATTTAACAACAGTCCATCAGGGTTTAACAACAGTCCATCAGGGTTTAACGACAGTCCATCAGGATTTAACAACAGTCCATCAGGGTTTAACGACAGTCCATCAGGGTTTAACGACAGTCCATCAGGGTTTAACGACAGTCCATCAGGGTTTAACAACAGTCCATCAGGATTTAACAACAGTCCATCAGGATTTAACAACAGTCCATCAGGATTTAACAACAGTCCATCAGGATTTATCAACAGTCCATCAGGGTTTAACAACAGTCCATCAGGGTTTAACGACAGTCCAGCAGGATTTAACAACAGTCCATTAGGGTTTAACAACAGTCCATCAGGATTTAACGACAGTCCTTCAGGATTAAACAACAGTCCATTAGGGTTTAACAACAGTCCATCAGGATTTAACAACAGTCCGTCAGGGTTTAACAACAGTCCGTCAGGATTTAACAACAGTTCATCAGGGTTTAACAACAGTCCATCAGGGTTTAACGACAGTCCATCAGGATTTAACGACAGTCCATTAGGGTTTAACAACAGTCCATCAGGATTTAACAACAGTCCATCAGGATTTAACGACAGTCCATCAGGATTTAACAACAGTCCATTAGGGTTTAACAACAGTCCGTCAGGATTTAACAACAGTCCATCAGGATTTAACAACAGTCCATCAGGATTTTACAACAGTCCATCAGGATTTAATAACAGTCCATCAGGATTTAACAACAGTCCATCAGGGTTTAACAACAGTCCATCAGGATTTAACAACAGTCCGTCAGGGTTTAACAACAGTCCGTCAGGGTTTAACAACAGTCCGTCAGGGTTTAACAACAGTCCGTCAGGGTTTTACAACAGTCCATCAGGGTTTTACAACAGTCCATCGGGGTTTAACAACAGTCCATCTGGATTAAACAACAGTCCATCAGGGTTTAACAACAGTCCATCAGGATTTAACAACAGTCCATCAGGGTTTAACAACAGTCCATCAGGGTTTAACAACAGTCCATTAGGATTTATCAACAGTCCATCAGGGTTTAACAACAGTCCATCAGGATTAAACAACAGTCCATCAGGGTTTAACAACAGTCCATCAGGATTAAACAACAGTCCATCAGGGTTTAACAACAGTCCATCAGGGTTTAACAACAGTCCATCAGGATTTAACGACAGTCCATCAGGGTTTAACAGCAGTCCATCAGGATTTAACAACGGTCCATCAGGATTTAACAACAGTCCATCAGGATTTAACAACAGTCCATCAGGGTTTAACGACAGTCCATCAGGATTAAACAACAGTCCATCAGGGTTTAACAACAGTCCATCAGGATTTAACAACACTCCGTCAGGGTTTAACAACAGTCCATCAGGATTTAACAACAGTCCATCAGGGTTTAACAACAGTCCATCAGGATTTAACAACAGTCCATCAAGATTTAACAACAGTCCATCAGGATTTAACAACAGTCCATCAGGATTTAACAACAGTTCATCAGGATTTAACAACGGTCCATCAGGATTTAACGACAGTCCATCAGGATTTAACAACAGTCCATCAGGGTTTAAGAACAGTCCATCAGGATTTAACAACAGTCCATCAGGGTTTAACAACAGTCCATCAGGATTAAACAACAGTCCATCAGGGTTTAACAACAGTCCATCAGGATTAAACAACAGTCCATCAGGGTTTAACAACAGTCCATCAGGGTTTAACAACAGTCCATCAGGATTAAACAACAGTCCATCAGGATTTAACAACAGTCCATCAGGGTTTAACAACAGTCCATCAGGATTTAACGACAGTCCATCAGGGTTTAACGACAGTCCATCAGGATTCAACAACAGTCCATCAGGATTCAACAACAGTCCATCAGGATTTAACAACAGTCCATCAGGGTTTAACGACAGTCCATCAGGATTAAACAACAGTCCATCAGGATTAAACAACAGTCCATCAGGGTTTAACAACAGTCCATCAGGATTTAACAACACTCCATCAGGGTTAAACAACAGTCCATCAGGATTTAACAACAGTCCATCAGGATTTAACAACACTCCATCAGGATTAAACAACAGTCCATCAGTGTTTAACAACAGTCCATCAGGATTTAACAACAGTCCATCAGGATTTAACAACAGTCCATCAGGATTTAACAACAGTCCATCAGGATTAAACAACAGTCCATCAGGGTTTAACAACAGTCCATCAGGATTTAACAACAGTTCATCAGGATTTAACAACAGTCCATCAGGATTTAACAACAGTCCATCAGGATTTAACAACAGTCCATCAGGGTTTAAGAACAGTCCATCAGGATTTAACAACAGTCCATCAGGATTTAACGACAGTCCATCAGGATTTAATGACAGTCCATCAGGGTTTAACAACAGTCCATCAGGATTTAACAACAGTCCATCAGGATTTAAGAACAGTCCATCAGGATTTAACAACAGTCCATCAGTATTTAACAACAGTCCATCAGGATTTAACAACAGTCCATCAGGATTTAACAACAGTCCATCAGGGTTTAACAACAGTCCATCAGGATTTAACAACAGTCCATCAGGGTGTACACTCAAATACACTCCACACTTTTTTTATCACTGTCAGTCTGTTTGTCATTTTTATTCCATTTTTACAGAAGTATTGCATTCACTCAAAAACTAACAAAAAAAAAACTATTTTTTCTGAGTTATTTATTTTTCATTGTTATTTTCTGTTAATTTTTTTCTGGAGTAATATATTCATTTATTTTCTTTGGTTATTAATTCTGTCTTTCTAAGTCATTTAGTTTTTGTTTTTTGATTAATATTTTCCTCCTTGAATTGTCAAGATCCTTCAAAAACCAGCGAAACCCTCCAACCTTTAGACGACTCCCGTGTTTGTGTGGTGACTCTTTTCTCATTTCTCCTGCTCAGATCAGAGCTTCTGTCTCACACATTCATGTCCTTTCTTTAACTTTCCTCAGGTGTCTGTGTGAAGTTTACAAACTAGTAACCTTGTCATCTCTATGACTTAAAGACAGGACTACCTCCCAGTGTCTTAAGACTATATAAAAGAAAAACGATCAAACATAACAAGTCGACCATGTTTGCTTTTATAAAATAGATCTAAAATGCATCTATTGCTTTATGCTCTAAACTCACGAAAAATGTCAGAAAAACAGAAAATTAAGTTAATATGGGAAAAAGAAAACACAAGAAAAAATTCTCAGAAAATAAGAAAGAAAATGATCCAGAAAAAAAGCATAAAAACTAATTAGCTACTTTGGAAAACAGAAAAAAAAATCCAAAAAACAATAACGGATAAAAAAAAACATTGCTTAAAACAAACAAACAAAAATAAATAAATTAAAAAATCCAGAAAAAATCACCATAAAAAGCAAACTTATAAATATATTACTCAGAAAAACAAAACAAAAAAAAACAATACAAAAAAACAAATTGAAAAATAAATTATTCCTAAAAATCAGGGTTGTTTTAGTCTTCAAGGCAATGCAACACACCTCCATAATTTAAAACCTTTATTTGACTGCAATACAAAAAGGATGAGCAAGATTCCTAAATACTGTCATGTCTCTACAACTGTAACAGATTAAATATATGTAAAAACATGTATACTGAGCATTTGTAGGTCAAAGTCTGTGATTCTTTAAAGCTTTGCATCAAGCTGAAATGTTGGTTTGATTTTACCCCACCAGCTCTTTAAAACTTTATTTGAGCCCCTAAACATGCCCCAAAAACCTACCAAGATCAGCACAAAGTCCAGATCCAACAAAAAATTCTTAATTATGGTTTTAAAGTTTATTTCACCTGCATTATTAATGCTTGATATTTATAATTAGACACATTTTCACCACATGAGGTTTATCATCACTTTTTGCCTCCTTCACCCTGGTGTTGACTGTTTTCAGATGATAAAGGATGAATATTAGATCCCACTATATTTTTTATATTAGATAAAATGATCATTATTATAATACATTTTCCTACATTTATTATAAGTGGAGTCATTTTTCACTGATTCACCATCATATTGATCAAAGTACTTCACTGTCTATCATGACATTTTTCACATCAAATACATTTTTATCACTTATCACTTCAACATGTAGAATATTAAGCAGCTTTTATACTTACTGAAGAGATTCTTTTTTAAAAAGAAATAATTTAAATTCAAGTATTTACAAATTAAACAGCCATCATCACATAAGGAATGTTTGGGTTTAAAATAATTCCACTTACTAATTGCTGCTGTGAACTGGAAAATCCTCTGTGGGTGATACTTAGACCAAGAGGAGGGAAAAATAATTTTACTGAAACTTTTCACTTCTCACTCTTTTATTGCTTTAACTTGACAAATGTGTGAGCCTTATGCACAAACCCCAATTCGTGTTAAGTTAGGATGTTGTGTAAAACTTAAATAAAACAGAGCACAATCATTTATAAATTATTTTCAACCTATATTCAGTTAAAAATGCTGCAAAGAGACAAGATAATTGTTTAAACAGATAAACTTAATTGTTTTTTTTAAATATTCCCTCATTTTGAATTTGACTTATGCAAAATGTTCCACTGAAGCTGGATTTGTACATTATTTTGAGGTTACTGCACAGGAGGAGTTGAACCAGTAGGTGGCAGCAAAGCAACATTGTAGATGTCCGCTGCAGCTAAACACCAAAGAAGAAGATTCATCTACAGGTGGTCTCTTACCTTTTCTCTCAAAATGTTTGTCCAGTTTTTCCTGTTTTTCTTATTTTTGAGATGTAAATATGTTTATTTTTTTAACATGAAAATCCATTTTAAACCCACAGGAGCTGTTAAGCTCGTTTCTCCTGCCAGCAAATCACATATAATCTTTTTATTTCAAACATTAAGACAAAGCAGAGAGAGTTTTTCCTTCTTTTCCAGTGACTGTGAGGCTGAAGCAGCTGGACCAACATTTCTTTGGGGCCTCATGTGTCAGGTTTCGGCCTCCTGAGAGATCTATCTGACTACATCTATCTGCTTAGATCTGAATCAATACAGGAGGGGGATCTGTTTATCATTATCTATTATTTTCGACATGATATTTTTTACTGATAATTTAAAGACACAAGGATGAAGGTAGATGAACCTGAACCTAATGTGGGGAAAATCTGTAAGATCAGAGTTATCAAGCATTAAAAAGGAAAGTGGATTAAAATCTAAAGTGATGACAGTTTCCATGATTGATTTTTTTATGTGAAAAACTGAATTAAAGAGCAGAAATTAGAAGCTTAATGATCATCTAAACTCCCCGGTTCTTGGATCTCTGTTGTATCTCTTTAACTTCTTACACATTATGTAGAACAATGTGTCTGTCTCTCTATATGGCCCTGTGATTGACTGGCAGCTGGTTCAGGGTGTATCCAGTCTCCCGTCCATTGTTAGCTGGGAGAGGCTCCAGCACCAGGACCCCTAAAGGATGGATGAAGAGATCCAAATGTTACACCAACATTAGGGCTGAACTCTTCATCCCAGTTTTAATGAATCATGTTTTTTCTAATTAAGGACAGAAATGTGAAAATACAGTTTAATCTGAGTATCCTGCAGCAGTGTGTCCTGCCCTCGGCCTCCTGCAGCAGAGTCTGAGGTCTTGATTGCAGCAGAGGGACCTGGTGTGCAGGAGCTGGGCTGCAGCTTCAGATCAGCTCTGCTCCAAATCCTGGGCTCCAGCTCCACCACGCTGCCACATCGTAGACTCTCTCAGATATTCCCCGGCTCAGCTCCTGCCTCCTTCCCTCTCCTGCTTCAGTGTCATCTCTGGATCAGCTCTCTGCTCTGGACCTCTATATCAGCTCTGCCCTCTGGATCCCAGATCTGGACCAAGGACACAGGTGAGTCCACCTTTCCCTTCTTCCCCTGAGATTACCCTCCTGCTCAGCTCAGTCCATTCCCCCTTCAGTTTATTCTCTTCTCTAAATGTTTGTAATGAACTTTCTTTCCACCAGTACTTGTCTTTTCTGAGTTTGTGTCCTGCTTTTGGGTTTTTGTTAAACAAGCCCGGCGTAACAACGTGGAATTATGTCTGTGTATCAAGATTAAATTATAATTCTTTGTTTCAGAATCAAACTTGATCACATTATTAATATTTTCTTGATCATTTAAATAAAATGTGGATTAGAAAAAGAATAATAAGCTAAAATGTGTTTCCCACTGCTACTATAAATTATATTCAAATATAAATACAATTCAGTAATTTTCTCCTATCATTCAGCCCTAATTAGCAGTATATATTAATTTATTTGTTTATTTGACAGGGACATTACAATTGTACTTAGTCAAAAAAAACTATTTGCAGCTGATGCCATACAAGTGGAGTTTAAAGCCAAGGCTAATTTTCAACTCCTGTCCCTGATTGGGCCTTTCTACATTACATAAAAACACAAGAAATTACAGTGAAACATTAATAAAATCTATTTAAAAACAAAGTAAAACTACTATTTAAAACTAATACTATTAAAAATAATACTCAAATAAATAAACAGATAAGTCCTTCTTCACATGCACACAGTATTCTTTAAAAATGGGTACAGGTTGTTTTGTTTTTAGCCAAGACTTTAGCCTGGTGGTGAAGATATTGAACTCAGTGATGGTCTTGAGTTCAGATGGTAGCAAGTTTCACATCTTACATCAGTACTTGAAAGATTTAGTGTCAAATTGGCAGATATAGATACAATCTGCTGCATGAAAAATGGAGAAAAATCCCAAAAGTGAAATATTTGTTGTATTTTTGTTGAAAAGGGATGTAGAATAAAGTACAGAAGTTATTTACCTTTTATTTTATAAAGAATAAACTCAAATAATTTCAGCCTGAACGTTCAGATTATCACCAAATAATAGAGCAAAGCAACACAACTGCAGGATAGTGTTAAAATATAAACAACAGCACAAGTCTGATTTAATGTACACACTGTTTTAGGTCTGAACTTTATTTTTTATATTTGTCTCTTTGTTATGTTATGTCTTATTTATATTTCTTATGCTCCCTAATTGTCTCACCATGGAGTTCATGTTTTTGCTGCAGTTTGTCTGTTTGTTAGCAAGATAACGAGAAAAGTCATGAACACATTTTGATGTTGTTCACGCCACAAGAGAGAAGTGATTTAATTTGGTGTTGGTCTGAATTTGGATTAATCTGACACTCCAGGTGGGCCGTTGGACCGAAAGAGCTCAAAGAAAGTGGTTGGGGAGGGCAGAACCTTTAGAGCATATCTGGCAGGTGATTGGATGACTGATCTGTCAATCACACTCAGATAATGTTAAAAAGCAAAACCTGAGCAATGACAGAACAAACTCTCCAAAACATGTCTGAAGTGGAGCAAAAACATCCTCTCTCTGGAGAGACTTTGAATCAGGTGGATCCAGCTGCTGTGCAAGGTTAGAAACCCCCACATTGTTGAGATAACTCTCTGACAGTGTTGGAAATGCCGTGGTGGAGGTTTATGCAGCAGGAGCCCTTGAAAACATGTCTTCTTTTCTTCAGCACAGCTGCTCCAGAGATGAACTCCACTGCTCGTTTTTTAGGATTTATGAACCTCAGATTGTGTTTGCTCTCACTCTGCTGGAAAAACCTCTGCACACTGTTTGGTAACTGATTATACTGTGATCTGGATTGTTCTAAAGTCAGCTGCTCTCTGCTCTTCTCTGATGGATAAGTGCTGCCTCTGTGTTCATCTTGAATGTGTTCATCATAAATAAAAGTGTGAAGGAGCAGAGAAGCTTTTTCTTTTTTACTCTATTAAAGGAACATTTCTCCTTTTTCTCCTCTTCCAGACAAACTCTTCAGCCTCTTAAAAACCTCCTAAAACCCTTAGCAGGAGCTCTTTAAAGCCTGTGTGGATGTATTTATCTCTAACAAGATCCAGTCTTGACTTAAAGAGGAATTTCTTAGAAAAAAAATCATGATTATTAGAATTTTCTAAGAATTGTGTTAACAGGAGTAAGTCTTTGTTCTTAGGCTTTGTGAATACAGGCTCTGGATGAAGTTGGTTTCCAGTTTTAGATTAAACACGTTACCCAAACAATTATTATCACCTCCTCAGTACACTATGAGCACATCAGGCTTGGGTTAAGGATTTGATGTAAAAATGTCAAGAGATTTCTGGAATGCTGTAATGTCAGGGATTCACTCTTCCTCTGACTCACTGCTGCTTAATCCAGAATAAGGTGATGCTTAGATTACATTAGTTTAAGCCCTGTCAAAAAATCAGACATGTTCTAAAATCTAACTCCAAAGATATTCCACCTAATCCTAACTTGGCTGTCTTCAGCTGCTCACCACAGACCCTCAGACTAAAGCAGGACCTGCAGACTGATCTACATTTAGGTATGGAGGATTCAACAACATAGTTACTCACCTGGAAATCTGCCTCACCTCCCTGCTTACTACACTGGTTTAAGAATGTGTTTGTCATTCAAACAGAGAGACTGTGGTCACACAAAATTAATGCTAAAGAGAATTTTGAAAACTCTGGGGTCCTTTTTTTAACTCACTGTCAAGCACTTTAGTCCAGCCAAGAAGTCCAAGACTGAAATCTGACTATCTGACTGACTGTCCAGCTCTAATGTCTTCTTTGTGAACAAATTTATGTGCTTTACCTTTTTCCTCCTATTAAATTTACCTGAACAGGCAGCTTTTTAAGTCGTATTAGACCTTGTATTGTCTTTGTGTTGGTTTGCTCCATTAGCAAAAAGCAGTTCAGTCAGAGAGAAAAAATACCTGCAAACACAAAAACCCAGCAGAACCAAGAACAGAACTCCAGGCCTGCAGGGGACGCTGTGGCAGAGAGACAGACCAGAGAGACTGCAGTCAAATCAGCTGCACCTAAATCTGAAGTGTTCATGGTGTGAAGGGTGGGGGGG
Organism: Scarus forsteni; assembly: GCA_036419115.1. Lineage (NCBI taxonomy): Eukaryota > Metazoa > Chordata > Actinopteri > Labriformes > Labridae > Scarus > Scarus forsteni. The sequence goes on from JAZDUH010000534.1 coordinate 94,655, forward strand.
TTAGTTAGGCATGGGTGACCTGCACACCTGTGAAGACTCCATTAATACTGAAAGGAAGGAACAGGTGTTGGAGCAACATGCTGCCATTCATCTTTTTCAGGGACATGGAGATGGATCCATGCTGCCATGATGTTTACACCAAAGTCTGATGATCTCTGTCTCAGGTCTCTCTGATTTCTCCTCATAAAACAATAAAGCTCCTGCAGTAAAACAGAGACGCTGACCTTTGATTGGCTGTAAACATGCTGATACATGGACTTTGGTACATCCTGGTATCAGTGTGTTCTTTTTTTCTCGACTCACTACTGCTGCTTCACGGATCTGTCTTGACCGTCGAAGTTTGGTGAGAAACTTTTTAGTGTTTTCAAAACTTTAAACTTTGATCAGATGTGATCAATGCAGGGAGAAGGGCTCAGGCTTTATTTAAACACAACAACAGTGCTGCGGTTAAGGCCAAAATGCTAAAATGATAACAGTGCTTATGCTAACAGAGCTAACAATTCTAATGATAGCAGGGCTAATGCTAACAGTGCAAATATGATTAGTGATAATGTTAGCAGTGCTAATGATAATAATGCTAATGCTAACAAAGCTAAAAATCCTAATGCTAACAGTGCTGATGCCACTGCTGAATCTACAAGGGCTAATGGTAACAGTGATAAGATAACCTTTGCTAATGCCATCAATGCTAATGCTAACCATGCTAATGCTAACAATGCTATATTAATGGATTTCTTTCAAAGACTGCAGTGTAGATCACAGGTACGCTGATGAAAACAGGTAGGACACATGCAGTACACCTGAATGTATGAGATGCCAAAAATATACATTGATCAAACCAGTCAAAGTTTATCTACAGCACAAATTCATACATCTGAATCTTTGAAAAGAACCAAGAACAGATGAAGCAATGAAAAGTAGCATTACAATTAATTACAGCCTGTACAGAAAGGAAGAAAGTGTCCTCATTTTCACATGTAAGGAGCTTCTCGAAGTTCAAAATATGTACATAAATACTGTACACCATCTTATAATTTGCCTCATAAAGCTAAGCAGGAAAATGTTTACACCAGAGTCTGATGATCTCTGCCAAAGGTTGCTCGAATTCTTCCTCATAAAATAATAAAGCTCCTGCAGTAAAATGGAGACTTTGACCTTTGATTGGCTGTGGACACAGTGATAAATGGACTATGTTGCATCCTGGTGTCAGTGGCCCAATCCCAATGTCCACACTCACACACTCACTGACTTTGAGGCGCGCTCCCGCAAAGTCCGTGAGGGCTCAGGGCTGTCCCACTGCATGAACACAGAGCGTGTGGGGGATCTCTCGCTGAATTTTTGAGCCCTTCATGCGCCCTTTCTGTGAGTGGGCATCAATGCAGACTTAGCGTGAGGGAATTACCCATAGTTCATTGTGTTGTGACGTGCGGCAGGAGTCTCCTGGAGCAACCAGCTGCAGTGCTAAAATATAAAATCCCAGTCACTCCTAAAAAGTTCACAACTGTGTTTGTGTAGGTTACTTTAGATTTGATAGTGCTTTATTAATCCTTTTGAGAAAAGCTCAACCAGGGACAAAGAAATATTAGAAGAAAAGATAGACATAAATAAAACTATTGATTAAAGTACATAAATATAATTAAATACAAGTATTAAAATAAATGAAATAAAAATATTGAAATAAAATTAGAAATAAACAAATGCTCTTATGGTCTCTTAACATTAGTGCAAGGGGGAGGAGATAATACAATATTCATCAGATACATACTGAATATAGTGTTCAGTTAATAAGCGAACAATCTACCAATAAACATGAGGAAATTCTACCACCAGATTGCAACTACTCAATCGAAACCTGTCTGGAATTCAAAATTTGAAAACAATTATTGGCAGTCTGTGTGGATTTGAAATCAGAAATACAATGTCACAAATAAAATCAAGGAAGTGGCATTAAAAATAATGCACCTGATTTTTATTCAACTAGTTAAAGACCAGCAAAGACAGTTTTCTCCTGTGTGACGATGTATCCAAATTTGTAGTGTTTAAAGTAAAACCACTTCGTTACAAGTATTTGTTTAATGTTACAGACCATTGTCATTGTTTGGACATTTTTCTGTTTCTTTGAGAACATAATGCACCGATCATACTAAATGAAAAGCTTGAAGTCTCATGGGCTGAAGTGCCATGTGCTGAATGTTTTTTTTCTTTTTAAAAAATCGAATTTATTGTTAATTGTTATACTTGTTTGTATTTGAGCTGTTGGGGTAACAAAGCACCTTTGTTTCCCATCGAGAGTGTTTGTTTATTATATTTTGCAAAAATAAAATGAAGTTTATTCTTAAATTAAAAAAGTAATAATAAATCCAACTTTCCAAGATGTTGCTAGGTTTGGAGTCATGAGAGATGCAGTGCTTTGTTACTATGCAATTGAAACTATTTGTCATTTGTTTTTTTGAATGGTTTTATAGCCGTGCATTTTGTTTAGGTGTAGAGCAACTCTTTAATGCACAAACCAGGTCCACAGCTCAACTTACAGAAAAGGGCGTTTTATATTTTTATGAGTGAAAATAGAAACTATCAGATGTATTTTCTTTATGTAGTTATACTATTTGGGAAATGTTAAATTTATGTAAGTGTAAATGGACACAAAAATTAAACAATTCAAATAGGAAATAGAATATTATATGAGCTCCCTTAAAGGAATGGAAGACAAAAGAACAAATGAAACTCTGAACATTATGGCATCCTTTAAGTTTGATCATTTTTGAGATGCTTCTTGTATGTATGCGTATGTATGTATACATGTAAATATGTATATAATATAAAGTTTGTATATATGTGGTGTTGAAAATCTTTGCATATTGGTGTATGTGTTTCACATAAATTAAAAAAAAATGTTAAAAGTAAAACAAAGGTGGCAGTTTATGTTATGTCTTGCATGACTGCTGTCAATAAAAACAAAGGGCTGTCTGTCTATACAGTGCCTATCATAAGTATTCACCCCCTTGGATGTTTTACCTTTTTAGTGCTTTCATAAATCAGTCATGGTCAATAAAATTTGGCTTTTTTAACACAAATATTTATGGGAAAAAACTCTTTAATGTGAAATGATAAGGTCCTCCTCCTTCCAGTTCTTTGTGATGCAGATTCAGGGACTCCTCCTCAGCTGTTACAGAGCAGCTTCATTAAAATCATTAAAGGACAAATTTCATGATTTATTCTGCATATTTAATGTTTTCATAGGTTTCCATACATCAACACTCAGACGGGACAAAACTCTAATCCAGCTGAGACCAGAGGACAGTTTGACTTTAATGCTCTGTGCTGTCCCCTCTGCTTTAGAGTCTTCCTCTCAGCTGTGGACAGAGCGTCTGCCAAATCAAACTGAGCTTCTGTCTATAACAGCAGTGTTTATGATGATGGGAATATTTCAGATTAATGCCGGGCGGACACTGTGCGATTTCGAGGGGATTTCACCACGATTTTGCCGTCGCAGACCACGCTGCGTCATCGTGGAAACATCGTAGCGTCGGGATGTCCGGTTGGGAGGTCGTAAGCCGTACAGTGTGAGAACACTCACGAGGAAGGATTAATTGCTGCTACGTTCTAACGATAATGCTGCGACCTCCCGATCAAACTTCTGGCATGTCAGAAATTTTCGCTGTAGCTCGTACAGCGCGAGTGGTGTTACGTCACGATTCTACGTTCGCCCCATTGTCTTTTTGCACTGACTGTCGTGAAAGGAGTTGGAATTTTATTCTCCGTCTTTAGCTCTATTTACTACTTAATAGTAGATGTTATTTTTGGCACCACGGGGAGCTCTTTGAAATTCGCTGTGTACCTGCACTAGTATACTGGCAAGATTGATCATTCATTCATTCATTAGTAACTATGTTCATCATAACGTTATCGGCTACAGATGAGGAATTTTCCAGGGCAGTATGGTGTTTTAAGCAACATTGGCTGGCTAATGCTAACGTGAAACTACCATAGTTACTGTAAAACAATAGTTTAACATTAACGCTACCTCAAGCTCCTGATGAAGGATGTACTTCCCATACCGACCACGTTGCCTCAGCCATTCACGTACCCAAATCCTTTTCTTTTTTTTTAGTTTCAGCGCACAAGACAGCGCACACAACTGCAACAACGTGTTGCCTGCTCGCCATCTTGTTGTCAGGCACGCTGTGGTTGTCATAGGAACTAGGAACCTTTGTTTGTCGTTGTTCACACTCGAGCACGTCGTGCCGTCACACGCTGACTGACGCCGACAAGTAGTCGTGGTTGTCAATAATCGTGGCTGATAGCAGTCGTACAGTATGAGTACACATGTCGTAGGGTCAAATAGAGTACAAGTGACAAACCCGGTTGTGCAGTGGGAGCATTTCCCCGACAATCAGACCTCTAAAATCGCACAGTGTCCGCCCAGCATAAACCATGACCACCTCAGGGCACCTGGTTAAGCAGAGAAAAATCAATCAGCTGATGTTTCTGTGGACCACATGTTTAATGTGCCTCCTCTCAAGGACTTAACTCTGACAACTTTATATTCAGCAGACAAATATGATGAGGACAGATTTATGGTCCAGGCCTCCATCAATCATCACTGTCAGGAATTCTCATTTAATTCCCTTTGTCTCTACACACCTCTTTATCTTTCTACTTCAAATTAAAAGCTAAGTACGATAACACAATGACAAAGAAATCTAAATAAAAACTGTTCTTTTGTAAAAGAAGTAAAAGATTTGCTGTTGCACAGTAACAGATCAGCAATGAAAGGTCACAGAAATGTAATTAAAGCTGTGGTCTACGATTTGAAACCGCAGCCTGCCCCCCCTTCACTGACCTCTCCCCTCAGTGTTCCAAGATCCCGCCCCCAGCTCGTGGCGCCTAATATAAGCCCCCTCCGACAGAGCTACGAGCGACTAGCATAATATATCAGCAGCAAACTCAATCAAAAACAGCTCAGCTCAACTGAAAGTATCAAACACGACAGACATCCCCCTTGTAACACACAGCAGTAGCCATTTCAATTGGACCGGCGGCAATGCGGGTCTGGCGCTGCCAGAGCGGAGCCGAGTGTGGGGGAGGATTTATCTTTCTCGGCCTGTCCTCCGCAGCTCAGCTTACAGTGCTAACGATTAGCGGCTAACAGGCTAACCCGCTCCGCTACAAGTCATTAGCCAGGTCAGGCACAGACTAACCAGAGTTATTCAGCAGACATCTCCCACTGTAGTGAAGAAAGCCCTTACCTGATCAACCAGGGGCGAAACGGCCGATACTGAAGGTCTGACGGCTGGCTGAGGCCATTCGTTAGCCGTTAGCCCGCTAACAGGCCTCGACCCGCGAGCTCCGTTGGGCCCCGCGGGAGAGGGAAGCGACTTCCCGTTTTTGGCGCTAGGCTTTTTCCGGCTCCATGATAGTTCAGTAGCTAACGTTGCTAGCTGCTCACCGGAGGTAGAGGGGAGGAGACAGGACCATGACGCACTACGCATGACGCTGCGTAGTGAGAGAGACAGGGGATTGGATGGACTCACGGACCAACTCACGGACCAATTGAACCTTAACAGGCTTCTAGGCTTGATTGGTCCGCTAGTATGCAGCTTTTCAGCGGATATACTGAATGGATTTTTTTTGTTCTTTTTGGTCTTTATACTGTGTAGATAGGACCATAGGACCATAACAGCCTTATAAACAGTGTTATTAAGATGTACAAAGCTTCCAAATCGTAGACCATAGCTTTAAGTTCTCATCATAGAAATACATCACAGAAATGTGATTATAGAAACATGACCATAGATATGAGTTCATGCCTTCAGCCCATCAGAGTCTGTTGTTAACGCTCTGCTCTCTGACTCCATCACAGCTGACAGACAGCAGGGGGCGCTCTGCTGTGGATCAGACTGAAGAACCAGAGGAGACCAGACCATCTAAAACCTCTGTGAGTGAAGAAGACCAGGGTCTGAGGTGAGATGAAGATCTGCAGCCATCACACTCTGACACCATCATCATCTTCATCTTCATCAGTCTTTATTACAATAGAGTCAAACCATGACAGGTGTTATCTTCGTTTCTCTCTGCATGTCTGCATCTTCATCCTGTAGCAAAACTCACAGTATTTGATGATGGTGATTGATTTATATCTTTATTTTGATCATGTAAATGACAATTTAAAGCAGTTAAAGATACAAATAAGTGATAATCAAATAAATGAAATTAAACAAGACAGTCGCTGAATGTGTAATTTTGGTTTTTAAGTTTCTCGTCTTACATGAGTGAAACGAAATGGAAGAAGTATAACTTATCTAACCCTACCCCTAAATTTTACTTCACTTCCTGACTGAAATCTTAACAATGGCTTAAATTTACCAATAAAATACAATCATACCTGTACCTTCTTCACAAATGTATTTATCTTACCCTGCAAAATGTTCCTCCAGCAAGCACTTTGTGGTATTCATCTGTGTCCTTCTGGAAAATCTTTTCTTTATGTCCCTTTTTAAACTGAATTATGCTCGAAATTAGCTTTAATTTTATACTCAATCTTTTCCACAGTTTAACTCCACAAGCAATGATACAGAAACTTTTCAATGGGGTTCACACACTAATAACCTTTAGATATGATTTTTCTTTTAAATTAAAACACCCTCTTTTTCATTAAACCTTTTTTCTGAATGTTATTTGAGCATGTTATTCTTTACTTTGTTTAGTAGTTGAGCTGTTGTGCTTCACCAAGTCAACAAATTTTAGAGTTTGGGATTTAAAGAATAAATCATTTATGTGCACCGAAGATTTAACATTATGAATGATTCTGATGGCTCTTTTTTGCAGAATGAAAAGTGGTTGTAGTGAAGTTTTGTACGTGTTTCCCCATGCCTCTGTACAGTGATCTAAATAATAAAGAATTGGTGAGTGAAACAGAATGTGGAGTGATTTTCTGGTCTAGAACATGCTTTGCTTGTACCCAGACTGAAAAAGTGTGAGACAGTTTGGATTCGATTAGTTTAATGTTTGATTTCCAGATAATTTTGTCATCTGTTTTCACTCCCAGGCAATTTATTTTCATTTACTCTTTCCATTTTTACACCGTCCATCTGAGCCTCTACTTGATTGTGTGTCTTATAGATTCCAAATATCATGTTTTAGTTGTGTTAAGATTTAGTGGTAATTTATTCATCTTCTTTCCAAATAACTCTTTACCCTATTCAGAACTACCCCCTTAACCCATACTGTTCCAATATGTTCGTCAATATGTCGTAGTTAATGGTATCAATTATTTTTTTTATGTCAATGACTGCTCCTGCTGCATATTGCTTTTAATCTATGGAGTCTGTAACAGTTTCTTTGAGATCTGTCAAATCCAGTAATGACTGGTTTGACCTGAATTCATTTTGACTGTTGCTGAGTGAGTTGTATTTTTCAATGAAACTGTCAAATCTATCATTGTCTAGAAGTTTTGGGAATTAAGGAAGAAGAGAAATAGGCCTGTTATTTGTGAGGTGGTGACAGTTTTGTTCAGTAGTATTACTTTTGCTAGTTTAATAACTGGAAATTGCCCAGTTTGGAATGATAGATTAAAGATGTGTGGTTTAGAAATACCACATTGGCTCTTTTCACAGTTTTCATTTCTATGTCATGACAGTCAGTTGTTTTCTTTTCACATTTACTAACAGTTTCTACAATTTCTTTTTCTTCTATTGCTCTGAGAATAATTCCTTTCAGTGACCTCCTCATTGTTGCTTCCTGTCATTTGTGGATCTGGTTTGTTTTCTTTTTTTTCAATGTATTTTTTGGGCATTTTGTGCCCTTATTGATAGGATAGAGACAGTGGATAGGCTTGTGAAAGGGGGAGAGAGAGTAGGGGAAGACACTCTGCAAAAACTGGTCACAGGTGGGATTCGAACCTGGACCGGCAGAACCAAGTACATGGGGTGCCTGGTTGCTAACCACTCCGCCAAACCAGCACCCTGGATCTGATTTGTTTTCTACCAGGTTTGGTCTGACATTTACAAAGAAATTATAAAATTGAATGACCACCTACTTTATATTATTATATTTAAAGCATTATCAACAAGGTATTCATGGTAAACCATTTCTTATGAAACTGTTTCAAATATTCCAGATTAGATATGTTCCGATGCCGTTCTGTCCCTCTTAATACTGATACTTGTGCTGTGGGTATCAGCCAATACGGAGTACCATTTCGACACCAGTATGTTAAAAACAAATATTATGCTACACCTGCATGGCTGTGATATGTTTATTGTTGTGGTAAGGCCTGGCTCAGGTTAAACCCTTTGTAAAACATGAATAAATACAGACACCCGTGTGTCTATCTCATGTGATCATTTCCTCCAGGTCCCTGCAGCACAGCGCAACTGTTGTTAGTGTGGCGAAGAAGAACTGTGTCAGAGTTTGACGGTGCTAAACAGTAAACAGATTACCAATTAAATCAATGACATGGTATTGGATGATGAAATTGTTTAATTGTATTTTTTTATCATATAATACATTAAATTTTCTTAAGAACTCATCATATGATGTATTAATGTACTTTTCATCACATACCGGTACCCAGTCTTGTGCTAGTAAATCATTTCTTAACTTTTTCATAGATTCTTCTTTCCTAATCCTTCTGTATTGTAGTTTGTTGTCCTGCTTTGTTATTTTTAGGGTCCTCATCCAAAGGGAAAGGACCCCTCCAGCTAGAAGAGTCCTTGTCCTTCAGGCAAGAGCCCTATTGTATTTGTATTGTTTTTTTGTTTGTATTATTGTTCAACCAGACGCGTTAACCTTAGTTTGACCCCCTAAACATGCTCAAAGTCTCATCAAAAATTGGCGAGCACACCAGATTTGGCGAAAAATGTGATACATTTTTAAAAATTACCCCCCAACATGAAAGAATGTGCCCTCTAGCACCACCTAGGCACATTAAAATGTCCCTCAAAGCCACAAGGACTGTTGTATGAGATCAAACCAACGACAGTCTCATCAAGATCCATGTCCTGACACCCCTGATCCACAGTATCTCAAACAGGAGGCAGTTTGCCTTTCAAATTAAGCAAGACTGAATTAGCTGTAAAATATAAAATATAAATGTTACCAGCTTGAAACACGGGCAGATGACACAGTCGGCAATGCTGATCAAAAGTTCTCAAGGAATTTGTTGTTTCTCAAACGGTTTCCGAATGACAGGCCCTCAAATTTGGTGAACCATGATGCAGCCCTCCCAACTCTTTTCATTCAAATGAATGGGGAAAGAAAATACACCTCAAGACAACCTGTGGCAGTTGGGCTTCTACAATCAAAACCAAATGTGCCACAGCTTTAACAATTACATGACTGGATTCTTGACACAATCCACAGTTGAAATATCGAATTTGTCGAGTAATTTGGTCAAAACTGTGGCATTTGTGAGACACCTGATGTTTTCAAGATTTTCAGTCAATGTGACTCCTGATGAAAAAAAAAAAAAAGAAACATTTCCAAATGATGTCACTCACTGATTGACATCAGTGCGGCTGGTCACTGAAGGGGGGAAAGTGAAATTTGTAATACACACCCATTATAAAGACTGAGGCTGCTGACAGAGCTGCAGAAACACACATCAGTCTAACTCAGAGCAGTTTAAAGGGGTGAAAATGGATGAAACCCTCAAAATGGAGGTCAACGGACCATGTGGTACCTGTGACAGACTTCTGTATTTAAAGTGAACTGTTGATACTGTCTTTTCAGCTTTGATGGTGTTAACCTGTTGAACTGTAATTTTGGCAATTGTAATTGGTGTCGGGAAAGTTGCTCTCTGGATCAATGTTTTTTTCTACATCCTGTAGATAGTCGTCAGAATGTTGAAAAGAATTTAGCTCTGTATCCTCATGCTCAGTGATTCTTTGTGCCAGATTATTAATTCCGGGGTGTGTTTGGGATGTGTTGTTGTCATTTAAAGTGTGCTGCTATTCACACCAGCTGTCTGGTTGCTTACTTATCTCTTGGATCATTGATCATTTTGTCATGATGTAGATAGGCAATGTCCCCCTTCTCTCTCATGGCTCTCAATCCAGCATCAGCTCCTCCCCTTTTCCTCTTTACAGCACCTGTGTAGTCCTCATTTATATAGATTTTAGTTCCCTTCAGGTCCTTGGTGTGTTGAAGACTAGTTGATCTGTACTTGTCTCTCAGAAACTTCACCACTATGGACCTGGGTCAGTCACCTCATGGTTTCCCTGTCTGATGTGCTCTCTCCATCTCCAAGTCCTTTATCTGGAGCTTTTCAGTCAGAACTTTCTTCACCTTCTCCTCTGTCTCAGACCAGGTCTCTCCAGGTGACTCCATTATCCCCTCAAAGACCAAGTCATTTCATCAGGATTGTTCCTCCAGATATTCCATCTTGTCACTGACAACCAGCAACTTGTCACAGACATTAAACAATCTATCTGCACGGAGTTACATCTAGGGCTGCATCTATCAATTCTTTTTGTAATCGATTACTCTATCAAGTATTTTGGCGATTAATCGGGTAATTGGATAACGGTTACATTGCACTCACTGCTATTTTTTTTACATTGAATCACTACACATTATTATTACTAGTCACATACAAAACAGAAAAGCCAGGTCACTTAAATTAGCAACTTATTTTTCTTATTTTGAACATTCGGAGCATGAATGGGATCTCAAAATCAAAATCTATACTTTTATTTTTACTCTGGGCCATATCTTGATTTTTTCTGTATTTTTTTTAAGTTTGGTTATTTTTATTTTATTTGTATGCATGCAAATCTCTTTTTGCTAAATTATTGCCTTTACTACTGTACCATATTAATGATCTTATTTTGCTTACTTTATTTCTAGGACCAAATATACTTAGATACTAAGATAATATAACTAGCTAATGTACATTTCTATAACATATGAAAGCATTCCCTACACCTGCTTCCTCTACTCACTGTCAGTGTTTCCTCTTCTACTCTCTGCAATCAAATTAAATTAGATGTGAAAAGTATGTGAACAAAATACACATGATTCTGGGCAAGTAGCCTCCGCATTGATTTACGTTCTGAACCAGCCTTTACACGGAGCCATAATCAAAGTAGGCTATGTACTAGCCCATATCTCAGTTATTGATCACATTAGCTTCTGTTGATGTATCATGAGTGTCATCCTGTTGTGTCACTCTGACGCACAGACCGGATGTTTACTGTTGACGTGCTGCAGCATTGACGACGTGCTATCATGCTAAGCTTCGTGCTAAGCTAACTCTGTTTGAGATCAGAAACACTGCACTGTGTTTTCTTTTCGTCCCTTCTTGTAGTGACCACACACTTGGGACACTCTCTGCCATTTCTTCTGTGGACTCTCTCCTTTCTGTCTCTCTCTTTTCTCTTCCTTCATGATTTTACAAGCCGCACAGCAGTGGAGGTAGCAGGTGCGTTGTGCCACAGAAATGACCGTCCTTGTCAAACACTGTGCACTGTATAGTAGTCCAGATATATATTTTATATGTATAGTTCTGCATTAAACGAGGCTTCGAGGCACACAATTTGCCCTGAGTATATTTTGCAATAGAATAATCGAGATTATTCGAGGAATTGTTTCAGCCCGTTACATCAATCAGTTTCTTAGCATTGTCAGTTTGAATGTCATCCACTGTGCTCTAAATGTAGGAGCATTGTTTGTCATGATGATGTTTGTTTTATCAGGATGAGGAAATCAGACCGTCCTGAGCCCAGTGGTGTGTCCATGAAGAGTGACCACTCTAAAGGTCAGGGCATTGACTTTAAGGTGGACCCACCTGCTGAGCACAGGTGAGAATTCAGAATAAATGAACTTTGACTTCCATGTTTCAGTCACTGAGAGGTGATGATGATGATGATGATGATGTTTGTTTTATCAGGATGAAGAAATCAGACTGTCCTGAGCCCAGTGGTGTGTCCATGAAGAGTGACCACTCTAAAGGTCAGGGCATTGACTTTAAGGTGGACCCATCTACTGAGGACAGGTGAGAATTCAGAAAAAATTAACTTTGACCTCCATGTTTCAGTCACTGAGAGGTGATGATGATGATGATGATGATGTTTTATCAGGATGGTGAAATCAGACCGTCCTGAGCCCAGCGGTGTGTCCATGAAGAGTGACCACTCTAAAGGTCAGGGCATTGACTTTACGGTGGACCCACCTACTGAGGACAGGTGAGAATTCAGAAAAAATGAACTTTGACCTCCATGTTTCAGTCACTGAGAGGTGATGATGATGATGATGATGATGATGATGTTTTATCAGGATGAAGAAATCAGACCGTCCTGAGCCCAGTGGTGTGTCCATGAAGAGTGACCACTCTAAAGGTCAGGGCATTGACTTTAAGGTGGACCCACCTGCTGAGCACAGGTGAGAATTCAGAAAAAATGACTTTGACTTCCATGTTTCAGTCACTGAGAGGTGATGATGATGATGATGATGATGTTTGTTTTATCAGGATGAAGAAATCAGACCATCCTGAGCCCAGTGGTGTGTCCATGAAGAGTGACCACTCTAAAGGTCAGGGCATTGACTTTAAGGTGGACTCACCTACTGAGGACAGGTGAGAATTCAGAAAAAATTAACTTTGACCTCCATGTTTCAGGCACTCAAACTTGATGACTATTAGATTAGATTAGTTAGATGTTTTTTTATCCCTTTGTTAAGCTCTCAGGGACATTAGGATTCCAGTAGCAGTTGTAAAAAAAATCAGAGGTACAGTGTCTAAACCTGACCTAGAGATACTTATCCATGCATTTGTCTCTAGTAGGTTAGATTACTGTAACGGCCTGCTCACCGGCCTCTCCAAACGAGCCATAACACAGCTGCAGTACATCCAGAGTGCTGCTGCTCGGGTCCTGACCAGAACCAGGAAGTACAAACACATTAGTCCTGTGCTCAGGTCCCTACACTGGCTTCCTGTGGCTCAGAGAATAGACTTTAAAGCAGCTCTGCTTGTGTACAAATCTCTCCATGGCCTAGCAACAAAGTACATCTCTGACTTGTTAGTGCCATATGAACCATCTTGGACTCTGAGGACCTCAGGGGCCGGCCTTCTGCTGGTGCCCAGAGTCAGGACTAAACATGGAGAATCAGGGTTTCAGTTTTATGCAGCTAAAATCTGGAACAGTCTTTCTGAAGATGTGAGACAGGCCTCGACTCTGACAATGTTCAAATCTAGGCTTAAAACAGCTGTTTAACTGTGCATATGACTGAAAGGATCTTATCTGCACTCTTCTTTTTAAATTTATTTTATAATGATTAATGTTGATTTTATTTTGTACTGTGATTTTAATGCATTTTTCTTGTTCTCTAAAGCACTTTGAATTGCCTTGTGTATGAATTGTGCTCTACAAATAAACTTGCCTTGCCTTGCCTCGCTGTGGATTGTAAACGTCCGTGATGCGTTCCAGTTGTGGTCAGAAGTAGGAATTTTGAGCTCAGAGTTGGAAACTACATCTGGAACGTCCCTCAAAGTCAGAATTTCCTCCTGGGAACTCGGTGAAACCTCGCCACCCCCGAGTTGACAATCAAAGATGGATGCCCCCAGTGTGAACAGTTATTTAGCTCCTGTAATAATCAATTTATTGTCACTTCTGACTGGGGTGTGTCGCTCTAGATCAGCTGTATACATAGTATTGTTAGACTTATATTTACAAAAATGCTGCCATAGTGATCATCACATTCTTCATGTGATATTTGTGAACAACAACACAGGGCGTGCTAACAACAGCTAACAATAGCCTGGTAGATCGGCTCGTTTTTTCCGATTTTTACTAGAACGCTGATAACTCTGAGATGATGTCACTCCCATTTCCGAGATTACTGGAACACAGCATTACGACAGTCGCCGCGCGTGCTCATGGGTAGCAGAGTCTTTTACGTTGCCGGTAACAGATTCTCCTCACAGTCCCTTCAAATAAAAAACAAGAATATGGCCACTGGCTTGCTACTCTGGTCAGCTCCCTTTGCCCTCAGACTGTCTTAACCCTTTAACTCCCGGCTCAGCTGTTTGGTAGACCACTCTCTGAGCCCTCAGTGTGCTGAAGGTGGAGCAGTCTGATGGTTCTTCTCCTCCACATGTCTGTGCTCCATCATGCTGAGATGAACCATCATCTGTCCCTTTATCTAAGAAAGTGGAGTGAGGGTCACAGTGTCCCTCCAATCAGAAGCAGGTGTTGAGTTGGAGGAGGTGTGGGTGTCATGTGTGCCTTTTTGTGCTCACATCCATATTGGAGAGAATGTTACCCAAGTGCAAGTGTCCCAAAAGCCAGCCCTTTTGGCCAGGCTACCAAATCCAGATTCCCTTTGGGTCAGTACACTTTAAAAGGGCATCAGAGCACACCAAAAGCGAATATTTATGGACACCCTTCTAAGGCACAGGTGTCAAACTGATCCAGTAAAGGGCCGCTGTGGCTGCAGGTTTTCATTCCAACCAAGCAAGAACACACCTGATCCAGCAAATCAACCATGTAAAGACAATCCAGTTGATTGAATAATTTGCGTCAGGTGTGTTTGCTTGGTTGGAAAGAAAACCTGCAGCCACAGTGGCCCTTTACTGGATCAGTTTGACACCCCTGAAGGCGTCAGTGAAACTTGTGGATGGAAGTGTCTCAGAGATTGAAAACAAGCATGAAAAGGCTGCTGCAAAAGTGAAAGTCTTTTTACAACTGGAATTCTTTATTAGATTGATGTCTTTAATGCAGCCTGTTCTAATCTACAGAGATCAGAAGATATTTTCCAGACTCCGCAGTATCTTCCCCAAACAGGCTGAATCAAAGGTGGACTCCATATTTCTGGTGAGAACATCACTCTTTAACAGTGAAGTCCATGATCTACAAGTCTGATGCTCCACCATGATCCAGATGTTCTTCTCTTTCTCTTTGAATCTCCACTGTCTTCTGTTCTCCAGCTGCTGGAGCAGAACATCATCACCTTTGTGAAGGACCAGCTGAAGAGAATCAAGAGAGGGTTAGGTCCAGATGACCCAGAATGCTTAGAGGCTCAGAGTGAGGATGAGGAGCAGAGGAACATCAGGGAGGCATTTGTGAAGATGACAGTGGGCTTCCTGAGGAGGATGGATCAGGAGGAGCTGGCTGAGTGTTTAAGGAGAGGTAAGAGCTTTTATTGATTTTACAGAGACTGAAGTTCTTCAGAACTGATTTTTCTCCTCTGACTAAACTCTGATTTAGTGCTGATGGAGAAGATCAGACTGAACTCCAGGAGGATGTTTCATCAGGATGGAGGAGATGTTGTATGGAGCTCCACTGATGTTGTTTAACTTAATGCTCTTCCTGATATTTGGATAGAAGGCCTTATTTGATTTGTTCATTCAAATCTTGATAACAGGAGGGTGTAGTTGGGCTTTCATGTCGGATGTGGAAGTTTCCATAGACAGGCAGCCTTGTTTAGTCCTCTGATAATAATGACAAAGTCTGATAGTAGGAGATGGATACGACTGTATTAGGATTCTGTTGTCTCTTTGGATATTATGATGGAACAGTTAAACATTGTCGTTGTAGTTTCTGATTGAATTTGATGGGCCTGGATGATGAGGTGCTTTATTGGGCAACATGAACTATTAAAAATGGATCTCAACAGGTCACTGACCCCTGATTTATGAGATCTGCTCTAATATGATAGTCATAACCACAGTGTTTGAAATAAAAGTATCATTTTGGTAAAGTGAGAAGATGTGAGCAGCCCCTCTGTGACAGCAGGACTTTGTCCAGGATCCAGACTTTAATGTCATTTGTTGGTCTTCCTTCAGAACATGAAGCCTCAGTGTGCCGACGCAAACTCAAGTCCAACCTGAAGCAGAAGTTCCAGACCGTGTTTGAGGGGATCGCAAAAGCAGGAACGTGGACCCTGCTGAACCAGATCTACACAGAGCTCTACATCACAGAGGGAGAAGTTGGAGGGGTCAATGAGGAACATGAGGTCCGACAGATCGAGACCACATCCAGGGGACCACAAGGACGAGAGAAAACCATCAGAGGAGAAGACTTCTTTAAAGAACCACCTGGAGAAGATGGACCAATCAGAACAGTGATGACGAAGGGCGTGGCTGGCATTGGTAAAACAGTCCTCACTCAGAAGTTCACCCTGGACTGGGCTGAAGACAAAGTCCACCAGGACATAGAGTTCATGTTTCCATTCACCTTCAGAGAGCTGAATCTGCTGAAGGAGCAGAAGCTCAGCTTGGTGGAGCTTGTTCATCACTTCTTCAGAGAAACCAAAGAAGCAGGAATCTGCAGGTTTGAGGAGTTCCAGGTCTTGTTCATCTTTGATGGTCTGGATGAGTGTCGGCCTCCTCTGGACTTCCACCAAACAAGAATCCTGACTGATGTCACAGAGTCCACCTCAGTGGATGTGCTGCTGATCAACCTCATCAGGGGGAACCTGCTCCCATCTGCTCTCCTCTGGATCACCACACGCCCTGCAGCAGCCAATCAGATCCCTCCTGGATGTGTTGACATGGTGACAGAGGTCAGAGGGTTCACAGACCAGCAGAAGGAGGAGTACTTCAGGAAACGGTTCAGAGATGAGGAGCAGGCCAAAAGAATTATCTCCCACATCAAGAAGTCCAGAAGCCTTCACATCATGTGCCACATCCGGTCTTCTGCTGGATCACTGCCACAGTCCTGGACCATGTGCAGGAGACCAGAGAGGAAGAAGAGCTGCCCAAGACCCTGACTGAGATGTACATCCACTTCCTGGTGGTTCAGTCCAAAGTGAAGAGCATCAAGTATGATGGAGGAGCAGAGACTGATCCTCACTGGAGTCCACAGAGCAGGGAGATGATCCAGTCTCTGGGTAAACTGGCTTTTGAGCAGCTGCAGAGAGGAAACCTGATCTTCTATGAAGCAGACCTGACAGAGTGTGGCATGGACATCAGAGCAGCCTCAGTGTACTCTGGAGTGTTCACACAGATCTTTAAAGAGGAGAGGGGACTGTACCAGGACAAGGTGTTCTGCTTCATCCATCTGAGCGTTCAGGAGTTCCTGGCTGCTCTTCATGTCCATCTGACCTTCATCAACTCTGGAGGCAATCTGATGGAAGAAGAACCATCAACCTCCAACACATCTACAATAACACAGCTGCACCAGAGAGCTGTGGACCAGGCCTTACAGAGTCCAAACGGACACCTGGACCTGCTCCTGCGCTTCCTCCTGGGTCTTTCTCTGCAGACCAATCAAAACCTTCTACGAGGTCTGATGACACAAACAGGAAGTAGCTCACAGACCAATCAGGACACAGTTGAGTTCATTAAGTCAAAGATCAGTGAGGACGTGTCTGCAGAGAAGAGCATCAATCTGTTCCACTGTCTGAATGAACTGAATGATCGTTCTCTGGTGGAGGAGATCCAACAGGCCCTGAGATCAGGAAGTCTCTCCACAGATGGACTGTCTCCTGCTCAGTGGTCTGCCCTGGTCTTCATCTTACTGTCATCAGAGAAGGACCTGGACGTGTTTGACCTGAAGAAATACTCTGCTTCAGAGGAGGCTCTTCTGAGGCTGCTGCCAGTGGTCAAAGCCTCCAGCAAAGCTCTGTAGGTGCTCCTACCTGCACAGGTTACATCAGATTTCTGTGATTTTACAAGGATGATCTTCATCTGTCTTCTCTTTATGTTCCTCTGTTTTCTTTCTCAGGCTGAGTGGATGTAAACTGTCAGAGAGAAGCTGTGAAGCTCTGTCCTCAGTCCTCAGCTCACCGTCCTCTGCTCTGAGACTCCTGGACCTGAGTGAAAACGTCCTGCAGGATTCAGGAGTGAGCCGACTGTGTGCTGGACTGACGAGTCCAAACTGCAGACTGGAAGCTCTCAGGTGAGGAAACATCAAGAGCCTCATGCACAAAACGGTGCCTACAAACAAAAAAATAACCATGGAAATGTGCGGTGCCTCACGCTAACTTCATGGCTGGTGGTACACATGTTTCAACTACTGTTGCTCTTGTGGTGACACTTAGAGGTGATGCTGGGAAACTGTTAGATCGGCTAAATAAAGGTGAAATCACTTAGTCATCAGAGACACATGAACAATTTATACTTATGGACAATTAACACACCCACGTGTCTGCAGTTACTTGAGTAAATTTGGTGCAAAAATACTGTTTAACTCAACGGCTGCTTTAGCAGTGTGAGAAGACATTGTAAATGTTGCATTACAAAGAGAACGTGTTTGGAGATTGAGAGGATTTACTGACAAATGATGACTGTATCATCAGCCACTTTAGGTTCCTGAGGGCGATCCTCCTATTTGTGTAATTGTCTTAAAATACTCCCTGCACATTGAGCATGTGCATCTCCAGTTCTCTCCCGTTTGCACAGCATCATCTCTAATCAGTGGTTGAAGTTAGTGACTTGCTGTTTTTTGTTGATTAAACTACAGCTTGAGATCTTTTTAACAAGCCCCTGATTGTCTGTAGTGTAGTCAACTTGATAACCCCGTGCGTAAAAGTATGAAATTTCTTTGTGACTGATAAAAGGTAGGAATCACACTTGGTAAGCACCAGAGGTGTGGACTCGAGTTATGTGACTTAGACTCGAGTCAGACTCAAGTCACAATTTTGATGACTTTGGACTTGACTTGACAACATCATCAAAGACTTGCAACTCGACTTGAACTTTGACATCAGTAACTCGGGACTTGACTCTGACTTTAGTCTGATGACTTGAAAATACTTAAAATTTTCAGTAAGACTGTTGAATAAAATGTGCTCCCATTCAAAGTATTCGACTAAGTGACTGATTATTGTCATTTCCACCAAGACAATATTTTTTCCCACAGGATCTGTTCCATTGAATGCATCTATTCATGGCCAATCAGGGTTTAGAAGAATAAACAAAGAGGGTGTGGATTACTCAGTTACTTCCCTGACCGCAAGACTGCAGGAGTGCGGGAACAACCCAGAGATGCAGAACCATGCTACCGAGGATAATTTTATTTGCATTCACAAAGTATGGTGTCATAAACAAAAAAACAATTGCCGTTTGCAAAACCTGCAGCGTGAGAATAACAGAAGTAGAGGTGACAACGTCGAACTTTGTTCAGCACCTGAAGATGCACAAAGAAAGGTAAGTTGGTCTGGTACCTGTTGTGAGATCCTTCTGGGTAACTTTAGCTTAGCATGCGTTATATGCAACGACTGTATATGTTTGCTCATAAACTCGCCGTGGCTAAAACTGAGACTGACGTTAGCTGAAAATAATTGTAAAGTTAAGGCCCAGGGTGACCAAGTGTCCTGTTTTCCCATGACATGTCATGTTTTCATGTCCTGTCCTGACTGTCCTGGTTGTTTTTTATCAAGTGACGAAACTGTCCTGGTTTTATTTGGGTTTTTTGTTTGGTTAACGGTGATTATGACTTGGATGGACTTGAAAATTTTAAGCCAATGACTTCAGACTTTACTTGAGACTCGACTTGGACTTTGCACGTCTTTACTTGAGACTTGACTCGAGACTTGGGTTTAAAGACTTGAGACTTACTTGAGACTTGCAAAACGGTGACTTTCTCCCACCTCTGGTAAGCACCATACTTCTGATGGAATGCAGCTTGTTGCTCAACAACGCCACCCTGGGAATTTCACCCAGGGAATTCTTGTGTTTTTATAAAGACACACAGACTCAAATATCCAGGCTGAGATGTGCTTCAAGTTTTAAAAACAATCAATTTTTATAACAATTAAAACCAAATAAATAATAAAACCATCCACACAGGAGGAGGGGGAACCCCCTCAGGAGCTGAGGCTTACAGGGTGGACCAGAGCTAGCACCAGGGGAGGGGAGAGACAACAAACAAAACTAAAATCACCCACACACACTCATGACTAAACATGAATAAACCCTCATCAAATGAAGCACAGCACATGAAACAGGAAGGAGAACACCACCACCCAATTACCAGCACCACCACCACCACTGGACTTCAACCCTGAAACAGAGAAAAACAACAAATTTGTGGGGTTGGAACTACAAAATCAAAAACAGGAAACAAAACAGAACAAATAAGAAACTAACCATTTTACTCAAAAAGCTAATAAACTCAATAAAGTAAACAGAACAAACAAAATAGCTGCCCAACTAAATCATAACCCACAAATTTAATCAGCCAACAGGACAAATGAAATAAACAATCAAAATAATCTATATCAACTACAAACTGTAGGAATAAACTTATAGAATTAACCCAAATTTATTGGGGTTGTAACCCACACCCACTCATATCCAAACCTTAAAACATGATTAAAAGTTGCCCTTCTCGCCACGTGCAGGGCGTCAATTAATGGAGAGTAGCATTTAGCTAGAGCTTCAGCAGAACGTCTGTGAAAACAGAGGAGCAGCAGAGATGAAGCTGAATCAGAGATGAAGCTGAAACAGAGATGAAGCTGAAACAGAGATGAAGCTGCATGATCGAGCTAAAGAGAGAGAGAAAGAGCTCATCACTGCCACCATCGATACATAACTCAGAGAGGGGAGGACACTTACCACCTCAAAACAATGCTGGAGCACATGCAGACAGCTCAGAGAAGCACCAAGGACACACTATGGGAGACAGACATTTACAAAAGTATTTACCATTTACACAATGTGCCAACTTCACTGGTTTTGGGTTTTGTAGACCCTAAACAAACACAGCCAAGTCAGCCAGTGAGTAGAAGCAGTGAGCAACCATACCTGTTGGGGACAGACGACCTCTGACCCAGAAATGATGCATCAGGGGAGAGCACAAAGGAGGAAACAGGGAGAGCTGCCCCTTTTATACACTGACAACTAATTGACAACAGTGGCAAAAAATCATGCATAGAGAAATGAATAAAATTATTTCTATACTGCTTTATTTTAATCATTTTAATCAGCCTCACATTTTCCCCGACTCACTTCTGCTGATTCACAACAGTCTTTGATTCATTTTGATACAGTATAAAATTAACAAATAGAAACTTTGAATCAAGTTCACTGTGATCTCCTCTGTGATATGCTGGCATGTTTAAATGTAAATTCAGAAGATTTCAAACCAAATAATACCAAACATACAGCATTTACACATTAACCTCTATTTAAGAGGCTGACAGTTAAGTCTGACCTCGGGCCAGATTCTTCAGTCACTTTATGTCAGAGCAGAACAAAATCAGAGGTTAATAGATAGAGATGATTCTGGTTAACTAATGCATATACAGGAGAGTGACAAGAGAAAGTGAGACATCACTGGGATGATCAACAGGAAACTTCATTACTCACAGAATAAGAGACAAAAAAAATGTATCATACTTCTTTGTGCTGTTTGTGTTATAATATCTGATACAGCTTGTTTATTAACACTGCACCAACATCTGTAATGAGATTTATCAGGCAGCAGTAACAGTTTTTAGGACAAGGAAACTCAAGTGTTTTTATTCATTTGTAGGAATATTCATGCTGAAAGCAGCTTTTAACAGCTCATAATAAAAATCAGACAAATAATTCACAGCCAGCTTTCATACAGACGTATTCCTGAGCTTTTATTGTTCACAGATCACTGATGATTTACTTCTGGCCATTTCATCCATACGCATTTCAGCACTACATTATGTTTCTATGAGACAGCGTGAGTGAGTGAACAGTCTGCTCCTGTCTGATCTGCTGTGCTGTAAACACTTTGGAAAGTGGAGCAAGACGCTCTGAGCATCATAAAGCCCAAAGGGAGCTGGACGTGACCCAGTCAGTCAGTCAGATCAACTTCCCATCAGCCAATCAAAAAATAGCACTGCTGTATCCAGGTAAGATACGGTTGATCTGACTGCAGAGGAAGTATACTGCCCACAGACAACAGGTGAGCTTTATCACATAAGTGCAGTGAGTTACCTCATGATTTGATTTTATAGTCCACTATTAATTAAATTAATTATCATAAAAAAGGAAAACAAGAGCTTATTCTTATTCTTCCTCTGCACCAATCATTAAATAGAAAAGCAAAGTCTAATAACAGTGACATATGTAACCCAGACTGGGTTCCTGAGGTTGCTTGCCAAGTGTTGCAATTCCCTCTCCCACCAGAGGGTGGCGCATGTGCCTTAAGAAAAATCTAGATCTATGTCTACCCCGTTCTGTTGGAGATGCTGCCCCGAGAGCACGCAGAGAAGCTGCCCCGAGAGCACACAGAGGAGTAGACCTGAAAGCACGCAGAGCATACTGAGAACTCCTGGGTGAAACAAGGTGTGGAGGTGAAAGTCGAACGAGGCACATTTGCTGTGGGCTTTAGCTCCGGTTGTTTTTTTCCCTGGACCGGATGGTTTGGGGTCTGAACTTGTTGTTCAGTGGCGAGCCAGTGTAGAAATGGACTGTGGAGGAGCCAACGAAGCGGTGTGGCCAGCCGCGGGATCCATCTGCAGGAGACAGCATCATCGACTTTCTCGGCATCCACGTACAGATAAGACTGACATTTAAAAAATCTACCCGGGTAGTTTGAACACAGACGTTAGAAGAACACACGCACACTCAAACGCACAAGGGACGTTAGCCCGTTTCTTAAAGGGGCAGTGCACAGTGGACATCGAACTTTACTCTTTATTTTTGAAGGAAATTTCCCCCCAGAAAAAGGGGACATTGTTTGAGTTTATTTTATTTTATTTTATTTTATTTTGGGCCCATTTATTGTGCGACTGTGTGCATTAGGAAGCCGGCTTAGATAGGCAGGGTCTGTCAATTCAAGTTTACAACTTTGTACATAATATACCAACTTTCAGACCATTTATTTGTGTATGCCTGGTTTCTCTGCTATTACATGTTTCAGGTTCTGTAGCCGTTCCTAGATTTTACTGATTCTGGCTCAATATGAAGGTATAAATAATACACTTGACTGGATAAACTGTTACACATACAAACTTTGGTTACCAGGCATTACAAAACAAAATCATCTATGTTAGGTTAGTTTAGTTAATAGTTATACTTAAAATATGAGAAATACTTGCCTGTAATCAAAATTAAAACTTTACATTTTTAGTTTGAAAGAGCATGGTCAAAAGTTGGAGGTAAATATAATAAAAAGAACAACCTAAATGAAGACATGCAGAGTGAATGAAGGAAATACAAATTCAAAATGAATGAGATAATAAATAAGAAAACACAATATCTGATGTATGGACTGGGACATGTCAAGACATGACAGACATCAGTTTGAGTTTAGACACAAATCTGTTTAGAGCTAAAGTCAGACTTTGTGTTGAGCACAAACAGATTTGATTCCTGATTTAGTCTGTTTAGGAAGACTAATACTTCAAGTTTTAACAGAGGCTGATGGGCAGCTGATTTCTGAAGAAGTGTGAATAAAACAGGCCAAAGCTGACAGAGACAGACGTGGTTTATATGAGGGCTTTATAGTTGATGATCATCAGAGCAGTGAGGACCACGCACAGACATGAGTGTGAAGTGAACAGAGTAAAATCATTGTGATGAAACAGCAGGGTGGTCCTCTGAGAACATCCTGACAAAGAGCTTCAAATAACATCCAAACACATTCTTCTCCAGTGGGACAGATGAAACTATCTGTAGTTTAGAGCTCAGACTTGAGTCTTTAGAGCACACTGGAGAGTTTAAAGGATGAGGATGAAGAAGTCAAAGTGTTGATGTGAGGAAGGTCTGATGGTTCTGATTCAAACTTCTTCATCTTCATGATTCAGCTCCTTCACATCCTGCTGAGATGTCCGACTGATATATGGGCCCAACATTTAGGCAGAAATGTTCAGATCTGTGATCCTGATGATGACCTCTTGAGCTCATATCTGCCAACACCAACATGATGATGAAGATACTGGACATCCCTACTTATGTGTAATGTTATGACAGGAGTCAGAGCAGCAGCTGATTGGCTCTGCTGAGCAGACTGTGTGATGTGGACACATCTGATTGGATCCTAAAGAGTTTTTCTCTTTATTCTCTCTTCTTTATTCAGACTGGAGGGCTGCAGTTTGTCAGAGATCAGCTGTTCTTCTTTAGCCTCAGCTCTGAAGTCCAACCCCTCCCATCTGAGAGAGCTGGACATGAGCAAGAACAAACTTCCTGATTCAGGAGTGAAGCTGCTGTGTGATTTTCTGAAGAGTCCAAACTGTAGACTGGAGATTCTGAAGTAAGTTCATGTTTCCCTGTTTCTGATGTTGATCTTCTGTGTGTGATTATTAACTGAAGCATCTTCATGTCCAGATGTTTGACTGATCATATGTAGGGATGCATGATGGTGGATTTTTGCTGATATCTGATCTGCTGACATTTCAACCTTCTTTGAGCTCCTTATAATATGTGGGTGAGGCTCATGAAAACTACCAGACCCAGGTTCAGAAATGATGATTTTCTGGGAGTAATTTTTTTTATTTTTGTTTTTGTTTTTTTTTCTGTATGTGAAAAGTAGGAGTGTTTAGGATCTCAGCTCAGGATTGAAAAAACTCCAAGGCTAACATGAATTTTCCAGACTCTGAATCATTTTTGGCTGCTTTCATAGACTATTCCTTTTGAAATAGTTTGATGGGCTACATTCGGGCACAAGAAGATACAGTGGAACTGCTATTGATGAAGCAGGGGAGCATTATGACACATTATGAGCAAATGTAATCCACTCTGAAGTAAACTTGTTTTATCTATTTGTTTGTTAGTTTTTTACATTTATTTTTCACCAATCCTGCTGAGTTTGTTTTAAAAGTCCTGGAGCAAATCAACTGCAGTTATACCTCATCACAACCTTTTTTTGGGGGATAAATCATGTTGAGACTGCTTTGATACCGGTACCGGCATATCATTTCTGTCACTGCTGGTCCTGCTGATGGTTCTTCTCTGGATCTCATCCATGGGACTGTCGCTTCCAGCGACAGTCCCATGGCGACAGGCCAAAGCTGACAGAGACAGACGTGGTTTATATGAGAGCTTTATAGTTGATGATCATCAGAGCAGTGAGGACCACGCACAGACATGAGTGTGAAGTGAACAGAGTAAAATCATTGTGATGAAACAGCAGGGTGGTCCTCTGAGAACATCCTGACAAAGAGCTTCAAATAACATCCAAACACATTCTTCTCAAGTGGGACAGATGAAACTATCTGTAGTTTAGAGCTCAGACTTGAGTCTTTAGAGCACACTGGAGAGTTTAAAGGATGAGGATGAAGAAGTCAAAGTGTTGATGTGATGAAGGTCTGATGGTTCTGATTCAAACTTCATCATCTTCATGATTCAGCTCCTTCACATCCTGCTGAGATGTCCGGCTGATATATGGGCCCAACATTCAGACAGAAATGTTCAGATCTGTGATCCTGATGATGAACTCTTGAGCTCATGTCTGCCAACACCAACATGATGATGAAGATATTGGACATCCCTACTTTAAAGATAGACCAATATGGTCTTTTTTGGGGCCGATACCGATTCCGAGTATCGGTAGTAAAGGAGACCGATAACCAATCTTGGAAGCCGATATTCATAAGCAGTAAAAGTGAAAATACTGGCATCATATTTTGGATAATACAAAGTCCAACACTTAACTTTGTTTCAGTGCCTTTAAGCATATGTTTATTTCAGGCTCAGCAGCATGCCTTATAACATTTAAATAAACTCTTAAATAAATTAGCTGCCTAAAGTTTTATCCAGTAAACATAAATATCCAAAATTTCAAAATAAATGAAATGTTGTTTTATCTTTAACTATTTTTTGTTTTAAGGTCAAACAAGAAAACAATATGCAGGGAGTTCCAAGGGTTAGCAGCATCTCTTTTAAACTTAACTGAAAATTTAAATGAATAAATATTATCCTGAAGTTTTTTTATAGGAAATAATACAAAATAAAATAAAATTTGCTCCAAAATGTGAGCCTCAAATCAATTAGTAGTCCCAATTGAGTAGTACCAGATTGTTATTGAACCTCTGAAAATACTAAATAGCCTAAAGCAGTGGTTCCCAAACTTTTAACAGTCTGTACCCCTTCCGACACTTGACCTCAAGCCATGTGCCCCTAACTCTCATGCACTTATAACACAGAGAAAAATAAATGTTTAAGCCTGCCGCACTCCAACCTCCCACATTTTTGTACTCCATAACACGTACTAAAAAGAAAATATTAAAGTGAATTATTTCTGACTAAATACTTTGATTTACCAGCAATGTCAGTGGGCAACACCAGTCCACTTTTGAAAAAGAAATATACATTTCTGAAACATTTTCATTAATGAACTTAAAGCTTTAAACTTAGTGCTTGTTATTACTTATTACTATTACACACTTACTGTATGCTATTTTAAGAATCTTAGATAATTCAGGACAGATTTCCTCTCCAAGATGCCTCAGCCTCTCTGCCAACACTTCAGGCCTTTATCAAAGCTCCAGTGGCGGCCGGCCAACAGAGGGCTCTAGGGCGCCGCCCCCCCAGTGGAGAGTGTGATATTAAATGTATTTACTTTATTTTGAAAAAATGAATAGTACCAAAAATTACTTATTTAAATGTTTAATATAACATCAATATAACATAAAAATGTATCCATTAAGATATAAAGTGATTAATTTTGATTAATGTAAAACAAAAGTACGCCTTCTCGTCTCTGTCTCCGTGTCTCAGGGGCGCTCGAAATATCGCCCCTGAGACAGTGACGAATAGCCAATCAGGGACTGTTACAAGGGCAAGATAAGCGCATATCAACGTGAATTTGGCCAATCAGCGTCGTTGAAAATAATCATTACAGGTGCAAAGTGGACAGGTAGGATTGTTCACTGAGTGAATGTCAGAATTAATGTCAGAGTAGGGGAGAGTGGGGTAAACTGAGCCAGTGGGTAAGTTGACCCAGCCCCTGTTTCTGGGAAACAGTAAATCTTGTTATGAGGCCCTAAATTCAGAAAGCCCTGATCATTTCTCCCTGCCTCTGTTGAAGAGAAGCACCTGGTACAAACAGTTGGTACTTTTAACACAAAAAACTCTTTTGGTGTGTCAGTAAATTTACAGCATGTCTTTGAGCTTTTTTTTATCAGTTTCAATTTATCCAGGTCTTAAATGGTGTAATATACATATTTGTTATTTACCAATGTATAAAACTATATGACTCATCTGGCTACGGATGGGCCTGTAGTTTGTGTCGAATTGTAGTGGGATGGTTGTTAAAAACTGAGTGTTGCACAGTACTGCCCCACTAAGAATATTTTTCACCAGCCGCCACTGCAAAGCTCACAATACAAACATTTATCAGTTTGAACTTGAACTACTGAAACAACTGCTTAGACCTGACAGTTTTTCACGTACCCCCTACATCACTTCGCGTACCCCTGGGGGTACACGTACCCCAGTTTGGGAACCACTGGCCTAAAGCATCCTCGCTTCAATAACCAGTGTTTATCACGGGAACAGACGGCTGCCGCTAACGTATTGGATCTACTCTACTCAACAAAAATTTCTCCTCTTCTCCTTCATGCAAGAAGGAGAAGAACTGTGTACCTGCAGGCACACAGCTGTGAAAGCTGTATGGCTGTCACCTGATCCATTGCTCTGCATATAACCAATCAGATCGTATTGTGGGTTGGACAATGCTGGAGACAGAGAAGTGACTGCAGACAGAGAGGAGCGGCTGCTGCAGAGCGAAAATAACCCCGTTTTAAATAAATTTATTATCGGCCGTTGGACTAAAAAAAAGGCTGATGCCGATATGCCTCAAAATGCCTCAAAATGACGAATATCGGCGCCGATAATCGGCCCAGCCGATTATCGGTCTATCCCTACCCTACTTATCTGAAATGTTATGACAGGAGTCAGAGCAGCAGCTGATTGGCTCTGCTGAGCAGACTGTGTGATGTGGACACATCTGATTGGATCCTAAATAGTTTTTCTCTTCATTCTCTCTTCTTTATTCAGACTGAGGGACTGCAGTTTGTCAGAGATAAGCTGTTCTTCTTTAGCCTCAGCTCTGAAGTCCAACCCCTCCTATCTGAAAGAGCTGGACATGAGCAAGAACAATCTTCCTGATTCAGGAGTGAAGCTGCTGTGTGATTTTCTGCAGAGTCCAAACTGTAGACTGGAGATTCTGAGGTAAGTTCATGTTTCCTCTGTTTTTATTGTAGATCATTCTGTGTGTGATTATTAACTGAAGCATCTTCATGTCCAGATGTTTGACTGATCATATGTAGAGATGCATGATGGTGGATTTTTGCTGATATCTGATCCGCTGACATTTCAACCTTCTTTGAGCTCCTTATAATATGTGGGTGAGGCTCATGAAAACTACCACACCCAGGTTCAGAAATGATGATTTTCTGGGGGTAATTGTTTTTATTTTTGTTTTTGTTTTTTTTTTTCTGTATGTGAAAAGTAGGAGTGTTTAGGATCTCAGCTCAGGATTGAAAAAACTCCAAGGCTAACATGAATTTTCCAGACTCTGAATTAGTGTTAATTTCGTTAACAAAAACCAGACGAAATATATTCGTCAACGCCCACTTTTCAACGGATGAAAACTAGACTAGGAGAGACTAAACCCCACATGAATAAACAAGAACTAGGACGACATTAGTGTGGATTTTCGTCGACTAATCAAGACGAGACAAAAATGCTGTTCACTAAATAAAGACTATGATAAAATCTATGGCCTTTTTCGTTCACGAACTAAAACGAGACTAAATATTATGTTATATTATATATTATTTGACGTTCTGTCTCTCTGCTGTGCCTGCGCCTCGGTTTGCACAGCACCGGTGGGAAACCTAATTTGTGTCCCACCCATGGTCCCACCCACTTTTGAATTCACAGCGGGCAGGTATAGTCACACACAAACCCCCGACAGAAGATGAATGAAAACTTTTCACTGAAGAGCAGTAGTTACCTGCCTTGCAGATAGTTGCTCGCAACACAGTGCAGCACACAAGTACGCGCGCGCACACACACACACACACACCCACACACACACACACTGGGACTGAGTCACACGCACATTAGCACGTAAGCGCTGCAGCCATAGGCTGAAGCTGTGCCTGCTTACCCTGTCAGCTGAGCGGTCCTAGTGCCCGTAGTTTACAGCTGACCATGCAGGCAGGCAGCCGGACTCAATGCATGGCGCACAGAGAGAAAAAATATATGCATCTTCTCTTTACCCATGCGGCCGGGACAAACAACGCCCCGTCCGGAATGCGCCTCTTTTGGCTCAAATACGTGATGTCCCGGCAGATACGGGACAGTTGGCAACCCTAGGTTCAAATAAATATTTAATCCTTACAGTTGTGGTTTTATCAAAATGATAACAGAAAATGCTATTTAAAATAATTTTAGATTAGATGGATGGATAGATGCGTTCTATATCATTTGCTGACAAAAAAGTAAAGGGATAAAATAATTGTCCTAACTAAAACTAGACTAAAATGTCAACAGTTTTTATCAACTAAACTAGACTAACAAAAATGGCGTTGTCTTGGACTAAGATAAAATCTAAAATGCCTGGCTTTTCGTCGACAAAAAATTGACTAAATAAAAACAGGATGAAGTTGACTAAATGTGATAAAAACTAACAAGGGTGATAGAAGATGGACTAAGACTGGACTAGACTACAAAAATGTCCGATAAAATTAACACTACTCTGAATCATTTTTGGCAAATTTCAAAGACGATTCCTTTTGAAATAGTTTGATGGGCTGCATTCGGGCACATGAAGATACAGCAGAACTGCTATTAATGAAGCAGGGGAGCATTATGACACATTATGAGCAAATGTAATCCACTCTTAAAGGTGTAGTCAGCGATGTGGGAGAAAACGAGTGGAGGGTTTGTTTATATTCGAATTTAGACCCGCCTCCCGAAAGCTGACGGACGTGCATTGTCATGGAAATGGCCGTAGAAACTGCGTAGCTGACGTAGCTAAGGACACCCCGACTGGTCAGACAACTCGACTGACATTATTGTTAACATCACAACAACGGTACATTCTGGCACAGTATACAATAAGATGAATGCCTGACGGCTGCGACTGTTATGTGAAGCACCACGAAGCTAATGTTGCTTAGCTTACCTATCCAGCAGACGGACAACGACATCCACGTCCGTTTTCAGGTCTTTCAAAAGGGTCTTTGCTCTTTTAGTCATAGCCCTTCTTTTCCACTTTTCAGTCCTCTGACCTTTTTCTTTTTTGGACTGTTTTTCAACCATTGCTACTGCACCTATTGTATCTCTCTCTTACGCTAACTGCGCACGCTACGCAAACTACAATGCCCCCTCCCCGTCTGATCTGCGCATGAGTATGATCACCCCCTGGATGTGGGGGTTTTTACTTTGTTTTGGTAACTCGGCCCGAGCCACAGTATTTACCGGCTGAAATTATGAGCCAAGGCTGTGTATTGAGACCGGATTTTTTTTTAAACATGTTGTCAGTTGGGACATCTTGTGGATGGAGAGGAGAATTACGGTGAATTTCACAAATACTGCATTAGCTTAGAAGATTAGAAGATCGCTGAGTACACCTTTAAGTAAACTTGTTTTATCTAAATGTTTGTTAGTTTTTTACATTTTATTTGTCACCAATCCTGCTGAGTTTAATTGTTTTAAAAGTCCTGGAGCAAATCAACTGCAGTTATACCTCATCACAACCTTTTTTTGGGGGATAAATCATGTTGAGACTGCCTTGATACCGGTATCGGCATATCATTTCTTTCGCTGCTGGTCCTGCTGATGGTTCTTCTCTGGATCTCATCCATGGGACTGTCGCTGGAAGCTGATCACCCAGTCTGGGGAATTAAGGGTAGATCTCCATGTTGGTGAATGCAAGTCGACCTGCTGCAGCCGACAGGCCTGTTAGCTGCCAGCTGCGAGCTGTCGGCTGCTTACCCGTAGCCGTCTGCCGCTGGCTGCTAATAACGCCGTTTTGTGTTGCTCCACTGCTGCTGATGAGAGATCTGGACTCATTCTTGCTGGACCATCTCTGTGGTTGCATGGGGATCTCCTAACTGCTAGTTGTAGGCTCCCGCTTGCAGCTGTTAGCCACCTGCTGCTTGCTGCAACATCGGACTGTGCTACTTTCAAGCAGTTGTATCCCCTAGCTGCTGGCTCTCGCATGCCACTGTTAGCTCCCGGCTGTTAGCGGCATCACTGGACTGTGCTGCTGCAGGGCTATCGCTCTCGGTGAGCTGCTAGCCCCTAGCCGCTAGCTGTCAACCATAGCGGTTAGCTGCTAGCCACTCGAGCCTGCATCCATATTTTGTTGCCTGGAGCGCGGGTCATCCTGGAAAACTGACTGGCACCACTCAAAGCTTTGTCTCAAAAACATCTCTCAATAAAACATCCCCCTGGAACAGTTACAATGAAATTCCCACTCGTGCTGCTCATCTTATTCTCCTGCTGGACCACCAGTCATGTGTGTGTAGATGCTGGTGGGGTACACAATAATGTGCCCCGCACCCCTAGGGGTCTTTCCAGCACACTGGCCAATGAACTGATCTTCATCTGGTCCAGCATTGACTTGACTGCTGGACTGTCAAGTTTTGGATTTGAAAATAAGGGAAATTTTCCAGCGCTTGCTGTGAGCTGTCCCACCACCCCAACCAAGCTCCAGTATTCCTTACATTTTAAGACAGGAGTACAAGTAAGCCTGTCAAGATAACAAATTTTGCTGGAC
The DNA here is from genome assembly GCA_036419115.1 of Scarus forsteni. NCBI lineage: Eukaryota > Metazoa > Chordata > Actinopteri > Labriformes > Labridae > Scarus > Scarus forsteni. Next base: position 126,250 of record JAZDUH010000534.1, read on the forward strand.
GATAATTGTCCAAAAAATTATTGCCGATAAACGATATTATTGTCAGTATTAATTTGATTTTTTTTCAAAAATTTTCATTGATGTAAATATAGGCTAATATATGGTATAGTGAGTGCATGATATCAAAAGCAAGAAACTTTAATTTCTTAACAATAAAACTGTAATTGGAAGGTCAGGATATTTTAAATAAAATAAATTAAACAAAAAATATTGTTAACAAATATTAACAAACAAAAAAGAGAAAAAAACAATGAAAATGAAATGGACTATCTTTTAGGAAAACTGAATGGGGCCAGTATTGTAGCAAAACTATTTACAAATGCGTATTTCTATCTGTGTGTTACCAGATCCACAAATGTGTAACTAAAACAATTTACAAATGCGTTTTTCAATCTGTGTGTGTTACCTGATCCACAAATGAGTAACTAAAACAATTTACAAATGTGTATTTCGATCTGTGTGTGTTACCAGATCCACAAATTTGTGAAGAAATCTGTCTGTGTGTAACTACATCCTTAAATGTGAAAACAAAATCTGTGTGTGTAAAATAAACTGTCTTATTTTAAAAAAATCTGTCTGTGTGTAAAATAAATTGTGTGTGTGTAGTCAGATCCACATATCTGTAAAATAAATCTGCAGCTGTGTAAACTGATCTGTATGTGTAGACAGGGCAGAAAATTCATTCAACACTATGGAGGAGTGTGGTCTGTGAATATCTGGCCACTACATTGGATGTTTTCTCACACGTGACTTTTGCTACACTCCTGCCGCGGCAGAGGAAAACATTCGTGCAGCGATTTGTACCTTTGTTGTCTGTAATGGTGTGTGTGTTCACACGAATTTGCGCCGACGACGCTGCCGAGATTACATACAAAGTCAATGCAAGGGCGCCGCTCTTGACGCAGATCGCTTGGGCGTGCGTTGGACGCTTTGAGCGGGCGTTTGAGGCGCCGAGCGTCGAGGCGCCGACGCCCGATGCCTCGACGCTCGAGTTGAAAATATTGAACTTTCGACGCCAGTTCGCTTGACGCTAGGGCGCGGCAGCCAGTCAGTGATGACATCCCGACGTCATTGATTTGATGATGTATGACGCTTCGTCCCCCTGCTCTCGCTCAAAGCCCTCTGTAAGATGGAGGAGAGGTTTATCTGCGCTGTTTGCTATCATCCGGAGCTATACTATTTGGCGTGTGTACTCTACAGAGACCAGAACAAAAGGGAGCAGGCTTGGGTGAAAGTCGCCGAGGAGACAGACAGGTTTGATTCGATGACGTGTGACGCCCCGGTCTCCTGTTCCTGCTCAAACCCCCTCTCAAAGATGGAGGAGAGGTTTATCTGCGGTGTTTGCTATCATCCAGAGCTCTACTACTCGACGTGTGCACTCTACGGAGACTGGAACAAAAAGGAGCAGGTTTGGGAGAAAGTCGCTGAGGAGACAGGTTTTGAAGGTAAGTTCTGTAAATATTCGTTTCCAGCTGGATTCGCCTGCACGGGTTATCACTGAGTCCGACAAGCTCCGGCTCTCTACTGTGCCTGCGCCAGGACGCGCGTCGTCCCTCAGCTTGTCAAAATGTCCAGCGTCCAGCCTCGGGCGTTAAGCGCGGCGCGTCACAGGCGTTACGGGCGTCCATTGACGCCAATTCGCGTCCGGTGTCAACGCAGCATAAGCCTCCGTGGACGTCCAGTTCAGACCACCAGGGGGTGCAAGCACCAATGATATTGTTCCCCTCTACTGTTTTTAGCCTGGCTGGCTCAGAGTCAGTAGACAGTGGTGCGGTGGAGTCACGGCCACCGGCGTTATACCACAGCGGACCGCGGACCTGGCGTATGGAGAGGGTCTGCGGTGGGATAACGCCGGTGGCCGTGATGGCTGCACACCAGCGTTATTTACCCATGCACTGCTGACCCTCTCCATCCCGCTGACAGTGTGCACTCACATTAAATCTGTCAGCGCCTGTTTGGAGTTTATTTAAGTGGCTCGAATACACCTCCATCATGACTCCATCGCACCACTGTCTACTGACTCTGAGCCAGCCAGGGCTAAAAACAGTAGAGGTGACCAATAGCGTTGGTGCTTGCACCCCCTGGTGGTCTGAACTGGACCTCCACGGAGGCTTACAGACAAGTCTCCAAACACAGGTACAAATCGCTGCACGAATGTTTTCCTCTGCCGCGGCAGGAGTGTAGCAAAAGTCACGTGAGAAAACATCCAGTGTATTGGCCAGATATTCACAGACCACACCTCCATAGTGCTGAATGTATTTTCTGCCCTGTCTGCACATACAGATGAGTTTACGCAGCTGCAGATTTATTTTACAGATATGTGGATCTGACTACACACACACAATTTATTTTACACACACACAGATTTTGTTTTCACATTTAAGGATGTAGTTACACACAGACAGATTTCTTCACAAATTTGTGGATCTGGTAAACACACACAGATCGAAATACACATTTGTAAATTGTTTTAGTTACACATTTGTGGATCTGGTAACAGGCCTTGTACACCAGGCTCATCAAGGTCCTCATGCCTACCAGCATCAGAGCCAAGAGTGTGCCAGCCATTCAAAAAAAGGCAAGACGTGCCAGTGAAAATTACATTGAGCTTGAGAAACTTGAATTGCCAAAAGAAATGTCCAAAACTGTCAGTGGTTTCAATACAGATAAAGTAGAAGAAGAGTCAAGCTTTGGACAACAGGTTGCATTTGAGGTCTGTCACATCAAGGACCCAACTTTAAAACAATAGCAAAAAAAAAAAAAATAATGACTATACCATATGATTTTCAAGAAGTAGATCAGCAGCAACTAATGGGCAGGGAACAATACAGGTCACAACCTCAATACTTGACTCAAAGTCTGCATCATAGTCAAGTCCATCATCTGCAACAAGCATGTACGGCATGACAATATCTGTGTTCGGCAGGGGTTCTGGTGGGGGTACATTAAGAAGGCCTGCTTCCATTGCTCTGCGGAGGTCAGAGTGGGCACACAAACCTCCATCTGACAGTCTGCCTTGGGCCCCTACACTCACATACACAAATTTATAATGTACATCCACAACTGCCAGTAATATCACAGAAAAGCAACCTTTGTAGTTGCGAAATGTGCTGTCTGAATGACCAGGGGGCTGTATATAGATGTGTTTGCCATCCAGTGCACCGAGGCAATTTGGGTACTGCCACTTCTCAAAGAAGTCCGCAGCAATAGCTTTCCAGGCAGCCTCTGATGTTGGTGTCTACGAAACAAAACAAGTGCACTTGGTGATGATATTTCATTTTCATATGGGTACTGCCGACTGTAAGATTACAGATGGTAAGTGTTAGTGTTTCACCTTGAGGTAATCCTCCTTCATGAACTCATAGAGAGCCTCACATGTGGAGAGAATGATCTCTGAAACAGTTGTGGCTCCCATGCGGTATTGGAACCCCAGCGATTTAAAGGTTTCACCTTGAATGGAAACAGTATAGAGATGTAAGACTCATAATTTAACTGTAACAGAGCAAAGTGAGACATGCAGAATTACATTTGAAAATTTGTGCACCCCTTTAAAAAAATGTATGGTCATTTTTATATTGAAAAGATTATAATAGTAATTTTATTTCATAGATAGAGGAAAAATAAAAAAGATCATATTGGCATTTGAAAAAAATATACATCTTGAAATGCGATGAAATGATGTTTTTATGTTTCTGTTTTTTGCTTGTAAAATAAAATGTAACTATGCATTGTTTCCTAATATTGCCCATTTCTACATTCCAGAAATACTGTTTTTAAATGAACATTGTAAATTTCTATCATTTCACTGTGAGGCTTATCTGGGTTTGGCTGGAGAGCACACATCAGTGATTCCTTTGTGTCCCATTAAATTTTGGGCGGCTGGGGTAAAAACAGGAAGGTATTACCCTTTCTACATCAGCACTGGTCATGTCTGTCATACAAACCTGTGGCCAAAAATCTCAGCGTCACAGACAGTCGCTCCCTTGCACTGATGGCAATCCGAAAACGGGTGTTTTGCTTTGTTATTAGTGGTTGCATTCGTTCTAATAAAAAGTCAGTCCTTGGATGTCATGCGTAGCAATTCTTTAAATCCAGCTCTGTCATTCGTCTGCTGTAAAATGGCAAAAGTGGAGAAAAAAAGGGTTTATGCTTTTTGATAACCTTTGTCAAGACAATATAATTAAGACATTATGTAAGTGTTATAGTATATGTGAGGTCTACATTGGCATTGTCTTGAAGGATGTTTAGTACTTGAAAATATTATTTGTTTAATCTCTGACAGCGCAGTCAACACAATATGTTGAAGTTATTCTAACTGATTATTCCAGATGGCAATAGTTAGTTAGCAATATTGTCATAACTCACCTCCAGTTCCTTTTGAAGGACAGACAGACCTTACTGTCCCCGTCCATATAACCAGGGCCTTGCCCATATTCTGTGGCGTCGTCTTCTCTTGTTTTTGTTGTTTTTTTCAGCACAAAACACTGCAAACACTAGAGCAGCTGTAGCCAAAAGCTGCTTCTCCTCCATTTTGTAAGTTTCTACTAGGAGCATGATGGGAAAAAAAACTAAAGGAATCTGGTTGTAGTCTTGTAAATAGTGATCCTGCAAGATTCACAGTCTTGGTAAAATCTCAGTCTGAGACTAGGGTGAGACTAAAAACTCCAAACACTGGTCTTTAGATGTGAGCAGGTGTGAGCTGAAAGTTTACAGGAGTCTTTTCCAAATCTTTTCAAAGTCTTATAATATGAGGGTAGCCTTAGTGAGGTGACAGGAGTGCTCTCTGAGCAGATCAATGCCTGAGAGGGAGAGGGAGAGCCGCGGTGAGTCCTCGAGGTGAACCTGCAGCTCAAATGAAGCTCAAGCGGGGTGGAGACAAACAGAACCCGTAGATACGGAGGTGAAACAAATGACATATGAACGATCCAGCAGCTGCTGGAATAAGTAATGAGCTGTATGTGGCTCCCTTGACTTTGCATGACTGTGCGACTGTTAGTCTGAGAAAATCAAGGGGACTTGTTTTTACCTGAGTGAGCAGTGATCATGCAGTGATGATTACACCTGGGCTGAGGTGAGGCAGCAAGAGGTTTCCGTGTTTGGCGAATGACCACGGCGAGGTGGAGGACAGCAGCTGCCATGTGCTCGCATTTGGAGCTCTGATCAGGAATGAAAAAACTCTTTGATGATTACCAGACACTTTAGAGACATCGGAATGGAACTGACGACGGTGAGCAGAGATGTTGGAGAGTTTGGAGCGGGAATGAAAGAGCTGAAGGAAGCTATCTATGAGAATTAATCGGGTACACTTAATGATGTGAAGCATGTTTAAGATTGCAGCAAGATTGCCGAGATCATCGGCACAACGCCTTTGCACAGACTGTGAAGGAGCAAAGACATGGTTTAAAATAAGGCTGCTCCAGAATGATTGGCTGAGCAGTTGTGTGTGGCAGGATCTGGTTGGCTCAGTGGTTTAGTGAGAGCCTCATCTCATCAGCTGAGATTTGGATCACCTGAGCAGGTAGGCAGACTGAAGCATGAAAGAGGAGACTGAATGAGCAGAGAGGTCTTTCTGACTGAACTTTCACAAAAGCTTCATTTTTACCACTTTTAGATATCAGTTGTAAAAATGCATCATTAAAAAGTTCTAAAACATTCTAGTCATTCTCTTTTTGCTTTATATAATGCACATCCATGTCTCTTAACTTTGGTCCCCCATTGCCACGTAAAGACATTTTGTGTCCAGCATTGATGTCTCTTGGAGTTAAATCAGGAAACAACGACAAAAAATTTGAGCAAGAAAAAAACAATTTCTTTATTTCCCCCCTTTCCTCCAAAAAACAAATCTGAATACTTGATATATTTCTGGCCTTGTGCAGCTTTAATGTCATGGTAATTAGCCTGATTCAGGGCTAATAAAGTGTTATTTATGACACTGAAAGAAGCAGCCCCAGATTAAAACATATGATGGAAATACACTGAATACATGTTAATTATCACTTGGTAATACATTATTTACATTATTATGAGAGGATTTACAGAGATGCATATCAAAATATTACAAAAAACTTGGTTTAAAACCTTGTTACAAACAAGTCCCTTGGAGCTTCTGACAGGAAGAGGAAGCTCCCTGGAAAGAGTTAAAGGAGTTTCCGTGGTGTTTGGATTGATTTGCTAATGAGCTGCTGTGAATTATGTTCATGAAAAATGACAGAAATGACAGTAATATTCAGATTTTGCTCATATTTAGGGCAGACTTCCAGAAAATATGGAGTAATCTGTCTATTTTGTCTCTAGAAGGTCAGAACTTTGGTAAAACAGACAAGTTTCCCTTTGAATGTGGAAGTCTGCCCAACGTTGATAACATAAATAACAAGCTTTAACTGAAATACGGGATACAGTCGACAACAACATATCTCTGGATGACTATATTTACTGTTTCTATGTTCTACATGATTATTATTTATTCATATTCAGAATAATGTTTGTAATGCTGGCATTTATTTACATCTGATCTACCTGATAATGTTTTGATAACGTAAATAATATTTTTTCATGGACATTAGAGTAGAGTTTGTCATCAAGACAAAGGCAGCAGTAGGATTATGAATCTGGTATTTAATTATTGGTTAACATGTATATTATGCATGGACATTTTGAGAAATTAAGTATTTCATATTTAAAATGATGAAAAACATGGCAGAACATGCATAAAATGCCCATGAACATGCAAGAGACCTGAAAATGTGAGGTTTTGGGTCTGTTAAATGGGCTGTTAGGAGGAGAGATAAGGCTGAGAGACCCAAAAAAGTACCAGGATATGCCTGAGTAGCAGGGATCATGTTCTTTCAAATGGAACTATAATTCTGAAAATACACTCATAATTAAAGGATTAAAGGACACTGGACACTTACATGACAGCCTGGAGTAGTTTTCATCAGCTTCAACCATATCTCCACTCATCTTCAATCTTTATTTATTTGTATAGCGCCAATTCATAACAAGTGTTATCTCAAGACACTTTACAATAGAGCATAAAGCTCTTCATTTTATGGATACACATATATGCATAGATACATATATACATATAAAATACACATATACATATATATACAAATATATACATCCAACACCCAACATGAATCCATATAGCCAATCATGGATCCCTCCATCATGGCTCAAGAAAAAACCTGTTAAGCAGCAGGAAATCTTGAATGTGGATCCCAGTCTCATGATGAACAGCAAATCCACACCATGCTGTGTTGGTGTGAGGGTGAAGGAAGGGAGGTAAGAGGAGACAAGTGGACTAAAGTAAGAACTAAAGTTAGGGACAGGTCCATGTACCATCGGCCTGTCGTCTGATTCATTAGAGGTTAGCCTCTTGAGATGCTACATCTCATTTCTGGAGGGTCCTCATGTCTGAATGGTTGTGGTGATCATTTTCTAGAAGTATAATCTTAGATATTGAAACTGAAAATAAGAACTTATGGTAGTGACGAACTCATGGATGCCCAGACCACAAGTGCATCCCAACCATATTTGTCTCCATTAAGTATAAATGTGTTAAAGGCCTCTTGAGATGTGACATCCCATTTTCAAGAGGGACTTCATGACTATGTGGTAATAAAAAATAGATACTGTAGGTGTAACGATCATGGATATGGAGATCATGCTAATATCTACATGAACAGCTATAATGATAATGAGAATGGAGTGTTCCTAATAAAATGGCCTACTATGTGTGTCATGTCATGTTCATAATTGTAATCATCTTCTGTTGTAAATCAGACCAAGTGTGTTAGGAAGTCTTTATGTAAAGGAGACTTGATTTGAGGGGGGGTTTATTTTGAAAGCGCAGTTATTTCCACTTCCTGTATGACCTTATTTTTGTGCTGTTTATCATTCTACATATGGTCTCCATCGGTGCAGAAGTCAATGATGATGTGAGTTGTGTTTTACTATAAGGTTAACACAGAAAACAGAGGATAATATTCTGTAGCATAGAACTATATTGACTGTTCAGATTTCTGTTTTTATGTTGTTTGATAAATATGCAAGTAAAGTCTAAATGTTAAGCTAATTGAAGATCCTAATTGATCTGTGCTAATCATTAGTCGTGTGAGTGAAACCAGACGTGAGTTTGGAAGAAACTGTTTTTGTTTTAATTAGGGCTGTCACTTGGTGTAATTAATTAGTTTAATTAATTACACCGCAAATTAATGCGTTATAAAAATTAATTGCAAGATTAATCATAGCACACAAACATTTTAATATTGTCCAGCTGGAGGACCCGTACATGGCAGTGGCACATGTCACTTCACACATGCGTCTCTAGTCAAACCAAACAAAGCCCAGGTGACAACAGGAATGGCCTATTTGAGACTAAGTCTTATTTTATTTTTGAATTTATTTATCTATATTTGTACTACATTCTTTAATAATGCATCAGGCCTAATTGTTTTGCTGGATGTCCTCGACCTTTTTCTTATTTTGAATTTGATTTATGAAACACACTTAAAGTGTAATTTGAGTTGCCTGATTGAGCTTAGAATTTTCTGGACAAGTTGCCCTGACTTTGGTTTTATTTAGCCACCAATAAAAATGTGGATTTACAAATCTTCACTTCTTAGTGTATTCATTTGATTAGTCCTGCACTACAATTTTATAATATCCTAGAATTCAAATTCTTTATTTGGGTACTTTAAGCAGATATGAGATTAAAATGTGTCCTCCATATTGAAGATGATCTCCTTCTTGGTATAAATAAAAATGTGTGTGCCTGGAGCTCCACATGTCAGCTGGTGTGTCCAAACAGACCTGAAGCAGTTTTCTGCTCTTACTAACGTTGTTCCTCAGGTTCAGATTCTTGCTCGTGTTGTTCTGACTCTCAGATGGTCGTCGCTCTGGACAAAAGCGTCTGCTGAATGACTTTGAAACATTTCAACAAACTTTAATTAGAAGACAAATATTACTCATACATTTGCTGAATGTAAAATAGAGAAAATGTTTTGGATCTAAATAGATATGTGGGTTTATGTCATGATGCAATAGAGCATTCAGAGATATTGCTGAGGCTAACTGAAGGTGCACATTTCTCTGGCCCCTGAATCAGTATTTGTATGAAAATATTAGTAAATTACTGTTTTCTCTAAGAATATATTTGTGGTCGAGTTCCCAGATGGAGCAAGTAATTAAAAATATTTTTTTATGGCAAGCTACACTGTTGGACATACTCAGTGAAAGAAAACTAGTCAAGCTACAGGGCACTTACACGCAGAGGCTTCAAGAAATATGGCAGACAGCGAAAAAGAATCATCACTCAACAAGCTTCTTGACGCTATTCAAGAAACCAAAGAGGACCTCACAAAACATATTGACAAAAAATCAGCTGAGATACAAACAACATTAATGAAAATGAATCTTCAGCCTCTATGCTCTCCAAACAGGTCTCGGAGATCGAGATGCGTGTGAGTGCAAACAAAGACAATTTTAAAGATGCACGTGACCATGTTGCAAACAATACATCTGAGTAAATTTTTTTATTTCCGGCCTCATGCAGATTTTCTGACACATAATTAGCCTGATTTTACAAACTTGTAAGTTTTTTTTTTTTTTTTTTTTTTTTTTTAATTCTTTATTTTTCTGGTTCTGAGATGCAGAGGTCAGTGTACATAGTATCATAAAGTTACATACTTCAAAGACAGAATTCCAATCCCTTCACAAATCAGTCTTTTCTTTTTGTTATTTAAGTATTAAGAACTAAAACAGACAACAGGTGGGAGCAGAAGTGTGTACATAAAATTAACGAAAAATACAACATGAGAAATCTCGAGTGGCAAAAAAATAAACAAACAAACAAAAAGGAAATTAATATATGTGTGTATATACATACATGCGCAGACATGCGCATACTTTAACAAGTACATACAATCTCATACATGTGTACATACATGCACACACACACACATAAAAAAGCGGTTTGAAAAACTGCAAATTCCTCAGATATTCAACTCAACAAATTGTGTTTGAATAGGTCTGACATATTTAACCCAGTTGACCCACAGCTTCACAAAAACATCTTTTTGTAAATGTAAACAGAAATGAATTCTTTCCATAGTATATATATCATTTACAATTTTAATCCACTCCTGTATTGTTGGGGGTTCAGGAAGTAACCGCCGTTTGGTAATAGCTTTCTTGCAGGGTGTGATCAGTATGCGGAAAATGTATTTGTCACTATGTCTTGTCTGAAAATCGACATTTCCTATAAATAAGGTGTCAAACTGTAGGGGTATGTCTGTTTCAATAATAGATGTTAAAGCTTTATGAAACTCTGACCAAAATGATTTTATCACAGGGCAATCCCAGAAAATGTGCCAGTGGTTGGCTCCCTGAAGCCCACATTGCCTCCAACATTTAGTGTCTCCTGTAAAATATGCTTTCTGTTTTGGAGTTATAAAAAAGCGGATACAGCATTTCCAATTAAATTCTCGCCACACATGAGAACTTGTGCATTTCCATACATAGTTCCACATATTTGACCAACTTTCATCTGGTAGTGAGAAATTACCATCTCTCTCCCATTTCTGTTCGACATATTCTGTTGTGTGGTTTTGTTTTTTGATGAAAATCTTATAGAGCTTAGATATAATTCCCTTGTTGGAACAGTTCTGATAAGCACCAATAAACAACTTCAGCATAGGATCCTCAAGATCTGTTTCATTTTTTATATTGTGATCAAAATAACTTCTTACTTGAAGATATCTGTAAAATTCAACATTTTCAAGGCCATAGTTTCTCTTTAAATACTCAAAATCTCTAAATTGGCCTTTATCTGTCAGGGACAGAAATGTTGTTATTCCTTTTGAGATCCATATTTTAAATCCTTGATCCATTTTGTTAGGTTTAAAACCTGGATCATAGGCACACCACTGAAGTAATTGCATTTTGTCAATAAGTTTATATTCTTCTGTAACTGTTCTCCAAGTTTTTAACTGGGTTTTAATCAGAGGATTTTGAACAGCATCTAAAGCTCTTCCTAGATTCTTAAAAACTAGCATTGCTTAAATTGGAGGGTTATTCATTGTGGAGAGTTCAATATCTTTCCACCTAGCTTGGAATGTTGGGGCACAAATATCTACTAAAGGTTTAATCTGGGCTGCAAAGAAGTAGTATTTAAAATGGGGAAGGGCCATCCCCCCTTCCTCCTTTTGGAGTTGTAATGTTTGAATTCTGATCCCCGGTTTCTTCCCTTGCCAAATGAATCCAGAAATGATTTTGTTCAGTTCCAGGAGATGTTTAGGGGGGATTTCTACAGCGCCTGAAATAAAAAGAGATAGCGAGGAAGAACATTCATTTTTATACAGTCAATTCTATGACTTAAGCTAAGAAAAGAAATAGAGTTCCACCTACATAAGTCTTTTTTAACTTTTATTAGGAGGGGGTCATAGTTAATCTCTGCAAGTGAGTCAGTAGATCTTGATAGGTTTACACCCAGATATTTTAGTGAGGTCTGATCCCAGTTAAGATCAAATCTTTTTTTAACATGATTGGGGGGTAAATAGTTAAATGACAAGATTTGTGTTTTTTGTACATTTAATTTGTATCCAGCATATCTACCGAATGTCTCTAGCAAGTTGTAAGTTTGTTTTGATTATATGATTTTGGCCGTTCGATTTTGCTCTGGGTCATGTCTTGTTTTTTGTGCATTTTTTTGTTTGATTATTTTTATATCATTCTTATTACTTTTTATTCATGGTCGTCTATTTTTGCTATATTTTTGCCTTAACTGCTGTAATGATGCAACTTTGCATATTAAGAATTTAATTTATAATTTTATGAACAGATTCAAATAATATCACTCAGATACTAAGATAATTTAACTAGCTGATGCACTTTTATGTAATATATGAAATGATACCCTCCACCTGCTTCTTCTACTAACTAATAACTAATAATGGTCATAACTTTATTGATATAGCACCTTTAAAATCACAGTTTTTCAAAGTGCTTGGACAGACAGACAGCAAAGCACAAGAGCTTCAGCACAAACGGAGCAAGAAAAGCAGAATGTAAATCAAAGAACCCTCACAGACAGACACAAAATGAATCATGAACACTGCTCAGAGAAGGGAAACATTTCAGGGACTCTGAGAAACCCTAAGGCCTGAAAAAGAGGGCCAAACAATCCAGGACCAGGGTCCAACACGATCCAAAACACACAGAAGCCCTCAGCCCACAGGACCTGGACCACCAGAGACCAACAGGCATCGGCCCACACCCAAAGAGTCTCCAATGTCAGCGGCCCCACCAATCAAAGACCCCCTTATTACCCAAACCCCAGTGAGGGGCCAGACCACCACATCCAGTCCCCCTTCTCTCAATAAGAACCTGTTCATATGTTGAAAGAACTCAGACAAGACAAGAACCCAGAGACATGAATGAGACCACGAGGAGTAGAGAGAAAAGATAAAAACATCAAAACAGAGAAAATGGAAAAGACAAGAAAAAGGAGAAGAAGCAATGAGAAAAAAACAATAAAAGCACTAAGACAAGAAAAGAGTCACAAGAAAGAAAAGCTGTTAAATGATTTCAAACTACACAACAAATAGATCTATGAACATAAAGAAGAGATGAAACAATGAGAGCCAAAATAATCTCTTAAAAGAAGAGACACAACATGATGAACAGATGAAGCAAACAATTAACAGCAAGGTTGATATCAAAGATGGATGGAGACAATCTCAGGGACAGGTCAACATGGAAACTGGGACTGAGTCCACAATATTTGTGTCCAACAGAAGAAAGAGTCCAGCTCCAACATTCACTGTATTGTTGGACAACATTTGAGCTGATTTACAGTCTGATCCACATCAACCTGATGAAGGTCTGAGCTCCAACATGTTTGAAGGGACAAAGAAGGTTCTGGAGATGCAGATGGAGACCACAGTGTGTAGGAGTCTCTCTGTGTTTGTCTTGTTGACTCCTCTCACCTGTCCAGGTGGATCAAGTCTTTGTTCTGGAACATTCTGTGATCATTGATTCTAATGAAGTTCATGTGGACTGCAGTGTGGACCATGTGACAGCAGACTGTGACTGTGAGCTCAGATTGAAGTGTTTAGATGTGAAGGTTTGATCCTGACAGAAAAATCTGAGCTCTGCTGTTTACACTTTAGAGAAACAGGAGGAACGGATCAAGACGTGTGTGAAAGCAGCTGAGACAAACTGAAGTACAGGAGGCAGAGCAGCAGCTGATTGGCTCTGCTGAGCAGACTGTGTGATGTGGACACATCTGATTGGATCCTAAAGAGTTTTTCTCTTCATTCTCTCTTTATTCAGACTGAGGCTCTGCAGTTTGTCAGAGATCAGCTGTTCTTCTTTAGCCTCAGCTCTGAAGTCCAACCCCTCCCCTCTGAGAGAGCTGGAGCTGAGCAACAGCAATCTTCCTGATTCAGGAGTGGAGCTGCTGTGTGATTTTCTGCAGAGTCCAAACTGTAGACTGGAGATTCTGAAGTAAGTCCATGTTTTTCTGTTTCTATTAAAGATCTTCTGTGTGTGATTATTAACTGAAGCATCTTCATGTCCAGATGTTTGACTGATCATATGTAGGGATGCATGATGGTGGATTTTTGCTGATATCTGATCTGCTGACATTTCAACCTTCTTTGAGCTCCTCCTGATAGATGGGTGAGACTCATGAAAACTACCACACTCAGGTTCAGAATTTGAAAAATTATGATTTACTATCAGTAAATGTTGTTTGTATGTAAAAGTAGGGATGTTTAGGATCCATGATTAAAAAAAGTGTCATCCAATGACTTGTAGTTTTTCTGTGGTGGTCCTTGAATATCAGCATGTCAGGTGTGATTTTTGACCTTGTCATTTGTGTAATTGACTGACTTCAACTTGTTCAAAGCAGTCCAATCTACAATAGATGAAATATTTAGGATTTAATCCTGTTAACAACATAAAGAACATTCCTAATGTTAAACTTGTTGCCTTCACCTCATTTTTGTCATGTGCCAGACTTCTAAACTTTTCCCTTAAAATCTACATGTGTGTTTTTGTTAAAGTCTTTAAAAAATTGATTTCTGACTCTTATTCTATGTCTTTGGAACTACCTGCAAATCATTTTTTTTGGCCAATTTATTTCAAAGTTTCTGGTTTGGGGATGAATTCTGTGACTTCTTATTGCTGTGCTAACAGATCCATAGGAGCAGCAGGAAGATTGGGAAATGCTACCTACAGAAAACAAATATGACATTTTCAGCAGTTGTTAATGTATCATTTAAAAAGTTCAAATCATTCTCTTTTGCTTTATGTAATGAACATCCATGTCTCTTCACTTTGGTCCCCCATTGCCACATGTTTAGGCATTTGTGTCCATCATTCATGACTCTTAGAGTTAAATCAGGAAACAACAAACACTTCTAGCAAAGCAGCAGTTATTTCTTTATTTCCCCACTTTCCCTCCAAAAGATTAGTGATGTGTCATGCTCAACAGAATCGGCTCTAAGGACCAATTCTTTGTAGTGAATCAGAAGAGCTGGCTCTCATTGAGTGAGAGCCTGGTCCCAGTTCTTTCCTTTAGCTGCTTTGCTCTCACAGTGCTCAGCTCCAGCTCTTCTCATAGTCTAACTTTGTTTTGATCGACCAGCATAGCGGCCGTCTGGACAGTCACATGTGAGGATAAAGGAGTGAGTGAGACAGCAAACAGCTGTGAGGAGAGTGTGTGAGTGTGTTGTGTTGTCCTGTAGGATAACTATGAATGACTTGAGAATGAAACAGTATCTGGCTGCAGTGTAAAGATATTGGCAATAAGATCGATTTCATAACAGAATGAATGCACAAAATTAGGCAATTATAATGATTTTCATAAAAACAACAAACACAAGCAAGTTTTCTACCACACGCTAACACTACTGAAGTCAGCATTTAGACATCAATATGTATAATATCAACATAAAAGTTTAGCTTGACATCCAATGCCTGATAGGTTTAGTGAAAATAACATCAGTTACATTACTGAGTGCCGTTTATGTTATTCCTCGATTCTGGATGTTATCGGTGCCATATTTCAAAACTTCAAACCTAAATTAAACTTTGTTTTTCTGTAAAATCATCAGTACACAACGAAGAAATGTGGATCTTCAGTCAACTGATTCCCTGATACATGTTTTACACTTTTATAAAAGGATTTACACTGATTCAGGTCAACAAATTACAAAAAACTTACTCCAAATCATTTTTCCAATAATGTCCAACACAAACGAGTCTCATGGAGCTTCTGACAGGAAGAGGAAGCTTCTTGGAAAAAGTTAAAGGAGTTTAAGACACAAATATTTGATTTTGGATCGTAATTAGGACAGAATTCAAGGTAATATGGAGTGATTTGTCTTTATTTGGTCTCTAGAAGGTCAGAAATTTGGTAAAACAGACAAGTTTCCCTTTGAATGTGGAAGTCTGTCCAATGTTGATAACATAAATAACAAGCTGAAACCGAACACTTGAAATACAGGATACAATCAACCACAACATACCCCTGGATGACTATATTAACTGTTTCCATATTTTACATGATTATTATTGATTAATATTAAGAATCATGTTTGTAATTCTGGCATTTATTTCCATCTGATCAACCTAATAGTGTTCTGATAACATAAATAACATTTTTTCATGGACATTAGAGTAGAGTTTGTCATCACGACAAAGGCAGCTGTAGGATTATGAATCTGGTATTTAATTATTGTTTAAAATGTATATTATGCATGGACATTTGAAAAATGAAGTATTTGATATTTTAGATGATGAAAAACATCAAGAAAACTCAAATTTTGAGGTCCTGGTTCTTTTAAATGGATTGTCAGGAGGAGCAATAAAGCTGAGAGAGCCAAAATATGTACATTTATATATGCCCAAGTAACTGTGATCAGGCTCTTTCAAATGTGACTGTAATAATGAATATGTCCCCTTGATTAAAGGATTTAAGGGCATTGGAGACTTAAATGATAGCCTGGAGTAGTTTTCATATCTCCACTCATCTTCTGTTGTAAATCAGACTAAGTGTGTCCTGGAGGAGAACTGATGTGTTCCTCTGATTTGGGGCTGCAGCTATTTTTTCACACACACACACACACACACACACACACACACACACATATATATATATATATATATATATACTCTGGCCAGTAATCTGATACATTGTGCACACCACCTTTCTTTTCCATTGAATCACCTTGGTTTTGTTGAAAAGCATCAGTAAAACTCTGAACAGAGAATAAATCATGCCTCTCAAATGAACAATTAATCATGTCCCTTTTTTACATCTTGACTCAAAATGCGATTCCACAATCAAAATACATAATTTTCTGTTGAATGAAGTAGTTCCTAAATGAAACTGCTCACAACAAGACCTGCAGATATTTAGATCATCCGGGTCCTGATGTTTAGACTGAGACAGTGGTTTAATTTTTCAGATGTATTTTTGGTGCTTTGAGTGTCACAGGACTTTTACCATTTAGTCCAGTTAATCTAGAGAAGGACAGCTAATCTATACAGCTGATATCTGAAACATGTATAACTCATACATACAGTAAAAATCTAAATGGATTAACAGGCTCTTTAGTTTTAATGATAACTGTCTCTGCAGTGAGCACTAAACCAGCTCCAACATTTCAAATGATGCTGATATTTACCCATGTGCAATGGTGTCAATATTTTTGAACTTGTAAGTTTGTTTTTTCATACTTTTCTGGCAGTTTTATTTTTCTCTGGGTCATAACTTGCTTTTTATGCGTTTTTTTATTTTTAATGTTTTTATGTAATTCTTATTATTATCATTATTAGTTTTTATTCATTGTTGTCTCTTTTTGCTATATTTTTTATTTAACTGCTGTAATGATGCAACTTTGCATATTTATAATTTAAGTTATAATTGTATGTCTAGGCCCAAATAATATCCCTCATATACTAAGATAATTCAACTAGCTGATGAACTTTTATGTAAATATGAAAGAATGCCCTTCACCTGCTTCTTCTACTCACTGTCAGTATTTTATCTTCTATTTCTGTTCTACTCACTGCAGTCAAATTTAAGCAAAAGTTTAGTGATGTGAAAAGTCTGTGCACATAACACACAGAATACCAGGCAAGTAGACACTGCATTGAATTACGTTTTGAACCAGCCTTTAGATAGCGACATAATCAAAGTATGTTATTTACTAATCTCAGTTACTGATCACATGACCTGCTCACTGATTGTAGTTCCTCTGCCATTCTCCACACAGCGGTCAAGTCTCCCGGTTTTTGCCGGGAAACTTCAGTATTTTCCTTATTTTATCCTCTTTCCCGCTGTCCTCCTGAAGAAGTGTTCTCTCATAAATCTCCTGTGTGATGATATAATAATAAAAACATTCCTCTGCCTCTCCAAACTGAACTCTGTCTCTAGTCTGAAGGGGGCGGTAATGCTCCAAAATGATGGATGCCAACCGCCATAAAACCAAAGAAGAAAAAGCCTGATGAGACGTCCACCTGCAGTAGCCTGGGTGGCAGCTATGCGAGATTAGAGCAGCAGAACAAACCAAGAAAAACAAAGTGTTTATTTTAGATTTCTGTGCACCTGTCTTAAAATGTGAGGGATACTGGAGCTTGGTTGGGGTTGTGGGACGGCTCACAGCGGACTTCCCTTATTTTCAAAGACAAAACTTGACAGGTTCTCCAGTGTAGTTGGATCCCTCTCAGCTCAGCTACACACTCTGAATCAGGATCAGTTCAAGCCGGCAAAATGTACAAAAGTGGGCAGAACGGCAGTTATGGGATTTGATAGGTTTAATAAATTGGACCCAGATGCTGTGATTGGTTGGTGTTTTCTCTGTTTTACTCCTGCTGTAGACAGTGACTATTTTTAACTCTTCTTTAAGAACACATCACGCATTGATTATCATCAGGACATAAAGATCATTTTAACCAGTTTAACAAAAAGTGTATCTAAATCTGATTACCTTACCTGTGGGTTTAATAATAACAATAATACTGAAATAATAATAATAATAATAATAATAATAACAATAATAATAATAATAATAATAATAATAACAATAATAATAATAATAATAATAATAAAAGCACTAAGACAAGAAAAGAGTGAAAAGAAAGAAAAGCTGTAAAATGATGTCGAACTTCACAACATAAAGATCTATGCACAAAAAGAAGAGATGGAACAATAAAAGAGCCAAAACAATAAGTTATAAAAAGAAGAGACAACATGATGAACAGATGAAGCAAACAATAAACAGAAAGTAAAACAGTGAAGCAGAAATAAATGAAGTTATGACATCTCTGATATTACTGCCTCTGCTGCTGTTGTAGTTGTTGTTGTTGTTGGGTGGGTGGGGTCCTCTCAGAGTGTCCTGGATCATAGGGGTTTGGTCTGTTGGATCTCTGGAGCTTCTGAAGCTCTCAGCTGGGAGGCCTTCTGCTCCTGCTGGTCCTAAACTCTTGGTGCTAACCAGGCCTGGCTGATGAAAACAGTCTGAGGCAGTTGAGGAGGCTCAGAGGAGCTGAAGGTTGATATCAAAGATGGATGGAGACAATCTCAGGGACAGGTCAACATGGAAACTGGGACTGAGTCCACAATATTTGTGTCCAACAGAAGAAAGAGTCCAGCTCCAACATTCACTGTATTGTTGGACAACATTTGAGCTGATTTACAGTCTGATCCACATCAACCTGATGAAGGTCTGAGCTCCAACATGTTTGAAGGAACAAAGAAGGTTCTGGAGATGCAGATGGAGACCACAATGTGTAGGAGTCTCTCTGTGTTTGTCTTGTTGACTCCTCTCACCTGTCCAGGTGGGATCAAGTCTTTGTTCTGGAACATTCTGTGATCATTGACTGTAATGAAGTTCATGTGGACTGCAGTGTGGACCATGTGACAGCAGACTGTGACTGTGAGCTCAGATTGAAGTGTTTAGATGTGAAGGTTTGATCCTGACAGAAAAATCTGAGCTCTGCTGTTTACACTTTAGAGAAACAGGAGGAACAGATCAAGACGTGTGTGAAAGCAGCTGAGACAAACTGAAGTACAGGAGTCAGAGCAGCAGCTGATTGGCTCTGCTGAGCAGACTGTGTGATGTGGACACATCTGATTGGATCCTAAAGAGTTTTTCTCTTCATTCTCTCTTCTTTATTCAGACTGTGGAGCTGCAGTTTGTCAGAGATCAGCTGTTCTTCTTTAGCCTCAGCTCTGAAGTCCAACCCCTCCCCTCTGAGAGAGCTGCACCTGAGCATCAGCAAACTTCATGATTCAGGAGTGAAGCTGCTGTGTGATTTTCTGCAGAGTCCAAACTGTAGACTGGAGATTCTGATGTAAGTTCATGTTTTATGTCTTTCTGTTGTAGATCTTCTGTGTGTGATTATTAACTGAAGCATCTTCATGTCCAGATGTTTGACTGATCATATGTAGGGATGCATGATGGTGGATTTTTGCTGATATCTGATCTGCTGACATTTCTACTTTCTTTGAGCTCCTCCTGATATATGGGTGAGGCTCCTGAAAACTACCACACTCAGGTTCAGAAATGACGATTTTCCCCGAGTAATTTTTGGGTTTGTATGTAAAAAGTAGGATGTTTAGGATCTTTGATCATAAAAACATGTCACCTAATGACTAGTAGTTTTTCTATGCTGGTCCTTGAATATCAGCATGTCATTGTGATTTTTGACCTTGTCTTTCACGTTACTGACTGACTTCATCTTGTTCAAAGCAGTCCAATCTACAATAGATGAAATATTTAGAATGTTTAATCCTGTTTCCAACATAAATAACATTCCTAATGTTAAACTTGTTTAAATAATTGTTGCCTGCAGCTCATTTTTGTCATGTGTCAGACCTCTAAACATTTTCCTAAAAATCTACATGTGTGTTTTTGCTTAAACCTTTAAAAACTGTTTTCTGTCACTTATTCTGTGTCCTTGGAACTACCTGTAAATCATTTTTGGTTATTTTATGGCAAAGTTTCTGGTCTGAGGATGAATTCTGTGACTTCTTATGGCTGTCCCACCAGATCCATAGGAGCAGCAGCAGGAAGATTGGGAAATGAAACCAACAGAAAATTAACATGACATTTTCATCACTTTACAGTATCAGTTGAAAATTTTTTTTTTCAAAGTTCTAATGTCATTTCTAATCAGTCTTTTACTCTCTGTAATGCACATCCGTGTCTCTTTACTTTGGTCCCCCATTGCCATGTTTAGGCATTTTGTGTCCATCATTCATGACTCTTAGAGTTAAATCAGAAACAACAACAAACATTTCAAGCACAACAGCAACAATTTCTTTATTTCTCCACTTTCCCTCCAAACAATTCATCTAAATAATTGTGTTCTAAAAGGAATCATTACTGGCATAAAGAGAAAATTGACCCTGAAAACCACTTTTACCAGAATTGCTCAATATGTAATTTTAAGATATCCCATAGGGAGGCATGTGACCTGTACTAACCACAGTGTGTAGGAGTCTCTCTGTGTTTGTCTTGTTGACTCCTCTCACCTGTCCAGGTGGATCAAGTCTTTGTTCTGGAACATTCTGTGATCATTGATTCTAATGAAGTTCATGTGGACTGCAGTGTGGACCATGTGACAGCAGACTGTGACTGTGAGCTCAGATTGAAGTGTTTAGATGTGAAGGTTTGATCCTGACAGAAAAATCTGAGCTCTGCTGTTTACACTTTAGAGAAACAGGAGGAACGGATCAAGACGTGTGTGAAAGCAGCTGAGACAAACTGAAGTACAGGAGGCAGAGCAGCAGCTGATTGGCTCTGCTGAGCAGACTGTGTGATGTGGACACATCTGATTGGATCCTAAATAGTTTTTCTCTTCATTCTGTCTTCTTTATTCAGACTGTGGCGCTGCAGTTTGTCAGAGATCAGCTGTTCTTCTTTAGCCTCAGCTCTGAAGTCCAACCCCTCCCATCTTAGACAGCTGGACCTGAGGGGTAACAATCTTCGGGATTCAGGAGTGGAGCTGCTGTGTGATCTTCAGGATAATCCAAACTGTAGACTGGAGACTCTGAAGTAAGTAGAGAGTTAAATTTACCGTAAATCCCAGAATATAAATATCTCTGGTTTCTCAGCTGTTCTCTTTTTTGAGTCTCTCAGAGGGAAAATGAATTTCTCCGTCTTCCTGCCTGATGATTTCTGTGACGTTCAGCAAAACCTTCAATGTTCAGTTTGTGTCAAACTGTTGCTCTTCAGTCCACCTGCGGTGACCTGCTGAGCCTTTATTTCTAATATTACGGTAGCTGAGCTCTCAGCTTGAAGGGGATTGTTGTGAAGCTCAAACACTAGAGGAGTCCAAAAAGACGGTTTTCCTTTGAGTTGTTTTACATTCAGAATCAGTGTAGACGTCCATGAATCTGTTTTTGTCTTTTGTTTCTAAAACAGGTCTAAAAATGTGGTTTATACTCCAGACTTTACGGTAATCCGTGCTGATCTGTCCATCTTTGAGCTGAACTGGGTTCAGTCAGGAGATGCTTCATGGTGACCGCAGTTTAAACTCATGAAACCTGTGAGACTCTGCAGGTGGTCCAGGTGAAAATCTGCCCTTCAAAGTGTCTTCAGTTTGTGCTGCTGTCTCTGAATCCTCTCAGAAAAGTCAAAGAAATGAGAAACAGCTGCTGCTGACGTGTGAACATGTGAATCCACTGATGAAAATCTGCCTTTATTGTCTTTTCCTTTAAAAACGAACATTAACGCTGTGATCTGACAGAAGAGGCAGAAATCAAGCTCATAAAGCCGTCATGGTCCTGCTGAAGTTCAGCAGAAGAATCAATATGATCATGAAGAGCAGATGATTTCTTTGACTGGAACTGTGGCCCCAAAATTCCTCATGGTCCCATCCCTAGAGCTGGACCACTGCAGTCCAACATGTGACAGGCTTTGGTGTGCTGGACACAGAGCAGAGTGAAAACTCAGCAAACACATGAAGATCCAACAAAGCTGCAGCTTCAGCCTGAACTGAAGAGAGTCCTCACAACTTTGTGCTCTCAGACTGATGGAGCTCAGTTATTGGAGGCTCCTGATTCATTCTTCTGCTCTGAACACAGATCAGCAGATCAGCAACTCTAATCTTTGCTCTCATTTTTACTCCAACAGATGGAAGTGGTGATACCTGAGGATCTTCATCATCATCAGTGAGTCCATCAACAGTCAGTAACTGATCCGCTGTGACGTCCTGCAGCTGTTTCCTTCACAGACGTGTCCACATAGACTCTGTTCAGGTCCCTGCAGATCCTCCAACAGTCTGACAGAGTCTCACATTTGGTTTTTGAAACCTGAGGCCTTCAAAGTGTCGGCCGCTGCAGTTTGTGGTTTTCCTCTGAACTCAGGGTGTGTGTGTGTGTGTGTGTGTGCGTGTGTGTGCGTGTGTGTGTGTGTGGGGGCACAGATATGATTATTTTTGGATTATGTTTTTTAATCCACATCTTTTGATCTGATTCTGAATTGACTGTAAATATCCAAAGTGTTTTTTCTCTTCAATGAATGATTAACCTTTTGGAGAGTCTTGAGTGACCTCTGACCTGTAGGTGGTGCTCAGTGAGTTTATTTTCTCTGACAAAGACCCTCACTCCACTTGACTCCAGAGGACCATCCAGACGGCTTTGTCAGTTTAATCCAGTCCAGTTTCCATGTTAGATGACTTTATAAAATGCTGTGTGAATAATAAGGATGTAGAGAATATTGCAGCTTTCATTCATTTCTGCTTGTAAAGATAAAATTAGAGCTCCAAGCTGCTGTCCCATCAAAGTCTGACCCAGAGTCTGCTCCCTGCCTCCAGCTGGTCCTCATGCTGACAGTCTCAGACCTGATAGGGCTGTAGGCCTGCAATACTAAAGC
The DNA here is from genome assembly GCA_036419115.1 of Scarus forsteni. NCBI lineage: Eukaryota > Metazoa > Chordata > Actinopteri > Labriformes > Labridae > Scarus > Scarus forsteni. The sequence continues at coordinate 149,145 of JAZDUH010000534.1, forward strand.
AAGAGCGACACCTGGTGGTCAAAGTACAAAACACTCTTTTACCAGCATGATGTGCACAGACGTAAAGATCTAAATCTGAACAGGTGACATGTAGACGATCCCCCTGTGACACAGGAAACAGCTGACAGACGTTTATTGTTCATGATCACGGAGCAGAAGACAATAATTAAGAACAGCATTAAAAACAATAATCAATGATGCTGCTCAGTAAAGTCTGCATCCCAAACCCCAGAGCTCTGATGAAGTGTCTGATTTAAGGAGCTGATGATGAAATCAACACCTTCTGGTTGAGTTTGGGAGAACATGGGGTGCATACTAATGTGCCAAAACACAGACTGCAGTCAAAAAGTCATTTTTGCTCAGGAAGGTTCCTAACGGAGTGAAATGAACCGGAAGTAGTTTGTGATCAGAGCTGTTTGAATAGTTTAAATGCTTAGGAAAGGTGGCTCAATGCTTCCTTTATTATCTCCTTTAGCATAGGATACACTGGACCATCCTTCACAAAAGGAGAGGAGATTATTCTGTCCCACAATTCTCAGTGGCAACAGCTTTTATAAACAGCACGTATTCCAACTGCTTCCGAATTCGACCGAATAATGACGAACACACAGACCATGTGAGTTCTAGTACAGTAAGACTGACAGACAGAAAGTATGAGCAACAACATTTTTGTGGTCACATACATCATATATATATATATATATATATATATATATATATATATATATATATATATATATATATATATATGGTCACAATGCCAACTTCACACATTTTGTAATATAATATTAATTATAATTAGTTATACGTAGATATGTACATATATATAGATATGTACATATGACCACAAAAGTGTTGTTGCTCATACGTTTCGTAAATAAAAAGTATTTTAATGTGTGACATCGTCCTGTATTATTAGTACATCTCTGTTGTTTGTAACAAACTTGTCCGTGTGAAAATCTAAAATCAGCTGCCCACGTTTATGAAATGAAAACATCATGGAGCAAGATAAAGTGTAATTAGAAACTTCTTGGGAGTCATTGTAATGAGTATATCCACATTTCACACAAAGCAGTCGATGTGTAGGTCTAATGTTCCCTCAAAATGTGAGCAGGTACTAAATTTCAGTGTCTCTTAAATCTCTGTCGTTTGATTTTCTTCACTGTGCAAAGAAATATTTGACTCATCATTGAAAAGAATTTGAAGCTGGACATATTGATATCACAGAAAATATTGAACACTATCATGGGGCAGTTCTTTCAGGTTTTCCATCTGTTGTGTGTTCTGATTTATCTGTGTTGTTTGTGTTTGTGTCTGTAACTGTGAGGCTGCTACAGTAGACAGGTCTGTTCAGGAAAACACATTTTACATCAGACTAGATTAGACAACTTTATTTTTTCCAAAGGGCAATTCAGTTTCTTCAGTCTACCCAGACCATACAGACATTTACAAACAGAAAACATGGACAATAATAAATGAAAAAAGAGAAGCTCATTGACAAATATCAGCACCACCTGACAGAGCTGCAGACACACATCAGTCCCCACCTGCTCTTTAAGACTTAACTTGACCCCCTAAACATGCAAACAATCAGCACACACTCCAGATCTGGTAAAAGATTCTTAATTGTGGTTTCACAGTTTATTTCACTTGAATTTTTGTGCTCGATATTTCTAATGAGAGACAACAGGTTTATCATCACTTTTTGCTCCTTTAGTTCCCTGTTTTCAAATGATAATAGGATAAACACTAGATGGTTAAAATGACCATCTAATGATAACTTTGCATTATTTTTTTTACCAGTGAAATCTTTTTAATATCAACCAGCTTTTTTAAATGTACAGGGATTTTTTTCTCAAAAATAAGTTAAAGATTACATTCAAGAAGTTACTAATTAAACAGCCATCATTAGATTAGGATTTCTTTTTTAAATGTTGTTCAATGTAAAAATAATTCCACTTACTAATTGCTCCTGTGACATGGAAAATCCCATGTGGGTGAAACTTACACCCACAGGAGGGAAAATGGATGTTATGGAAGCTTTTCACCCTTTTTTTGCTTTTAACTTGACAAACATTTGAGCCTTATGCACAAACCCCAATTCCTGTGAAGTTAGGTGTTGTTTAAAAGTTAGCACGATGATTTATAAATTATTTTCTACATATATTCAGTTAAAAATGCTACAAAGACAAGATATTTAATGTTCAAACTGATAAACTTTAATGTTTTTTTTTTTCAAATGTCCCCTCATTTTGAATTTGATTCATACAACATGTTCCAAAAAAGCAGGTTTGTACTTTTTTTATTTATAGTAATATGTAGAATTAGTGCACAGGAGGAGTTGAACCTGTAGGTGGCAGCAAAGCAACATTTTGGATGTCTGCAGCAGCTTAATGCCCAAAGAAGAAGAAGATTCAACTACAGGTGGTTTCTTACCTTTTCCAAACATTTGTTTGTCAAGTTTTTCCTGTTTTTGAAATATTAATGTGTTTATCTTTTTAACATGCAGCACTACTTTAAACCCACTGTAGCTGTTTGTCAGCTGGTTTATCATGCAGACAAATTAAGTATCTTAGTTTGTTATGTTAGACTCCATTTCTTTGAACAGTTTGTTATAAATCTTTATGATTAAGAACATTAAGACAAAGCAGAGTGAGTTTTTTCTTCTATTCCAGTGAATGTGAGGTTACAGCAGCTGGACCAACATGTCTTTGGGCCTCATGTCTCAGATTTTGACCTCCCGACCACCTAAAGCTCTGCAGGCTTTTATTGTGTTAGTTTGAGACTCCTGCTACAAAATAAGAGCACAAATATCCAGCTGTCATGTTTGGAAGAAGCTTTTTTAATTCTGAGGTCACATGGAAGGAGCTAACATGCTACAGGAGCCTCAACAGGTGAGTCAACCAACATCCAGTCATTCACTTTAGAGAAACACAACTGTATTTATTTTATTTTATTTTATGCACAAAGCCTGTTACTGGCAGACTCTCATATTTCTAAATCTGAGGCCTTAAAAACTATTATGGTGCCTTAAAAAAAGAAACAAATCCAAACTCAGGGGTGCTTATAGAAATTCAGGGCCCCATGAAACCAAATTAGATTAGGTTCTAATCCAGGGTTGGTCTATTTAACTCTCCTCTGTGATGCTGCTCTGTGTTATATTTGTTTTGTGATGGATGTCTCTAGTTTTCTGTTGTAAAATGTATTTACTTAAGTACAAATAAAGTAACTTGTTGATTTGTTTTAAATTGTCAGATTACATGTTTGCTTTCCTCTTTAACTTTTTTATCATCCCAAATATGACAACATGATAATTTATAAAACAAAATGGATAAACAAAACTATAATTCCCTAATTAATGTTTTCCAAAGAGCTTGTTTTTAAAATACAAGTCATTTTATGAGAGTTATTCCATGTTGAAGATGCCTGAATATCACTTATTTTCAATAGAAAAAGACAAGAAAAAGTTATAAAGGATTTATTTTCAGAAAAGTATTGATCATTGATTATTTTTTAGGGCCCTTGTCAGTCATGAGCCCTGAACTCTTCTTAACTTTAATGATGAATGAGTTTATTTTCCTGGTAACTAACAGTATTACAAATGTATTTATTTTTAATTTTATCAAACCCTTGGTGCTGTGTTTACTCAATCTTTTTTTACCTTTATTTTTCTCTATTTTTTAAAATGTATTTTGTGCTCATCCTGGTAATAAAGATAAAGATAACATAAGAAACATGCTAAGCCAAAAAGCAAAGCTGCCAACTCTCACATCACTGATTAGTGATACATGCTTCCCACGCTTCATGATAAAGTAAAAATATCAAAAAAATGGCTCTAAAGTGCATTTTGTTTTTTAAAACATGCAAAAAATTCAATTGTGTGGCTTAAAGACAATGCTGACTAATTCCATGTGTTTTCTTTCCAATAAAAAAAACCTAATACACTTCTATATGAGATAATTATCATCACTTTGAATAACTTGATTTATCGGATCTTTGAAAGAAAATTGTTCCACATGTATTTTTGTGCTTCGTACATCCGTTAGTCCTTAAACCTTGTTGCTGCTCAAAAGTTGTATTTCTTAAAACCTTTATGTTCAAAAATTAAACTTTGACCCATAAAACTACATTGATAAATATTAAATATTGTTTATGTTGATTTCAATGTAAAGTGTCAGTCCATTCAGACTCCTGTAGCCGGTAAACCTGCAAAAGTTTTATTGTTTCTCCCCTCGATAAGATATTTAAATACTCAGAATGATAAGATTTACAGATCTTAACAAATTTAACCACCACCATGTTAGGTTATGTAATGTCTATTCTAAATAACTCATTGATAAATAAAACAATATTTAATGTTTCTATAATGTTAATACAACAGCATGTCCAAGCTCTATCACAGAAATGACATTTTTAATGCTTTAATATAATTATTTTTCATGAATTTCCAGCTTCATTTTCTTACAAAAAAACAGAAAAAATACTATAAATTATAATATGAATAAATAGTAAAGTTCATTATTACTTCTTGATTACAATGCCATAATGTAGTTATTTCTATTACTCCATAAAAAGAGTTTTATTGGTTGAATGTTCTGCTTAATTTCTTACTCCTAATAGAATCCCAGTGAGGCTCAGATTTATGTATAAAAATGTGAATTCAGTTTAAATTCCTCATTCCTGTTTAAAAAGTACGTTTAATAACCAACATTTTCAGCATTGAACAAGCTTTTGAATAATATATTAAATGTTTATATACTTGTTTTTAAGGCAGGTTCTCCTTAATGTACTTTGACTTTTTTCAAATCTTTATTTTCCTTTAAAGTTTGTATATTAGAGAAAATAAATCAACATTTGGCTGTTTAACAAACCAGTGTGAGGGTGAGAGGACACAGATTAAAGGAGAGACACTCTGATGACATTTTACTCAAGTACAACAAAAATCAGCAATTTATGAGTTTACTAAAGAAAAAGTAAAAGGTACATCATGAAGAATTTACTCAGGTGTTTTTAATAATGTTTCTGTGTTTGTTTCACAGCAGTGTGAGGAGTTCACCTTTCTTAAGTCATTTTGGAACTGGAGGAAATGTTTTGGATCAGAGTTTCTGAGGTGAGCGTTTGTTTTACACAGTTCTGTTTAGGGCTGAACAATTAATGCAAATTACATTAAATCACAATATGGCTTGTTGCAATTTTCAAATCCCAGAAGGTTCAATATTTTTAGACCAAAATGTGTTGAACATTTTGAAATTGTGATGTGTTTTTTTTTTAATTTCATACCTATTTTTTACCTCTATTTATTCACTTTTTCCCACTTTTGGACCATTTTGACCTTTTTCAACCCCATTTTTACAACTTTTTGCCTATTTTGCCCCCATTCATCTTTTTTGGTCACTGTCAGAACCTTTTTTGGAATTTTTACATGGTTTTTGAAATTTAATTTTAAATTTAATTCCCAATTTTGCTGCCATAATCAATTTTCCTAAGCCACTTTTGGATTTCTTTTGCCAATTTTTCCCCTTTTTATCTCAATCTCATACCTATTTTGCACCTACTCATTAACCTTTTTCCACTTTCATACCATTTTTTCCCAGTTTTTACAGTTTCATACCTATTTTTCTTCTGTTCTCCACTTTTCCTCAAATCTTTTATCCTTAGATTAATTTAATGTCATATTGGTTTTTCTATAAAAAGATCTACTGCTTATGTTTGTTTAAGAATACATAAGATGAGGAACATTAAAACAATTGCAGAGTAAATCGCAATATTGGGGAAAAAATGGCAATTAGATTATTTCTCAAATCGTTCAGCCCTAGTTCTGTTATATGTTCAAAAATTTGTGTGATCTTTCTGCTCAGGCATAATAAATGATGTATTTCTCAGATTTATTTGATGTTGGCTTCTCTTGGTGCAGCATTTTTACAGGAACCTGGAACAAATGTATTTTTTTTCACATTATTTAATAAATAACTTACTATTATCTAAAGAAAGTCTATTTTGCAATGTTTTCCAGATTAGACCTGACTTTTATCAGTTTAAGATGCAGTCTTTCTCCAATCATCAGAACATCTCAATTTTCACACTTTGTTCTCCTCATGTCAGTATTATATAAAATATTTTCTTTAAAAACATAATGCTCATAATTATTCACACTATTTTAAAGACAGCTTTTGAAAGCATTAAAGGTTAAGAAAATAATTTTACATCATTTTGTGAGAAAAGTTCTGGTAACAGTGTTCCACATGGTAACAGGAGAACGGGGCATAAATGAGACCAACAGGATTACAGTGATGGTTTTTAATATTTTATATATATCAATATGATAAAAGAGAATGTTAAAAAATGTAAAGAACATTCAGTAAACAATAAAATCAAACCATGAAGCAAATTCAAGGCAAACGCTCCAAACCCACATCACTGTAAAACATGTACAAACAGCTCATTAACTCTCTTCATGTTGTATTAACACTTGTTTGTTCAGTTTTAATAGAATAATAAATATGCTTCCTGCTAATGTTCAGTCCATGTCTGTGAGCTGCTTCAATGAACTTTAAACAAATTTAAAATATCAAAACTCATTGAAAAGCTGAAAAAGACAAATAAATTATAATTTTTTTATTTAATGATAAACTGTTTTTTTTAAATATAAGTTTTCTGCCCAACAGCAGCATCATAAAACAAAAAGGAACAATTTATCCTGAAGAATATTTTACCCTGAAGAATAAATACCAAAATTACATTTTGAAATATATCTTCCCTTTTAAAGCTAAGAGTCTAAATTCTGAGATGTGACCACTGCTTTTTGATTTAATGTTTCTGATCTACGAGGTGTTGAATCAGCATGATTCAGTCTGACATTTTCAGTATCGTGCTGTGATTTTAAAATAAGTTAAAATTATTGAATTAAAAATGTTGATATTGTGGGAAAAAACTTACTGTTTAAACATAAAAACCCAAATTCCAGTTCAGTTGGGACGTTGTTTAACCGTAAATAAAAACATTATGCAACTAGAAAAGCACTCGGAGAGCACAGACCTCCGCCAGCTCCACAGTCCTCTCCCATATTGTGATTTTGACCATAAATATTAGTCCTACCTTTATTTCATCTCAATATTTAGATTCCTTGACCACGAAAACATACCATTAGTAACTGGATTCAGAATGATATCTATTTTAGTTCAGTAGTTATTCACAGAAATCACATTTTTCGCCATGGTGGGCAGACGATGATCCGGATCGACACCAAAATCAAATCAATTCTTCATTTTCTCATGCTGAACATTTCCTGAAAATTTCATCCAAATCCATCCATAACTTTTTGAGTTATTTTGTTCAGACGGGTGGACAAACAAACTCTCCCGAAAACAACCTCCTTGGCAGAGGTAATGATTTGTTAATCCTTTTTGCAAAGCCAAGATATTTAATAAACTAATAAACTACATTTACAATAGTTTTCTGAAGTGTTCCTGAGCCCACGTGATAATGTCCTTTACAGAATGATGCTTCTTTATAATGCCGTGCTGTTTGTGGGATTGAAGGTCATGGCATTCAATGTTGTTTTTTCAGCCTAGGTGATAATGTACAGAAATTTACTCCTGTTTTTCTGAATCTTTTGATGATATTATGGACTGTACATGATGAAATCCTGAAATTATTAGTAACTTTAAAGGTGCTATGAGGAGGGGTTGGTCACGTGATCCGGATCAAGATGGACGCTTGAGACTTTCCTCTGCTCCAGGCCTTAAACAAATTTGCGATCTTCTCCAAATTAATCGAGCAACAGCAGCCAAACTGTGTGTCAGACATGCCTAGACTGCAGCGTGACAAGGACTTTCCCATCTTTTCACCGTCGGGCTCAGCCGCCAAGAAGAAAACAGTTCACCAAGCGACCTCGTCCTGCTTCCCGAGCGAGGCTAGGCAAGGTGATGCTAACACCTCTGAGCTAACGCCAGCTACCCAAGCAGGTATGGAGCAGATCTTAGCTGAAGTAAAACTTGTGGCCTCCCGGGTGAACGATATGGATGAATCAGTGGGCGCTCGTCTGGACACCATTGACGGTGCACTGAACGAAATAAAAGCTTCTGTCACCTCGGTGGAGAGCTCTTTGTCCTCTCTCTCCAACCGAGTGACGGACCTGGAAAAGCGCATAGACGAAGTCGAGGAGAGGGTCTCGGCGACAGAGGATAGCAACACCTGCATATCCGCCATGGAAAAAACAGTGAAGCAGCTGCAGTTGAAAATAGATGACCTAGAAAACCGGGGCCGACGTAAAAACCTGAAAATTGTCAACCTCCCAGAAAAATCAGAGGGCAATATCTCTCTTGTGGACTTTCTTCAGACAACGCTGCCGACTTTAGTCGGCCTTCCTGCTGATTTTCCCCCGCTGGAGATTGAACGCGCTCATCGAGCCCTGGCTCCAGCTCCGGCTCCAAGCAAGCCCCCGAGGAGCGTCTTGGTCCGATTTCTACGATTTTCGCAAAGAGAAGCTGTGCTCAGAGCTGCGATGAAGAAACGCGACATACACCATGGTGGCTCCCAGCTTCGGTTCTACCCTGACCTGTCAGCGGAGGTCCTCTGCGGCGGCGAGTTTGACTCCGTGGGGAAGGCGCTGGCTCGTCATAACAAATACCGTGGATTTGCCTACCCAGCGCGCCTCCGGTGTCTCCACGATGGTCAAATCTGCCTCTTCGACACTCCCGAATCTGCGGCTGCATTTCTAGATACTCTTAAATAAGGTATTTTTCCTTTTACTGTTTATAATGGAGAAGGACTAATCCTAAATGTACACTGAGCCCCCACTGGACATTTTGTCATTCTCTGTGACCATTATAGACTCTTAAAGATTTGCTTGTAGAGCAGTGTTGATTTTATTTGTGGCTTTTTCCCTTGGAAATAAGGTGATTTTAATTTCTTTAAGAATGCATAAATATGGATAATCCTGCATTGCAATCAGCCTGATCTTACACTCTGTGATATCCTTCTATTTTCTGCACTGCTCTCTTTTATATATCACATCTTTTATTTATCTCCAGTAGTCTATATGCCTTTGTGCCAATTAAACATATAATATTATTTTAAAGTATATCTTGCATACACATTATGGTCCAAATACAACTTTGAAACTCATCTTGGGGTGTTTCTCAGTGATCTCAGTGATCATTTGGTCTGGAGCTTAGATATTGTTCTTGGTGTCTAAGTTGTTACTGTGATCTAACTGTTACATTAGGATTTGGATTATCTTTAAAATGCCCAGTGACTTCTTTTGGGGTAGTTTCCTGTCGTTTGGGGACAGGATTGGGGAGGGTCAGCGATGCTGTTCAAATTTTGGTTGTTTTAACTTTCTTTTGTTAACTGATCGGTGTCCAGGTTCAGTCTTTTATACTTGTAAACCTCTCCATACTGTGCACCTTCTACTCAGGTTTTTTCCAGCTCTGTGATTATGTCTGGTTTACTTAAAATCACTACTTGGAATGTTCAAGGATTAGGCCATGTAATTAAAAGGAAGAAGATTTTAACTTTTCTGAAAAAACAAAAATCTGACATAGCATTACTTCAGGAAACAAGGCTTTCTGATTTAGAACATTCAAAGCTTAAAAGGGACTGGGTAGGCAAAACTTACTTCTCATCTCATTCACAGAGCAAGAAAGGCACTGCCATTCTTATACATAAAAATCTTCCTTTTATTTTGGAATACGAAGAAAAAGACTCTGAAGGGAGATTTATTTTGATTAAGGGTTCAATTTTTGGGCATCACATTACCATTCTCAATATTTATGCCCCAGATAACGACTCACCCCAGTTTATGTCACAAATGATTCTTATGTTTAATCATCATTGCAATGGTCTGGGCTTTATAGCTGGTGACTTTAACTGTATAATGAATGCTTCTCTGGATAAATCTTCTTCTGCTAACATATCCAATCCGAGATCATCCTCCACTCTTAGAAATTTATGCACAGATACCGGATTAATAGACATCTGGCGACACTTAAATCCTAAAGTAAGGGACTATACGTTTTATTCACATCCCCACAATTCGTACTCTAGACTAGATTATTTTTTTATTCCTAAACATTTTTTACCATCAGTTCAGACCTGTTGTATAGACTCTATTGTTTTATCAGACCATGCCCCGGTACATTTGTATATTAACCCAGTTTTTATTATTCCTAAAACTCCAATTTGGAGATTTAACACGTCATTTTTGAACAGTGACTCTTTTTGTACCTTCGTCCGGACCAACCTATCACAATATTGGCACAATAACAAAAACTCTCCGGTGTCCCCTGCCATCATCTGGGATGCAGCTAAAGCCACTCTACGTGGACAACTTATCTCCTTTAGCTCTCATCAGAAGAAAACCTTAGAGGAAAACAGGAATAAACTTGAAAGAGAAGTAACTAGGCTGGAGCAGATACATAAACAGTCACCCACACCAGCAATTCTAAAGGCATTAGTAGCAGCTAGGACTGAATTGAATATGGACCACACCCATCATGTCCAGAAACTTTTACTTTATACAAAACAGAAATATTATGAGTTTGGCAATAAGTCCAGTCGTCTGCTTGCCCATCAGCTGAAAAATCAAAACAGTGACCGCTCAATTACTTCAATAAGAACTCAGAATGGAGATGTAACATGTGATCCTGTGATTGTTAATAACACATTTCGGGATTACTATAAATCTTTGTATACTGCAGAAGAGTCTGACGCCCCTTCCACTGCTTTATATTTGAACAATATTTCCCTACCAACCATTGTGGAAGAGGACCGTTCCAGCTTAGATGCTGCATTCACACCAGAGGAGGTCTGGGCTGCAATCCAGTCTATGCCAAATGGGAAGTGTCCAGGCCCAGATGGGTTTCCATTGGAATTTTTTAAGAAATTTTGGCCAGAGATCCATCCAATCTTTATGCCTGCCATCAATAGTATCTTAAGAGATGGCATTCCTCCTTCCTGGAGATACGCTTCCATTAGCTTACTCCTAAAAAAGGACAAAAACCCTTTGGATTGTTCATCATTTAGGCCTATTAGTCTCCTTAATGTGGACTACAAAATTGTTGCAAAGACACTGGCTCGTAGATTGGAAAAAATTCTTCCGAAAATAATAAACCCAGATCAGGCAGGATTTGTAAAATCTAGGTATGGCACAGATAACGTACGACGTGCACTTAATATTATTCACCATGTCAACATTCATAAAAGCCCAGCGTTTATAGTCTCCCTTGATGCCGAAAAGGCTTTCGACCGAGTGGAATGGTCTTTTTTGTTTCCGGTACTAGAAAAATTTAACTTGGGCCCTAACTTCATTAATATGATTAAATCTTTCTACTTTGACCCAATAGCTGCAGTTAATACCAATGGCCTGCTGTCTTAAGGTTTCCAGGTGCGTAGGGGCTGCAGACAGGGCTGCCCCCTGTCACCCTTATTGTTTATTTTATTTATTGAACCCTTGGCCGAGGCTATTAGAACTAACCCCGATATATCTGGAGTGAGGGTAGATGAAGAAAAACATGTCATCTCCTTGTTTGCAGACGATGTCCTTTTGTATCTCAATACACCTGAGAAATCAATCCCAGCTGTTCTGAAATCTATAGCCACATTCAGTGCCTTGTCAGGTTACAAGATTAATACAGGGAAGTCAGTTGCTACGCCTTTTAATATTCCTCAGGATATGTCAATACAGTCTCCTTTTCAAGTGTCTATGAAGGGTTTTAAATACTTGGGTATCTTTATCACTCCTAATTTAAATAATCTGTTTGAAAGTAATTACTCACCCTTAATCCAAAAGGTCAAGAATGATTTGATAAAATGGACTTCTTTACCAACTTCTCTTCTTGGGAGAATCAATACTATAAAAATGAATATTCTCCCCCGATTTAATTATTTATTTCAAAATCTCCCGTGTTATTTGACCCCTATCTTTTTTAAGTCACTGAACTCCCTTATTTCTCGTTATATTTGGAATAACAAACATCAAAGAGTCAAGTTTTCCCTACTTACCAAGCCAATGGATCTAGGTGGCTTATCCCTGCCCAATCTTCAACTATACTACTGGTCAGCCCAACTAAAAAACATGTCAAACTGGTTTATGAACAGGAAGGACTCTCTTTGGCTTGGCCTTGAATCCATAGGTTGCTATCCCAGAAAGCTTAACTCTCTTCCTTTTATTAATAACATAGATCAGCTAAATCACCTTGAGAACAATATGATTGTCTATAACACATTACGGGTCTGGCTAGATGTGAAAAAATACTTGAATATTTCTTTTGTCTTCTCTCTCCATTCTCCTTTAGCTCTGAATCCAGATCTTCCAGCACAGATTAGGAGTATTGGTTTGCTAGAGTGGACATCTAAGGGCCTATCAAGTTTTAATGATCTGTTGGTTTCCAATTCTGTTAAACCATTTGACCAAATCAGGGCTGAATTTAATATTCCCCACAAAGATTTTTATAAATATCTTCAAATTCGTCACTTTATAGGGTCTCTCTTGAGGACAGGCAAAATCCGCATGAGACTTTCAGAGCTGGAAAACACTATAGTTTTGGCTAAGTCACCCAAAGGACTGATTTCCAAGATTTACTTTCTGTTACTTCATTCTGATTCCTCAGGTTTTGACTCTCTGAAGCTGTTGTGGGAACGTGATCTGGAGGTGACATTTAGTCGTGCAGATTGGGACAAGATCTGCGACAATATTTTCCCTAAATGTACTTCAATCTCTATACACGAACAGAACTTTAAATTTTTTTACCAAACTTATTACACACCTGTTCGCCTCCAGAGAATGTTCCCTGGCACTTCCAACCTTTGTTTTAAATGTAAGATACATAAAGGTACATTTACCCACTTGTTTTGGTCATGTGACCGCATTCAGACTTTCTGGAAGGGGGTCCACCGTGTAATCCAGGAGATCACTGGTAAAAAATTTGTATTAACTTCTTCTTTCTGTCTACTTAACCATACTTCTGATAATTCCCTGGATAGGGACACCAAATCTCTGTTGTCAATTCTTTTGTTTCTGGCTAAAAAATGTATTTTACTTAAGTGGTCAACTCCCCAGATTCCTACAGTGGACATGTGGATATCACAGATTTCTAGTCCACCAGATTCTTAACCCAGTCCATCAGGATTCTCAAACAGTCCACCAGGATTTAGCAACAGTCCAATAAACAGTTCAATGTCCATCAGCAATTGATTTTTGTTATTTTGCTTTTAACAACAGTTCAGTTAAATTTACAACTTTCCATCTATTGTTTAACAACAGTCAGGATTTATGGTAGAGCCAGTCCTTTATTTTTACAATCAGTCCATCAGATTTTACAACAGTCCCCATAAGTTTAACAACAGATCACTCGAATCAACAACAGTCCATCAGGGTTTAACAACAGTCGGCCAGCAGCAGTCCATCAGGATTTAACAACAGTCCATCAGGATTTACAACAGTCCATCAGATTTAACAACAGTCAGGCAACAGTCCAGTATAGGATTAACAACAGTCCATCAGGATTTAACAGTCACACAACAGTCCATCAGATTTTAAACAGTCCATCAGTCGTCCATCAGTAACAACAGTCTTTATTAACAACAGTCCATCAGGGTTTAACAACAGTCCGCATTTCAGGATAATATTTAACAACAGTCCATCAGGGTTTAACAACAGTCCATCAGGATTTAACAACAGTCCATATTTAAAAGTCAACAGTCCATCAGGATTTAACAACAGTCCATCAGATTTAACAACAGTCCATCAGCATTTAACAACAGTCCATTGATTTAACAACAGTCCATCAGGTTTAACAACAGTCCATCAGGATTTACCAACAGTCCATCAGGATTTAGCAACAGTTCATCAGAGTTTAACAACAGTCCATCAGGATTTAACAACAGTCCATCAGGGTTTAACAACAGTCCATCAGGGTTTAACAACAGTCCATCAAGGTTTAACAACAGTCCATCAGGATTTAACAACAGTCCAAGATTTAACAACAGTCCATCAGGATTTAACAACAGTCCATCAGGATTTAACAACAGTCCATCAGGATTTAACAACAGTCCATCAGGATTTAACAACAGTCCATCAGGATTTAACAACAGTCCAAGATTTAACAACAGTCCATCAGGATTTAACAACAGTCCATCAAGGTTTAACAACAGTCCATCAGGGTTTAACAACAGTCCAAGATTTAACAACAGTCCATCAGGATTTAACAACAGTCCATCAAGGTTTAACAACAGTCCATCGGGATTTAATAACAGTCCATCAGGATTTAACAACAGTCCATCGGGATTTAACGACAGTCCATCGGGATTTAACAACAGTCCATCAGGATTTAACAACAGTCCATCAGGATTTAACAACAGTCCATCAGGATTTAACAACAGTCCATCAGGATTTAACAACAGTCCATCAGGGTTTAACGACAGTCCATCGGGATTTAACAACAGTCCATCAGGATTTAACAACAGTCCATCAGGATTTAACAACAGTCCATCAGGATTTAACGACAGTCCATCAGGATTTAACAACAGTCCATCAGGATTTAACAACAGTCCATCAGGATTTAACAACAGTCCATCAGGATTTAACAACAGTCCAAGATTTAACAACAGTCCATCAGGATTTAACAACAGTCCATCAGGATTTAACAACAGTCCATCAGGATTTAACAACAGTCCATCAGGATTTAACAACAGTCCATCAGGATTTAACAACAGTCCATCAGGATTTAACAACAGTCCATCAGGATTTAACAACAGTCCATCAGGATTTAACAACAGTCCATCAGGATTTAACAACAGTCCATCAGGATTTAACAACAGTCCATCAGGATTTAACAACAGTCCATCAGGATTTAACAACAGTCCATCAGGATTTAACAACAGTCCATCAGGATTTAACAACAGTCCATCAGGATTTAACAACAGTCCATCAGGATTTAACAACAGTCCATCAGGATTTAACAACAGTCCATCAGGGTTTAACAACAGTCCATCAGGATTTAACAACAGTCCATCAGGATTTAACAACAGTCCATCAGGATTTAACAACAGTCCATCAGGATTTAACAACAGTCCATCAGGATTTAACAACAGTCCATCAGGATTTAACAACAGTCCATCAGGATTTAACAACAGTCCATCAGGATTTAACAACAGTCCATCAGGATTTAACAACAGTCCATCAGGATTTAACAACAGTCCATCAGGATTTAACAACAGTCCATCAGGATTTAACAACAGTCCATCAGGATTTAACAACAGTCCATCAGGATTTAACAACAGTCCATCAGGATTTAACAACAGTCCATCAGGGTTTAACAACAGTCCATCAGGATTTAACAACAGTCCATCAGGATTTAACAACAGTCCATCAGGGTGTCCAGTCAAATACACTCCACACTTTTTCATGAGTGTCAGTCTACTTGTCATTTTTATTCCATTTTCTACATAAGTATTGCATTCAATTAAAAACAAACCAAAAGAACTGTTTTTTTCTGAATTGTTGTTTTTTTATTATTATTATTGTGTTCTGGAGTAATACATTTATTGTTTTTTTCTGTAGTTATTTCTTTTTTTATGAGTAATTTATTTTCTGTTTACAGAGTATTTTTTCCTGTTTTTCTGACTAATATTTTTCTCCTTGAATTGTCAAGATCCTTGGAAAACCTACGAAACCCTCCAACCTGCAGTCGACTGAAAAACTGGAAACGACTCCCGTGTTTGTGTGGTGATTCCTTTCTCTTTTCTCCTGCACAGATCAGAGCTTCTGTCTCACACATTTATGTCCTATCTTTAACTTTCCGCTGGTGCCTGTGTGAAGTTCACAAACTAATAGTCATGCCATCTCTATGACGTAAAGACAGGACTATCTCCCAGTGTCTTCAGCCTAAATAAAAGAAAAAAATGAGCAAACAAAACAAACCGACCATGTTTACTTCTATAAAATAGATCTAAAATGCATCTATTGCTTTATGCTCAAAACTCATGTCAGAAAACAGAAAAGTCAATTATTATGGAAAAAAGAAAACACAAGAAAAAATACTCAGAAAATCAGAAAGAAAATGATCCAGAAAAAAAGCATAAAAAATAATTAGCTACTTTGGAAAAAACAAAAATAAAATTCCAAAAATCAATAACAGATAAAAACAAAAACAAAACAAAAACTACTTAAAACAAAAAAATAGTTAAAAAACCCAGAAATAATCACCATAAAAAAAAACTTACAAATATATTACTCAGAAAAACAAACATGAGAAAACACACCAGAGAAAAACAAATTGAAAAATAAATTTAAAAAAAAAAAAAAAAAAAATGGGGCTGTTTTATTCTTCAAGGCAATGCAATACACCTCAGATTCCTAAATACTGTCATATCTCTACAACTGTGACAGATGGTAAAAACATGCAAACTGTACATTTGTAGGTCAAAGTCTTGTGTTTCTTTTAAGTTTTGCATCAAGTCTTCAGTTTCATGTATTTGTGGCTAAACAGTCTCAAAAAGAAGATAATTAAGAGATGGCATCAGGCACAGAGATACTCGACCATCACTGCTCACAGCTTTAATGTTGGTTTTGTTCTTACCCCACCTTCTCTTTAAACCTTTATTTAACCCCCTAAACATGCTCAAAATCTCACCAAAATTGGTCCAGGTCTGACAAAAAATTCTTAATTATGGTTTTAAAGTTTATTTCACCTGCATTTTTAATGCTTGATATTTCTGATTCGACACATTTTCACCACATGAGGTTTATCATCACTTTTTGCTTCCTTCACCCTTGTGTTGACTGTTTTCCAATAATAATGATTATTAGATCCATGGTATATTTTTATATTAGATAAAATGATCATTATTATAATACATTTTCCTCCATTTATTATAAGTGAAGTCATTTTTCACCAATTCACCATCATATTGATCAAATTACTTCACTGTCTATCATGTCATTTTTCACATCAAATACATTTTTATCATTTATCACTTCAGCGTGTAGAATATTCAGCAGCTTTTATACTTACTGATGGGATTTTTTTTTCTTAGAAGGAAATTCACAGTTAAATTAAAAAATGTACAAATCGAACAGTCAGATAAGGAATTTTTTAATGTAAAATAATTCCACATGCTGCTGTAACTTGGAAAATCCTCTGTGGGTGATAGAGGAGGAAAATGAATGTTATTGAAACTTTGTTCATTTTTTTGCTTTTAACTTGACAAATGTGTGAGCCTTATGCACAAACCCAAATTCCTGTGAAGTTCGGATGTGTTAAACTTAAATAAAACACAGTACAATGATTTATAAATTATCCTTAACCTATTTTCAGTAAAAAAAAATGCGACAAGAGACAAGATAATTAATGTTAAAACTGATAAAGTTAATAATTTTTTTGAAATATTTTCTCATTCGAATTTGGCTCTTGCAACATGTTCCAAAGAAGCTGGTTTGTTCATTTTTAAAGTTACTGCACAGGAGGAGTTGAACCTGTAGGAGGCAGCAAAGCAACACTGTGGATGACACAAAAGAAGATGAAGACTCACCTACAGGTGGTCTCTTTATCCTCAAAATGTTTGATTGTCCAGTTTTACCTGATTTTTATTTTCTTATTTTTGAGATGTAAATATGTTTATTTTTTTAACATACAAATCCATTTTAAACACACAGGAGCTGTTTGGCAGCTGGTTTCTTGTGCAAGCAAATTAAATATCTTAGTTTATTATGTTAGACTTCATTGTATTTTTTTTAAATATTTTTATTACAAACATTAAGGCAAGATAGTGAGTTTGTCCCTCTTTTCCAGTGACTGTGAGGCAGAATCAGCTGGACCAACATTTCTTTGGGGCCTCATGTGTCAGGTTTTGGCCTCCTGAGAGATCTATCTGACTACATCTATCTGCTTCAGTCTATTATTTATGATATGATGTTTTTTATTAATCATTTAAAGACAAGGGAGAAGGTAGATGAATGTGTTGATCAAACCTGATGTGGTAAAAATGTGTTAGATCAGACATCTCAAGAATTAAAATGGCAAGTTATTAAAATATGAAGTGATGACAATTGCCATGAATGAAATTATTTTATTTTGAAACACTGAACGAAATAACAGAAATTAAATGCTGTGAATGATAATCTAATCTCTTCAGCTTTTGGATCTCTGCTATATCACTTTATCTTTTAATGCTTTTTGTAGAACGATGAGCAGGCCTTTGGGTATAATAGTTTATAAAGTTAAATAAATCAAAAAAACATCTATGTGCACTTATCCTATTTTGTAATTTAAATATAGTTAATAAGTCAGGTGATATTTTTGACCCAAAAATTACCAAATGGATCTCATTGTTACTTTGTTATGTTAGTATATTATATCAAGTAATGATGCAAATTACTGTTCCTTTAATTCTTATTTTCCTGCATTGTTCTTTGTTCTTTCAAACAAAAAAAAAAAAGATTTCTCATGTTCCAAGAAGAACCATCAACTTAGAAATGATGATTTTGTTTGGATGGTGTGAATGGTCGGTGCAGAGGAAGAATAAGAATAAGCTGTTGTTTCATTTTGTACAATAAGTCATTTCATTTATCAGGCTACAAAATCAAATGAAGAGAAAACTTCCTGCACTTATGTGATCGTGACTCCCGTCCTGGTGTCATATCTTACCTGATACAGCAGTGCTGTTTTTTGATTGGCTGATTTGTGTGTTATTCTATGATTGGCTGATATTTAGCCTACCTGTATGTTAATTTGTGATTGACTCATTTGTCGTCTCAGTTTTGAGAAGCTGCTTCCGTGATTCTCAGAGCGTGTCCCTGCTCGTCCCGGTACAGATTCAGCGGCATAACTCGGTGGTGGATACAGAATAAATATCACCCCAGGTGAGAAATCCCAGGTGTGGTGTGTGAGAGTGTGAAAAGTGTTGGATGCGTGTGTCACAGTCTGAATGAGACAGACCTGAGCTCTGAAGTCTTCTCCTCTCTGCTGCGTCACAGATCTGTCCTCCAAGTTTGGTGAGAAACTTTTTCATGTTTTCAAATCTTAAAAGTTCAGTCAGACGAGATGTGGAGCTGTCTGTCCTCTGAATAAATGTCGAAAAACTAACATATGGTGATGGTGACCACTGTCTGAGACAAACAACAGAGGAAACAGAAAAGAAACATTTCCTTCTTTCTCTGTGCTGATTTATTTCACAAAACTCGACCGTCGAGATTTTCCACTTCATGACAGGTGGACTCCTCCCCCAGGTGTTACAGAGCAGCTTTATTCAAATCATTAAAGATCAAATGTCATGTTTTATTCAGCATGTTTTATGATTTAATAAGTTTCCATGCATCAACACTCCAGCTGAGTCCAAGTGTTTCAATCCAAACTTTCTTCATCACATCATTAAATCTCAAACCACAGCAGGACTGGGACTGGGACCAGAGGGTCAGAGACCAGCTCAGACAGGACAAAACTCTAATCCAGCTGAGACCAGAGGACAGTTTGGCTTTAATACTCTGTGCTGTCCCCTCTGCTCTAAAGTCTTCCTCTCAGCTGTGGACAGAGCGTCTGCTAAATCAAACTGAGCTTAAATCTATAGCAGCAGTGTTTAAGATGATGGGAATATTTGAGACTAAACCGTGACCGCCTCAGGGTGCCTGGTTAAACAGAGAAAAACCAATCAGCTGATGTTTCTGTGGCCCACATGTTTAATATGACCCATGTCAAGGGGTTAACTCTGATAACTTTATATTCAGCAGAGACAAATATGATGAGGACAGATTTATGGTCCAGGCGTCCATCAATCATCACTGTTGTAAATTCTCATTTTAGTCCCTTTGTCTCTGCACACCTCTTTATCTTTCTACTTCTCTTTAAAAGCAAAGAAAAAGGATCAAAACAAAAAAATGAAATCAGAAAAGAAAACAAATGACAAACCAAGAAATTTAAATATGAAATATTCTTTCGTAAAAAACATGAGATGACATTTGTCAGGATTTGCTGCTGCACAAAAACAGATCATCAATGAAAGATCAGAACTCTCATCATAGAAATAAATCATAGAAATGTGATCATAGAAATATAACCATGGATATGAGTCCATGCCTTCAGTCCATCAGAGTCTGTTGTTAACACTCTGCTCTCTGACTCCTTCATCACAGCTGACAGACAGCAGGGGGCGCTCTGCTGTGGATCAGACTGAAGAACCAGAGGAGACCAGACCATCTAAAACCTCTGTGAGTGAAGAAGACCAGGATCTGAGGTGAGATGAAGATCTGCAACATCACACTCTGACACCATCATCATCAGTGTCAGGTTGTATAATATAGCAGGAGTTTTCACTGTGTAACAATTCAACTTTATCCCTTTGAATATAGAAAAATTGCACTCACCAGGGCAGGCGGACAGCTCAGGCCGCCGGGTGTAGCCGGGGCCGACACTCAAAAGAAAAACCAAGATCTTACTGATCCCGAGTCCTCTGCTCGAACTTTATAAATGAAAGAGAAGGCAAAAAATACCCAAGAACGAAAATTCAACTCAGTGCTTGATTTCGATAACTTATATTTGCCAAAAATTTAACTGAAAACACACACCACCTGGGCGGACAAACCTGTAGCACGAAACTCAAAAATAAAACAAAAAATACTCAGTCCAGTAAAGAAAAGAAATAGTCCATAGTCCCGTGTCTTTTCCCCGAGTTATTTGAGTCCTCTCTCAGTTCCAGCCCTATAATCCAAACGACAGAAATAATCCAAATGGGAACAAAGGAAAAAACACGCGGCGCCCGCCGACCAGCCTCTCACTCCAGGAAAATACAAAAGGATAATTCCCTCCCAGAGATTCACCTCCTCTCCACAGCTTCCTTCAACGTGCTGCCCGACAAACAAACGAAGCAGTGAGGAAATAATCGAAAAAAGGAGAAATAATCCCAAGTTACTCCTGCTGTCGGGGTAAGCTCCACCACGCTCCTCTCAGGTGCACCTCCTCACCTTTTTTTCCCCGACCCTTTTTATCACTTCTCCACGGAAGTGGACTTAAAATAATAATAAAAAACATACAACAAAACACCACAAGAATAACCCAGCCCCAACATTACAGACTCCATAAACAAAAAAAACAACAACAACAACAAACATAAACAACCCAATAACCCCGTGTGCATGGCTGTGTAAAGGAATCAAGTGCCATCTCACCCCAAAACAGAACAGCAAATAAAAAACAATATCTTCTGCTCTGGTGAGGCCTCCACTGACTTTATTTTGACCTGGGCTTTACAACTGATTATAATGCATTTACTGTTTTCATGTCTATGTCCTGACAGTCAGTTGATGATTTCTTTCTACATTTATTAACAGTTTCTATCATTTCTTTTTCTTCTATTGCTCTGAGAAACAGAGGGAAAGAATTCCTCTCTATGACCTCCTCATTGTTGCTTCTGCATTTGTGGATCTGGTATTTTTTCTGTCAGGTTTTGTCTGACATTTACAAAAAAAATCTTAAATGTATTAACCACCTCCTTCATATTATCATTGTTTAGACCTTTCTCAATAATTAGGCCTACTTATGGTAATTTGTAGGGGTGTAACGGTACTCAAAAATGATGGGTCGGTTCTTACCTCGGTTTGGGGTCACGGTTCGTTACATTTTCGGTACAGTATGGGAACAATGCAAAACCATTTGCTATTTTAACACCTTTATTAAACCAAAAAAAATGTCATTATACAAACTTAAAACCAAAATAAATTCAATGCACTGCTTGATAATACTAATAAGTTAAATAAAATAAATAAACAGCAAATGTATGAAACTAAAAGTAATGAGTTTCTTTTTAAATTCCTGTCTTAAATGTTGACGACTGGGTACTTTATACCGGGGCTTAATCACCTTTAGCATGTGTTTGAAACCAACATTTTACACAACTGAATATGGTCTTAGATCTGATGCTAGATGGATGCTGTTATCACTTTGGCCTGACCTAAATTGTCCGGGAGAAGCTGCTTGAATGTAGACGGCAGTTGAATTTGCACTACAGTGTTTTTATTCCTTACAATGGAAATCTTTACACTTGAGTGGTGCCGTTTCAGGTGAGCTAGCATGTTTTACGTGCTGCCGGAAAAATACCCGACCTCAGTTGAACAGTATCGGCACGCCACAGTCGTTTTATCCACCTGTCTTTCTCCATTGCAATATTTCACCAGGAAGCCAAAGTGTTCCCAATTCAGACACAAGCTTTTGTGGTTGCAGAAGCTCTTTGGTATTCCTCTTCTGATTGGCTCGCCGTGAGATGTCATGTCCACATGATATGTACATGATCTTGAATCACAGACCACTTTCCTCATGAAAATTAAGAAGCCTTCTCTAACCACACCAGCCATTGACGAGTACCCCCGTGAATATTAAAGAGCCGTGAACAGCCGCAGCGGCCGACGTAAACTTACTGTACTCGTTCAGTACAGCACTGTACACCTAGTAATTTGTCTGATTGAGCCATTTCTTCTGATACTGTTCAAAACATTCCAGATACCTTTAATGTTGTTTTCTAATATTTCATTATAATATTGCTTTTTTATGGCTTCTCATAATATTACAAAACTTATTTTTGTATTTATTTACAGTTTCTATTGTTCTGTTTCAGAAGTTTCCCATATGGAGTATTTTTCATTTTAAAAGTATTTTGAAATCCCTTTGTTATCCAATGATTATCTTTATAATTTTGTTTTCTTTTCTATTTTTTTTTTTCATTTTAAAAGCATTTTGAAACCCCTTTGTTATCCAATGGTTATCTTTATAATTTTGTTTTTTTTTCTATATTTTTTTCATTTTAAAAGCATTTTGAAACCCCTTTGTTATCCAATGATTATCTTTATAATTTTGTTTTTTTTCTATATTTTTGATTAAAGAATTTTTATAATATGATACCTGAAATATTCTTAAGAACTCCTCATCTGCTTTATTAATGCCTTTTTTTCTTTATATACTGGTACCAAGTCTTTAGCTACTAAATCAGTCCTTAATTTATCCATAGTCTCTTCCTTCCTAACCTGTACTTTTGTTTGTTGTAGTGTAGGACTGTAATCAACCAAAGAAGTTGTTGGTCGACCAAAACACAGCAATTGTCGACCAAAAATCGACCAATCGCAGGGGGGGGGGGGGGGGGGGGGGCTCATTGGAGCATGGCTCAGTAAAACTTATATCAGCACCTGCTTCTGTTTTAGTCCACTTTTTTTGATTTGTGTCCCTTTTTAAAATGCGCCACAAATTGACGTGCTTGCAGCCATGGCGCGACTGTTTGAGCGCCACATTAATACCGAGCTGCAAAGTGTGCCCGGCGCACCTCCAAATGCCCTATATCTTAAACCATTCATGGGACTCCTTAAGTGTTTCGATACAGAGTTCCATATTAGCCACGTTGTTCACTACAACAGACACTTTTTTTTCTGATCGAACTTTGAAGACATTGGCTGTCACAATCTCAGTCTCAGCCTCAGTCTCAATCTCCAGTCTGCCTCACCACTGCTGCAGCTTAATCAGGTCAACTCACCACACCTGTGTTCCCGCCCACACCTGTACCTGATTGTCTCCAATCAAGCCACCTACTTAAACCCCAGCTCCGCACACAGTCAGTGTCAGACTGTCTTCGCACTCATGCTGAGCACTCCAGACCTGTTTCTCGGATTGATCACCCGTTGCTGACAAGTTTCGTCCCTGATTCTGCCTCATACGCCTGACCCTCGGTTTGACGACAAGGTATCCACTAGCTTCTGTTCTTCATTCACCCGTCTGCCTGAGTCCCTGGCTATCGATCCTGCTTCTGTCTCTGACGCCGAGTTTTCACCTGTCCTGATTCATGCTGGTCTGCCTGGTAACTGATCCTTCTGCCTGTCTTAGACGTTGAGTTTAGGGATGGAAATCTCCATCCTCAGGATGATACGATATGCATCTCGATATGTAGGCTACGGTACGATACAGTAACCATTCACATGAAGCATCTACCAATTCAGGATGATACGATTTATCTTCCTACCACGATGCAATCAGGATGCAATCAGGATGCAATCAGGATGCTATCAGGATGCAATAACAATGCAAATCTGTGCAAATTCAACTCAACTTTCACTTCAGACCACTTACAGTAGGCTACTTAAGCAGTCAGGAGGTGTGTTTGTCAACATAAAAAAGTAGGCCTATTTCACAAACAGGGACATAGGCCTAACAGTAGTGGAGCTCAGCCTTCAAAGCTGTCATTAACAATTTAGACTAAACATATAAACAGCACTTTGAAAAAAAACAGCACTTTTAGCACACTGAAAATAATAATTTTAAGAAGAAGAATGATAATGATAATAGTAATAATAATAACCATAATCATAATCATAATCATAAAATTAAGAAAATAAAAAAGAATTGATAAAATAAAAAGAGAATATGGATTTATGCCTGCTTAATTTTCAGGATCAAGCCAAATAATACATTAGAGGGGGCCACGTTTGAGAGGATTTTTGGGTCAACCTCAAATGCAATTCTCCTTATCTATTCCAACCATTTTGTGATGCTGCAATCAATAAAGATATAATAATGGTAACTTTGAAAGTTTTATTGTGATACATCCCATATCACGACATTTTCATTTTTCTGTTCTGTGTCATTGTCATGGAGGAATAGCTGACAGTATCTGATGACAATGATGATGATGATGATGATGATGATGATGATGATGATGATGTAAATAGTGCTGGATGATGATGATGATCATATGAATAGTGACAATAATGATGATGATGATGATGTGAATGATTATGATGATGATGATGTGAATGTTGATGTGAATGGTGATGATGATGATGATGATGATGATGATGAAGAAAATGGTGATGATGATGATGATGAATGTTGATGGTGATGATGAAATGTTGATGATGATGATGAGATGATGTGAATGTTGATGATGACAGATGATGATGATGATGATGATGATGATGTGAATGTTGATGTTGATGATGCTGATGATGATGATGATGATGATGAATGTTGATGATGATGATGATGATGATGATGATGATGATGATGTGAATAAGGATGATGATGATGATGATGATGACAGATGATGATGTGAATGTTGATGATGATGATGATGATGATGATGATGATGTGAATGTTGATGATGATGATGATGATGATGATGATGATGTGAATGTTGATGTTGATGATGATGATGATGATGACGATGTGAATGTTGATGATGATGATGATGATGATGATGATGATGTGAATGTTGATGATGATGATGATGATGATGATGATGATGTGAATGTTGATGTTGATGAGCGATGATGATGATGATGATGATGATGATGATGAATGTTGATGTTGATGATGATGATGATGATGATGATGATGATGATGATGATGATGATGATGATGAATGTTGATGATGATGATGATGCGATGATGATGATGTAAACTGGTGATGATGATGATGATGATGATGATGATGATGATGATGATGTGAATGTTGATGATGATGATGATGATGATGATGATGATGAATGTTGATGTTGATGATGATGATGATGATGTGAATTGTTGATGATGATGATGATGGATGATGATGATGATGTGAATGTTGATGTTGGATGATGATGATGCGAATGTTGATGAGATGATGATGATGATGATGATGATGATGATGTGAATGTTGATGATGATGATGATGATGATGATGATGATGATGATGATGTGAATGTTGATGTTGATGTTGATGATGATGATGATGATGATGATGATGTGAATGTTGATGATGATGATGATGGTGATGATGATGATGATGAATGTTGATGATGATGATGATGATGATGATGTGAATGTTGATGATGATGATGATGATGATGATGTGAATGTTGAGATGATGATGATGATGATGATGATGATGATGTGAATGGTGATGATGATGGTGATGATGATGATGATGATGATGAAGAAAATGGTGATGATGATGATGATGATGTGAATGTTGATGTTGATGATGATGCGATGATGATGATGATGATGATGATGTGGAATGTTGATGGTGATGATAATGAATGGTGATGATGATGATTATGTGAATGGTGATGATGATGATGATGAAGATAATGATGATGATGATGATGATGATGATGGTGATGATGATGATGATGTGAATGTTGATGATGATGATGATGATGATGATGTGAATGTTGTTGATGATGATGATGATGATGATGATGAATGGTGATGATGATGGTGATGATGATGATGATGATGATGAAGAAAATGATGATGATGATAAGGAGGTGAATACCGTTGATGGTGATGGTGATGATGATGATGATGATGATGTCAATGTTGATGTTGATGATGATGATGATGATGATGATGATGAATGTTGATGATGATAATGTGAATGGTGATGATGATGATTATGAATGGTGATGATGATGATGATGAAGATAATGATGATGATGATGAGGATGATGATGATGTTTGTTTTATCAGGGTGAAGAGAGATCAGACCCTTCTGAGGACAGCGGTAAAGTCCATGAGGAGTGACTTCACTCAAGGTCGCCCGCTAATCCTTTAAGATGAACCACCTAAGGACAAGTAAGAACTTAGGAAATATGCTCATAATGATGATGATGATGATGATGTGAATGGTGCTGATGATAATGCCAGATGAAGATGATGATATAAATGGTGATGTTGATGCTGATAATGATGATGAGGTGAATGGTGATGACGATGTTGATGATGCTGCTGCTGATCATGAGGATGATGATGATGATGTGAATGGTAATGATGATGTGAATGGTGATGATAATGATAAAGATAATGGTGACGATGATGAGGATAATGATGATCTTTGTTTTATCAGGGTGAAGAGATCAGACCCTTCTGAGGACAGCGGTGCGTCCATGAGGAGTGACCACTCTCAAGGTCGTCCCATTAACTTTAAGATGAACCCACCTGAAGACAAGTAAGAACTTAGAAAAATGCTCATAATGATGATGATGATGATGGTGATGAAGATGATGATATAAATGGTGATCTTGATGCTGATAATGATGATGAGGTGAATGGTGATGATGATGTAAATGGTGATGATGAGGATGATGAGAATGTGAATGGTGATGCTGATGACATGAATAAGATAGATTATATGAATGATGATTATGATTATAATGATGTGAATGGTGACGATGATGATGATGATGTGAATGGTGATGATGATGTGAATGGTAATGATGATGATGTTAATGGTGATGATGATGATGATGAAGATATGAATGGAAGGATAATTAGTTTACGGTGATGATGGAATTAAGTATTTATCATGAATGGTGATTATGATTATAATGATGAATGGTGACGATGATGAATGGAGATGATGTTGATGATGAGGATGATGATGATGATGATGATGTTGGTGATGAAGATGATGTGATATAAATGGTGATGTTGATGCCGATAAATATTTGACGAGTAGCCCAGATGACTTATGTTGGATGATGTGCTGCTGCTGACTCATGAGGATGATACGGATGATGATACGGAAATTGTAATGATGATGATAAAGATAATGGTGATGATGATGATGTTTGTTTTATCAGGGTAAGAGATCAGACCTTTCTGAGGACAGCGGTGTGTCTAGCGAGGAGTGACCATCAATATCGCCCCGCTAATCCTTTTAAGATGAACCCACCTGAGGACAAGTAAGAACTCAGAAATATGCTCATAATGATGATGATGATGTGAATGGTGATGTGATGATGATGTTGGTGATGAAGATGATGATATAAATGCAGATGTTGATGCTGATAATGACTTCAGAGACGATGATGAGGATTTATTATGAATATATAGAGGATGACATTGATCTTTGTTTTATCAGGTGAAGAGATCAGACCCTTCTGAGGACAGCTGTGTCCATGAGAGTGAACACTTTCAAGGTCGTGTCCCCATTAACTCTTAAGATGAACTCCACCTGAGGACAAGTAAGAACTTGTGGTATGCTCATAATGATGATGATGATGTGAATGGGTGATGTGATGACGATGATGTGAATGGTGATGAGATGATGATGATGATGATGATGATGATGCTTTTATTTGATGATGTGAATGGTGATGATGATGATGATGATGGTATTTGTTTAATCAGGATGAAGAAATCAGAGCCTCCTGAGCCCAGCGATGTGTCGATGAAGAGTGACCGCTCTAAAGATCTTGTTGTTAACTTAAAGAAGAACCTACCCACTGAGAACAGGTGAGGAATCAGAATAATGAATTTGACCTCCATGTTTTGGTCACTCAGAGGTGATGTTATTAGATTGAATTATGGACTGTGTCAATCCCTTTTTTAAACTCCCTCAGGGACATTAGGATTACAGGAGCAGTTTGAAAAGTAGATATACATATAAACAAAAATATAAATATTAAGTAAATTCAAAGGTCCTTTATTTTGCTCCTTTTCTTCAGTTTTCCTTGAGTCCTTGATGTCTTTATTAAATGTTAGTAACATGCTTTGGTCCAAAAAGCTTATGAATAAAGCACAACTGCATTCTTTTGATGCTCACACAACCCCTGAGTTCAGAATGGCTGGTTTTGGGGGAAGTTGCTTTAATATGCTAATGTGCCAGAGCATAGCAGCAGTCAGAAACATACAGGGACTGTACGACAGACATGCAGCACAACTCAATCAAAGCAGAGTACATTGCCACTCCAGCCATGCCCTGCTTACAGTCCTGAACACACATGATCGCAAATTATTTTGCCTTTACTGTTTTTATTGTCTTTATCATTGTTTTTATTGTTTTCTTACAACTTTAGCTCCATAGAGCCTGATGCTCCTGCAGCTCACCCTGAGTGGTCCCTGACTAGAGTCATCATGGGTTTATTTTATCTCTTATGAACCTAAAGGCAGCCACTCTTTCATTGCTGCAGAGATAAAACAGCACAGTACCATTAACGATAAAAAGCTGTGAAACACAACAGTTGTTATAAATGCTCAGAAATCTTTAGAGCTTCATTAGACAACCTTACAAGTTTCAGAAAACATGCAGAACATATAATCAGGAAAACACATGGCATAACAGGCTTGTGATTTTCATTTTAACAATTTTGTTGATATTCAAAAATTCCAAGCTGTCTGTCAGACTGCTGTGGCAGTTTGAGGCTGTGTCTGCACACAGTAACAAACACAAGTTATACCATCTGAACAAGAGACACAAGGTGATGTCTGACACCAGCTCTGTGTGGAAATACTTCAACATTTTAAACATTAAAAAAATGGAAATTGTGTGCTGAGCTGGACTGATGTTTTTTGCGACATTTTCCCAAAGTTTCAAAAACACTAAATTCATGCTTGATCCAAACCCATCTGGGTGAAAGTCTGCAGCATCTGATTATTTTACCTTCAGGATGTGGCAACAAGGGCCAATCAGTGAAAAAAGATGCCAAAATTTCCTGAAGCTTCCATTCAAAACCTCACACAATATGAGTAGGAACTTTGTTTATAGATTTTTACTTTTTAATTTTGATTGATACTTAATTTAATTAAGTCGACTTTTGATCAGTGCAGCGTACATGGTGTGAGAGTCCACTGTACTCATTGTACAGTATTACTTTCATGCTTCATGACTTCTCAACATCACATCTATTCTGTTTGTTGTGCACATGGTTAATTTGCATACATGCACAGGAATGGCTGACACACTTGGCAAAAAAAGTGGATAAATTAATTTTTAATTCTGAATATTTGGCATGGTGAACTTGACCTACATTTTACTGACAATAATTTGAGACCCTCTTCAAATGTTGCTTTCGTGGCTCTCGGGGGGTCTCTTCTGTCAGACCCCCACCCTGTATTTCACATACTGGTTTGAGTTGATTTGCGTCTACAATAATTAAATAAGGTTTAAGAGAGGGGCAGGGATGCTGGGGAGATTAACACTTGCAAAAAGTGTTTCATTGAATAGATTGAAAACATAAAAATTACATAATAGCAAAGTAACAGAAAAGCTGTTCAAAATCACCCTCTTCTTTTTAAATTCTATTGGTCCTGAGAATCTTAATGTTGTAGGAAAAGAGTTATTGTAAGAGTTAAGAGAACCTTTAGACATTGCACTTGTCACAAGTACAGAGCAAGAAAAGTTTCTGTTTCAGTTCATCCCGTCCAAGAACACACAAAAGACAGTGACTCATATAGGACAGGAACAAGAAGACTGTCAGGTCACCAGAAGAGCAGTGCCCCATTGTCTGAGATGAGATAATGGACAGGAGGGAGGAAGAGGGGAAAAAAAGACAACTCCAAACTTGGCTCCAGTAAGGGAGTGTGGGATATGGGAAAAAAACACCTCAGCACATAAGCAACATAATAAAACATTACAACAAAACTCAAAGACTTGCACACCTGGGGGACAGGGAGGGAGGGTGTCCCAGCATAGGCACTGGAGGAGCTCGCTGCCAAATTAGGCGCGAGGCATCATCCCACAGTAACTGCACTGGGGATGGAGGGGAGTGTGGGGCCAAGAAGGTGTTGAGTTGGAGGAGGTGTGGGTGTCATGTGGGCCTTCTTGTGCTCACATCTCTGTTGGAGAGAATGTTTCCCAAGTGCAAGTGTCCAGAAAGCCAGCCCCTTTGGCCAGGCTACCAAATCCAGCTTCCCTTTGGGTCAGTACACTTTAGAGGGGCCTCAGAGCACACCATTAGCAAGTATTTACTGTATGGACATCACTCTCAGGTGTCAGTGAAACTTTGGATGTACGTGTCTCAGAGATTGAAAACAAGCATGAAAAGGTTGCTGCAAAGGTGAAAGTCTTTTTACAACTGGAATTCTTTATGAGAGAACAATATGACATGACAGTATGCTCCTTATCACTTTAAAAACTTTGGGAAGTGAATTGGCAGAAAAAGGCTCTTACATGTGTGGCAAGGTGGGTTGATGGTTAGGCAATATGATTTGGTGTAATGAAAAAATTTCAGTCAAAAGAAATTTTTTTTCACTGTGATCCTTGCATCGTGATGATAATTGATGCTGAGTCATTGCTTTAATGCGGCCTGTTCTAATCTACAGAGATCAGATGGAAACATCTAGACTTCCCAGTATCTTCTTCAAACAGGCTGAATCAGAGTTGGGCTCCACATTTCTGGTGAGAACATCACACTTGTGAAGAACATCACACATCACAACAGTGAAGTCCATGATCTACAAGTCTGATGCTCCACCATGATCCCGATGTTCTTCTCTTTGTCTTTGAATCTCCACTGTCTTCTGTTCTCCAGCTGCTGGAGGAGAACATCAACACCTTTGTGAAGGACCAGCTGAAGAGAATCCAGAGAGGGTTAGGTTCAGATTACCCAGGATGCTTTGAGGCTCAGAGCGAGGATGAGGAGCAGAGGAGCATCAGAGAGGGATTTGTGAAAATCACAGTGGGCTTCCTGAGGAGGATGAATGAGGACAAACTGGCTGAGTTTATAAGGATGGGTACGAGCTTTTATCGATTTTACAAAAGACGGTGAAGTTCTTCAGAACTGAATGTTCTATTTTGACTAAACTCTGATTTCGTGCTGATGGATAAGATCAGACTGAACTCCAGGAGGATGTTTGATCAGGATGGAGTCGATGTTGTATGGAGCTCCACTGTTGTTGTTAAGCTTAATGCTATTCCTTATATTTGGATAGAACTCCTTATTTGATTTGCTCAGTAAAATCTTGATAACAAGAGGGTGTAGTTGGGCTTTTATGATGGATGTCGATGTTTCCATAGACAGGCAGCCTTAATGTTTAGTCTTCTGTTCATGATAATAAAGACTGATAGTAGGAGATGAATATGACTGAATTATGATTCTGAGTGTGTTGTCTCTTTGGATATGATGATGATGGAACAGGTCTGTGAGAGATGTAAATGTTGTTGTAGTTTCTGATTAAACTTGATGGACCAGGATAGTGAAGTTCACTGGGCAACAAGAACATCTAAAATTGAATCTTCACAGCACAAAGGTCACACACCCCTGCTTTATGAGATCTCCTCTAACATGATATTCATGACCACAATATTTGAATAAAAGTATACTTTGTTAAAATGACAAGATGTGAGAAGTCCCTCTGTGAAAACAGGACTTTGTCAAAGATCCAGACTTTAATGTCATTTGTTTGGTCTTCCCACAGAACATGAAGCCTCTGTGTGCCAATGCAAACTCAAGTCCAACCTGAAGCAGAAGTTCCATATCTTGGACCAGATGCTGCTGAACCAGATCTGCACAGAGCTCTACATCACAGAGGGAGAGGCTGGAAGGGTCAATGAGGAACATGAGGTCCGACAGATCGAGAACACATCCAGGAGACCACAAGGACCAGAGAAGACCATCAGAGGAGAAGACATCTTTAAAAAACCAGCTGGAGAAGATGGACCAATCAGAACAGTGATGACGAAGGGCGTGGCTGGCATTGGTAAAACAGTCCTCACTCAGAAGTTCACCCTGGACTGGGCTGAAGACAAAGTCCACCAGGACATACAGTTCATGTTTCCATTCACCTTCAGAGAGCTGAATCTGCTGAAGGAGCAGAAGTTCAGCTTGGTGGAGCTTGTTCATCACTTCTTCAGAGAAACCAAAGAAGCAGGAATCTGCAGGTTTGAGGAGTTCCAGGTCTTGTTCATCTTTGATGGTCTGGATGAGTGTCGGCCTCCTCTGGACTTCCACCAAACAAGAATCCTGACTGATGTCACAGAGTCCACCTCAGTGGATGTGCTGCTGACCAACCTCATCAGGGGGAACCTGCTCCCATCTGCTCACCTCTGGATCACCACACGCCCTGCAGCAGCCAATCAGATCCCTCCTGGATGTGTTGACATGGTGACAGAGGTCAGAGGGTTCACTGACCAGCAGAAGGAGGAGTACTTCAGGAAACGGTTCAGAGATGAGGAGCAGGCCAACAGAATCATCTCCCACATCAAGAAGTCCAGAAGCCTTCACATCATGTGCCACATCCCAGTCTTCTGCTGGATCACTGCCACAGTCCTGGACCATGTGCAGAAGACCAGAGAGGAAGGAGAGCTGCCCAAGACCCTGACTGAGATGTACATCCACTTCCTGGTGGTTCAGTCCAAAGTGAAGAGCATCAAGTATGATGGAGGAGCAGAGACTGATCCTCACTGGAGTCCAGAGAGAACCAGATGATCCGGTCTCTGGGTAAACTGGCTTTTGAGCAGCTGCAGAGAGGAAACCTGATCTTCTATGAACCAGACCTGACAGAGTGTGGCATGGACATCAGAGCAGCCTCAGTGTACTCTGGAGTGTTCACACAGATCTTTAAAGAGGAGAGGGGACTGTACCAGGACAAGGTGTTCTGCTTCATCCATCTGAGCGTTCAGGAGTTCCTGGCTGCTCTTCATGTCCATCTGACCTTCATCAACTCTGGAGTCAATCTGATGGCAGAAGAACCATCAACCTCCAACAAATCTACAATCACACAGCTGTACCAGAAAGCTGTGGACCAGGCCTTACAGAGTCCAAACGGACACCTGGACCTGTTCCTGCGCTTCCTCCTGGGTCTTTCTCTGAAGACCAATCAAAACCTTCTACGAGGTCTGATGACACAAACAGGAAGTAGATCACAGACCAATCAGGGAACAGCTCAGTACATTAAGTCAAAGATCAATGAGGACGTGTCTGCAGAGAAGAGCATCAATCTGTTCCACTGTCTGAATGAACTGAATGATTGTTCTCTGGTGGAGGAGATCCAACAGGCCCTGACATCAGGACGTCTCTCCACAGATAGACTGTCTCCTGCTCAGTGGTCTGCCCTGGTCTTCCTCTTACTGTCATCAGAGGAGGGCCTTGACGAGTTTGACCTGAAGAAATACTCTGGTTCAGAGGAGGCTCTTCTGAGGCTGCTGCCAGTGGTCAAAGCCTCCAGCAAAGCTCTGTAGGTGCTCCTACCTGTACAGGTTACATCAGATTTCTGTGATTTTAAAAGAATGATCTTCATCTGTCTGCTCTTTATGTTCCTCTGACTTCTTTCTCAGGCTGAGTGGATGTGGACTGTCAGAGAGAAGTTGTGAAGCTCTGTCCTCCGTCCTCAGCTCACAGTCCTCTGCTCTGAGACTCCTGGACTTGAGTGATAACAAGCTGCAGGATTCAGGAGTGAGCCGACTTTGTGCTGGACTGAAGAGTCCAAACTGCAGACTGGAAGCTCTCAGGTGAGAAAACATCAAGAGTATCATGTACAAAGAGTGTGCACACACAAGAGATTGCTCTTTTCACTGCAAAGTTCAGATGTATCAAGAGTGAAATGACTTTGCGGTGCTTCAAGACGACTTTGGGGCTGGCGTACACACATTTCTACTGCTGTTGCCGTTGTTGTTGTTGATGACACTTACATATGATGCTAGGAAATTGTTAAACAGGCAAAATAAGAAGTATTAGTCCTCAGAGACACAAGAACAATTAACACTGATTAACAATTAACACATCAAGCGTCTGCAGTTACTTGAGTAAAAGTGGTGCAAAAAATACCGTTAAACATAACAGCTACTTTAGCAGGGTAATGAGACATTGTAAATGTTGCAATATGAAGAGAGCGTGTGTTGGGATAAAATGAAGATTTACTGAAAATGATGACAACTGGATAATCAGCCACTCTAGGTTCCCGAGGGTGATCCTCTTGAAACCATGCGCAGAGTTACGGCCGGCGTTAAACATCAAAGTACAATTTTCAGTGAGAAACAATTTTTCTAATGTGATCAGAGCTATTGACTGCACACACCTTTGTGTATTTGTGTATGTCAGCAGGAAACATTTTCATTAAATCGATGTAAAGATCATGTGTGATGCACAAAAGCAGTTTACCAACAATGTGGCGAGAGAGACTATAAGCTGGCAATGTGCATGATGGTAGGCTTGTGGGTCTCTGAATTTATTTGTGTAACTGTCTTAAAATACTCCCTGTTCATTGAGCATGTGCGCCTCCAATTCTGTCATGTCTTCACAGCATCATTACAAATCAGTGGTTGAAGTTAGTAATTTGTTATTTTTTGCTGATTTAACCTCAGCTTGAGATCATTTTAACAAGCCCTTGATTGTCTGTAGTGTAGCCATCTTAATAACCCCACGCATGAAAGTATGAAATTTATTTGTGACAGATAAAGGGTAGAAATCACACTAGATAAGCACCACCCTGGGAATTTCACCCAGGGAATTATTATGTTGTAATAAAGACACACAGGTTTAAATACCCAAGCTGAGATGTGGTTCAAGTTTTGAAAAATCCAATTTTATTAAAAAACTTAAAACCAAATAAATAATAAAACCATCCACACAGGAGGGGGAACCCCGTCAGGAGCTGAGGCTTACTGGGTGGACCAGAGACAAAAAACAAAGCTAAACTTCAAATCACCCACCCACACACAACCTTCAGTAAATAAACCCACATCACAGGAAACACAACGCATGAATCAGGAAGGACAACACCACCACGCAATCACCAGCACTGCAACCACCACCAATTCATGGGGTTGCAACCAGAAAATCAAAAAAGGAAAAACAAAACAGAACAATTACGATACTTACTAGGGATGCACAGAAAATGAAAATTTGTGGCCAAAGCTGAATAAAATATAAACGCCTGGCCGAATACCGAATATCCAATGCGGAGGCAAAGTAGTTCACTGTATTTTTTTAATAGTGCATTAATAGCTTAGAGTATATTGTTAGACATATTTTTAAAAGAAAGTAATTGTTTATTGAATATTATGACATTTTTTAATATTCCACTAGGCTTTGCTTTTCAAAAGCCCAACAAAGTTTTTTATTCATATTAAGCCTTCAAACAAAACAAAACATGTTTAAAAAATAGTAAAGTGTATTGAAGTGGATATAAACCAATACTACCAACAAATAAATAATGGTCCTCTGTAATCGAATACCTTCAATTATTTTGGTGCATGTTTGAGTTTGATTTTTAGAAAAAGTGACAGCCTCTGCTTAGCCACAGTCACACGCAATGACGTAGTTGATTTTGTCATTCCGTCACACGGTACTATTCGGCCTTGCTATTAGCACAATCCACCAAAGGCTGGATATGGCTTTTTTGCATTATTCGAATATTCGGTGCATCCTTAATACTAACCATATATACTTAACAGGGTAATAAACTCAACAATGTAAACAGAACAAACAAAATAGCTACCCAATTAAATCATAACACACAAATTAGATCAGCCAACGGGACAAATGAAATAAACAATCAGAATAATCAAATCAACTACAAGCTGTAGTTGAAATAAACTTGTATAATTAACCCAAATTTATTGGGGTTGTAACCCACACTAACTCATATCCAAACCTTGAAACATAATTAAAAGTTGCCCTGCTCGCCACGTGCAGGGCGTTAATTAATGGAGAGTAACGTGATGTTTTTTCTGGGCGGGGGTGTCATAAAATGTAGCAACACTTGTCCAACAGAATCCCCTCTGTGTAAGAGCTTGAGGTCATCTATTGGAATTTGTAGATCTTCTCCCAACTTTCAACTGAGAAAGTTAGATTTCCTTCTTTTTCCCCACTTACTTCTTACAGTATTTGATCTGTGCCCACCCTTTTAAGCAACTGAATAACATTATATAATTTGGAGACATCTTTGGTGCATGAACCAGACCTCAACAAAGACAAAAACATATCTAAGAATCTTGGTTCAGCTGTTTCACATACATTTTGAAGTAGGATCTAACCTGCAGATATCTGTAAAAGATGTCTTTATCCAGCCCATTAGATCTCCGAACTTCCTCAAAACTCTGAAACATCCCCCTCTGGATAAATGTATAATAGGTGGTTTTGTGATCCCAACACTTTTGGGATCCATCCCTTGAATCATTCATCATTTCTGTTTGGCTTGGAAGCTGAGTCAGAGGTGCACCACCTGAGTACTTTGATCAGGCCACCTGTTTGACAAATTTTAACTATCTTTTTCCAAGAATCCAACATTGTGTATACAATGAGTCTCATGGGGCTCTAATTTCATGGCGCAGCGCCTGGGGCGCAAGCCTGGCGCACCCCGCGCAGTGCCAATTTGGCAATTTGGTAGACCGTCTGCGCAGAGGTGGGTGTGACGGCGCACCAAGGGGAGGTGATGGCGCACCAGGGGCAGGTGTCGGCAGATTCATGTTGGCGCAGTGACAATTTTGTGCCAAAAACAGTGCAGAAAATGCGCTGAAAGCACACCAGCTCCAACCTGGTCTAACCTCGGCTCAGGGCGAAGCGCACACTCCGCAGCTGTTATTTGGTGACAAGCGCACATGTGCACATGCCTCAGAGGCAGGTTTCCAAAGTGTCAGGCACATTTTAATGCAATAAACAATCACAGCAATCACTATTTAATGTAACCCTCTGAACCAGCAGATACATTTGTATCTGTCCCGTCACATCTGATGTCGGATTAAAGCCGTTTGTCATAATGGAAACTTAACCTGACGGCAGCTGGAAGTTTGATGCACATCTTACAAGTCAACAATAAACAGCCTTAACATCTGATACTGAGTATATATCTGGCTTCTCTCATTTCATTAAATTCAAAGAAAAGAGGGAGAAAAAAGACAAAGAAAAAGGAGAGAAAATAAATGTATGTCACTCAGGATTTACCTGTGATTTCCCCTATCCCTCTATTTTAGTCTTTATTTTTAATGCGATCTAAAAAGATGGAGTACATCATTGCAAGGAGGATGAGGGGGAGACACCGGGAGAGTATACAGTATATCACTAAAGGCTCTGCTATTTGGCGATGACAAACCAGGAATGCAGGTGGATCACAAGTATTATGAATGGATAAGCCAGCGGGTGTGAAACTGTCTCTTATTTTTTTTACTCCTATTAATGACAAAGGAACAGATTACATCTGTCCCGGGAGCTGGCCCACACGGTGACGCGCCCCGCTGTCCATTCTCATGCTGAATGACAGCAGCTCTGACCGTCTCCTGCAGCGGGGATCATTCAGACCAATCAGACGCTGCGCCTCGGCGAGGAGAGGCGCTCATTTGATTGGTGAAGACAGCGATCGGCTGTGATAATCCCACTCACGTCTATTCTCCTCCTACTCTGTGGCGTGGAGCGGAGGCAGAGACGTGGGCGTGACGTGAACCTCTGCGCCCCCTCTGCGCCATGAGTGCGCCTCTCTTGGCACTGCAGGAAACTTGCAAAGTGCGCAGGTCACACCCAGTCCGCGCAGCGAAGGCCGGCGCAGGCAGGTGCGCCTGGGCTTGCGCCTGGTCTACGAAATTAGAGCCCATGGTGTCCTCAACTCGTCCTGTAATTCTTTATCCATTAGCACAGATATGGGAGGCATTCCTTCTACTGATGCACCTTCTATATCTTTCCACCCAGCTGTGTATTGGGAAGAGCACAGACAGATTAATGGTCTTAGTTGGGCTGCAAGGTAATAGTCTTGTAGGTTGGGAACACCTAACCCCCCTTTTTCCTTCTTTAACTGCAGAGTACTATACTTTACTCTAGCCCCTTTCCCTTGCCGTAAGTATTGTGATATTAGTCTGTCTCACTCTTCACTAGCAAGGACCACACCACAAATGTATACGTTTGACAGTTTACTGAAGGTTTAGGAATATGAGGAATGACAGTGATGAACATGTGACATGAGATTTGTTGAGAGATGAGCCGTTAGGAAGGACGTCATAAGCCAGGCAGAGCGAGACTCAGTGTGGGGGTCCCGTCTCATCGTGTCCTGCCCGAACTGATCTTGACCCCCTCCTAGGATAAGGTGAGCAAGGAGCTGAGTGGAGAAAGAAAAGGGCATGATTAAGATTGAAGGGTGGGAGGGTGGGTTGAAGAGTTACAGACAAACTGAGCGATGAGGCATGGCTGAGTATAAGTAGGCTTGTCAACTGATTGGAGGTGTGGTTTGTGGCGTGGTCCAGCTCCCGAACCTAAGTTAACACATTAACTTCATTTCACTAGCAAGGACCACACCACAAATGTATACGTTTGACAGTTTACTGAAGGTTTAGGAATATGAGGAATGACAGTGATGAACATGTGACATGAGATTTGTTGAGAGATGAGCCGTTAGGAAGGACGCTATAAGCCAGGCAGAGCGAGACTCAGTGTGGGAGTCCCGTCTCATCGTGTCCTGCCCGAGCTGATCTTGACCCCCAAAAGAGTAATGTTGAATGGAGATCAGCTGAGAATGGACAGACACGGATAATAAGTTGTTTTAATGAATGTGATGAGTTGAGATGTCCCGAGTGGGAATCAGAAGAAGCTATGAATGGTTGCTTTACTTTCAGTAACGTGGATGGAAGTTGATGCTAGGGTAGGGCTGGACGATTATGGTAAAATTAGAATCCCGATTATTTTAAGTGGTATTGAATCACAATTAATATACACAATTATTAATTTATTTAAAAACTTCAGTATTGATTTAAACGCAATTTAAAGAACCAGCGAGTGCCACATACAGTATTATTGATCCACATAAGTCACACACGCTCGCTGTGGCTGCACGTGGAACACAGAAGCGCTATGAAGCGCAGGAACTTGCATACATGGCACACCACACTGTGCGGCATTTTAATCACTTTTCTTCGATGATAATGCTTTTATGATTGTTAGATGGCTAAATTTAAATCAGGATCAAAATCTGATTAATTGTCCAGCCCTATGCTAAGGTGGAGCAGAGCAACTGATAGGAACTCCAATGTCAGTCTGATGTGGAGTGAGATTGTGGAGGATTACTTCCTAGAGGTAAACCAAGGTCCATAGCTGTGGGTCTAGCTCGATATTGAAGATTTGTGAAGGTTGAGGAAGTATAGGCTCTTTGCAAGGAATCTCCTCCACTTCTGAGATGTAGGAGTATGTGAGAATGGACTCCTTGACAATTTTTGCCCCCAAAAGATGGTGGATGTTATCGGGGATGAGTCCAGGCAGATGGTGGAGACTGAAACTCTATCAATTCATCAATATCCTGACTAAGCCTGAAGCCTGAGGCCCTCTAACTAGATGGATTTACCATTTACAATATTTTGATTAGATTGTATTGTTATACCATCGCATAGAACTGAATACGTCAAGTGCATCGTTTAAACCAAGGTTTGGGTTTAGTTGGATGTTAATGATAGATAACATTTGTAAAGTGCTACATAGAGGGACTCGCACGGAGTGGCTTGTGTTAGTCGACATTTCTGGCCACGTCCTGGTGTTAAGTAATGGGGGTGTCAAGAGAGAGGGAAAGGTGGGAGAGTGATTTAGAATCTGGTTCGAGTTGAGGAGGTGGGGAGGGAGGGGGTGATGGAGGGTGGGAGAGTAGAAGAGCGATAAGTACTGGTTTTTGTAATGGAGGTGAGGAGGGAGGCCGGTGGGAGAAAGATGAAGATTCTGGTAGTTGAGGTGGGGAGGAAGGGAGCAAGGGAAGGTAGGAGAGAAGAAAGGTGGTAGAGTGATCAGAACCTGGTTCTGGGAGTGGAGGTTGATGGGGCAAAGTTGGGAAGGGATAAAGGCGGGAGGGGAGAATAGTGAGTGGGAGATGGATGAAGAACTGGGTTTGGATAGTGGATGACAGGAGGGGTGGGGGGGGGGGAGGAAGAGTGGCTGGCTGTTATTGATTGTATAAGTTTAGCTCTGAATGGAGCCTGGACACTGATTTTGCAAGTACGCTTCAACTTTCACTTAGACCAATTTGCAGCTAGTAGCGGCTAATGTATAGGACAACTAAGTCACTACAAATAAGTGAAACACTGCTTCCTTTGGAATCATCTTTTGCTGGATTGGGGAGGTCAGCAAAGACTGCCGCTGGGCAGCTTCTGCTTTACGTGGATAATAGCCTACTGCATTGATCTGCGTCATGCGTAGCCCTAATTGAAGCTGTGCTGGAGTTACTGGAGCAGAACTAAGGCTGCTGGAGCCAAGCTGAGGCTGATTGAGCAGGGCTGGGGCTGTTGGAGACGAGCTGGGGCTGTTGGAGATGAGCTGGGGCTGAAGGAGACGAGCTGGGGCTGAAGGAGACGAGCTGGGGCTGAAAAAGACGAGCTGGGGCTGAAGAAGACGAGCTGAGGTTGCTGGAGCAACTAACCTGTGCTGGGGCTACTGGGGCCGAACTGAGGCTTCTGGATTAGCTGGAACTGTGCTATAGCTGTTAAAGCTGGTCTTTAGCTGCTGTAGTTGTGCTGTAGCTGTGCTGCAGTTGTGCTGTAGTTGTGCTGTAGCTTTGCTGTAGTTGTGCTGTAGCTGTAGCTGGTGTAGCTGTGCTGTAGCTGTAGCTGGTGTAGCTGTGCTGTAGCTGTAGCT
Organism: Scarus forsteni; assembly: GCA_036419115.1. Taxonomy (NCBI): domain Eukaryota; kingdom Metazoa; phylum Chordata; class Actinopteri; order Labriformes; family Labridae; genus Scarus; species Scarus forsteni. The sequence goes on from JAZDUH010000534.1 coordinate 190,411, forward strand.
GGTGTAGCTGGGCTGTAGGTGTAGCTGGGCTGTAGCTGGGCTGTAGCTGGGCTGTAGCTGGGCTGTAACTGGGCTGTAGCTGGTGGAGCTGTGCTGTAGCTGCTGTAGCTGTGTTGAGGCTGTGCTGTAGCTGCTGGAGCTGTTGCTGGGGCTGCTGTAGCTGTGCTGGGGCTGCTGTAGCTGTGCTGGGGCTGTTGTAGCTGTGTTGTGGCTGTGCTGGGGCTGCAGAAGCTCTGCTGTAGCTGTTGCTGGAGCTGCTGGAGCTGTGCTGGGGCTGCTGGAGCTGTGCTGGGGCTGCTGGAGCTGTGCAATAGCTGTTGGAGCTGTGCAATAGCTGTTGGAGCTGTGCTTGGGCTGATGTAGCCGGTGTAGCTGTGCTGTAGCTGTGCTGTAGCTGTGCTGGAGCTGTGCTGGAGCTGTGTTGTAGCTGTGCTGGAGCTGTGCTGGAGCTGCTGGAGCTCTGCTCGAGCTGTGCTGGAGCTGCTGGAGCTGCTGGAGCTGTGCTGGAGCTGTTGGAGCTGTGCTAGAGCTGTGCTGGAGCTGCTGGAGCTGTACTGGAGCTGCTGGAGCCGTGCTTGGGCTGCGGAAGCTTTGCTGTAGCTGTGCTGTAGCTGTTGGAGCTGTGCTGGGGCTGCTGGAGCTTCTAGAGCTGTGCTGGAGCTTCTAGAGCTGTGCTGGGGCTGCTGGAGCTGTGCTCTAGGGCTGTGCTGTAGCTGTGCTGTAGCTGCTGGAGTGTGATTGAGCTGGAGTTGCTAGAGGTGCTCGAGGTGCTGTTGCTGCTGAAGCTGGGGCTGAGCCATTGTAGTGGTTGGAAATGTGGTTGTAGCTGCTGTAGTCGTAATGCTATAGTTGTAGCCGCAGTCATGGCTGCTATTGTTGTAGCCACTGTAGTAGTTGAAGAGATTGACAAAGACAAAAAATGCATTTGGGTGATGGGGAAGGGAGGGGGTGGGGAGGGGGAAGGGAGGGGTGACAGGATAGATTAGTTGGAAATGGAGAAGATTGAGAATAGCCGCATTGGTTCATCTGCAATGAGCCATTAGGACACTCAAGAGATTGGCTATGACAGAAAGAAAGGAGCCACGCTGCAAGGTGTGGCTGCTGTGGTGATAGAAAAGAAGAAAGAGTTGATGATGGGATGAAGGGATGCATGTGCACTGGATGCTAGTGAGCCTGCAAGCACAGGGTGAGTTGATGAGTCAATGCAATACGACCTGATTCCCGACGGAGGGAGCTGTAGAGAAGAGATTGACAAAGGCAAAAGAAATACATTTGGGTGATGGGGAAGGGAGGGGGTGGGGAGGGGGAAGGGAGGGGTGACAGGATAGATTAGTTAGAAATAGAGATGATTGAGAATAGCCGCACTGATTTATCTGCAATGAGCTACTGGGAGACTCATGAGATTGGCTATGACAGAAGGAAAGGAGCCACGTTGCAAGGTGTGGCTGCTGTGCTGATAGAAAAGAAGAAAGGGATGATGGGATGAAAGGATGCATGTGCACGGGATGATAGTGAGCCTGCGATCGCAGGGTGAGTCAATGAGTGAATGTAATACGACCTGATTCCCAGCAGAGGGAGCAGTTGAGGCGCGTTGGCAGCGAGGTCGTGAGGTCGTCAGCAGCGTCGATGATTGGCTCTGGTGAGAACCCGGAAGCGGGACTGTGAGACGAAGCAGCGGTGTTTATGGAAGTTGAGCAGAGATGGATCAGCCTGGAGGTCTATGCGGTGGCATGGAATGCCCCTCGTTTTCAGGAGCCAACGAAGGCGAGCGATGGTCCACTTCCTGAAGGCGATCGGTCTGAGAACGTGATGCCGGTCGGGATGAGGGCGCGCGGCGCCGGTATGCACGGCTGACTGGAGATGAGCGGTCGGAGTGTAGCGAGGAGGGCTGCTGTGTGGATCGTCTCCTGTCCGAAGATCTTCGTGGATTTAAGCTTTAAGACCTTGCGGGGGTTGGAGGTATCGTGGTCGTAAGCTGTATGGACGTGGCTGGCAGGCGGTACGCGGACCACAAGGCTCTGTTTTGTAGCTGGCTCTGGTCGAGATCTGGCTGTTAAAGGAGGGTGCCTGGATCGTCGTGAGTCGTCGTCTGAGCCGTGAATATGGGGCTCAGGATCGATGGTAAGTGACTGCTTTTTGGTTCAATGTCTTCTGCGATTGGCGTGCAGCGTGGTCTGTCCGTCTTGAAGAGTTACAGAAAAACTGAGCGATGAGGCATGGCTGAGTATAAGTAGGCTTGTCAGCTGATTGGAGGTGTGGTTTGTGGCGTGGTCCAGCTCCCGAACCTAAGTTAACACATTAACTTCATTAAAAATTGTTTTTCATGGAATCTTGATTGGTAGACACTGGAATAAATATAACAAGCGTGGGAGGATGTTCATCCTGATTGATTCATCTCTGGAGTATAGATTCAAAAAGGGGACCATATTCCATCTCTGTATGTCTGACTTCAACTTTGAGGTTAGGGATCTTGGAAAATTCTTTGGTTAGTATGACACCTAAAAACTTTATGGATTGTGCTTCCCCGTTCCATCTATGCAAATTCTTAATTATGTTTGTTGGGTTATGTTTTAATGTTAAGACCTGAGTCTTACTAATGTTGATCTTGTACCCAGACAGCGAACCATATTCCTTCATCATCTTCATTAATGTAGGTAGGGTTGTAGTTGGGTTTGTTATGGTTAACAATAAATCATTATTTATTGATAAAACAGTGACACCCTTTGCTCATCAGATGGCATCATAACCCCAAGTATGTCGGACATCTGCCTTATCCGTTGACTCAAAAGCTCTACAAAGAGGGCAAAGAGGAGCCGTGACACACAGCATCCCTGCCTTGTCCCTCTCTCCAAAATAAATGAATCCGATAACTCTCCATTAATTTTTATCCTAGCTGAAGGTTTGTTGTGCAATGTAGCAATTACATCAATTAAGGTCTGGTGGAATCCAAATTTATACATCACTTTATATAGAAAAGACCATCTGATTGAATCAAACGCCTTTTCTGCGTCCAGACTCTGGACAGTGGACTCTATTTTATGTTGTCTTACTTGACTCAAAATTTGTAATGTTTTTCTGGTGTTGTCCTGAGTCTGTCTCTTTTTTTTTTTTTATAAAGCCTGTCTGGTCCTTATGTATAACTTCTGGTCTATTGGGGCATCTCACTCCTTTCAACAACTGGCAAAGTACTTGCTTGTGTCCTTGCCAACCGCTTACTACCACTGTCTGAGGAAGTTCTCCCAGAATCGCAGTGTGGTTTCCGCCTATCTAGCGGCACAGCAGACATGATTTTTACAGCACACCAACTCCAGGGGAAATGCCGTGAGCATAAGCAGCCTTTGTACATGGTTTTCATAGGCCTGACAAAGGCCTTTGACACGGTAGATCGCCAGGCCCTGTGGAGCATCTTCCTGAGGCATGGCTGCCCGGAGAAGTACGTCATAAATACATAAGAATAGAGAGAATGCTACATGACGGAATGACTGCCACAGTGCTCAATAACAGTGGCTCCTTGTCTGAGCCCTTCACTGCAGAGACAGGGGTCAAACAGGGATGCATCATTGCACTCACACTGTTCTCCATCTACATTGCTGCCATACTCCACCTCATTGGCAAAGAGCTTCCACAAGGACTTCCAATCCAGTACAGAGCTGATGGCAGGCTCTTTAACCTTAACAGGTTCAAAGCCAAAACTAAGGTCAGAAACACCACCATCATGGAGCTCCAGTATGCGGATGGTAATGCCATCGCAGCACACTCTGCAGAAGACTTCCAGGGTATCCTGAACACCTTTGCTAAGGCATACAGAGCCCTGGGTCTGGCCCTGTACATCAAGAAGACCCAGGTGCTGCATCAACCCCCTCCCAACCAGCCATCTACTCCGCCCATCATAAATGTGGACAACACCACACTTGAAAATGTTGACCACTTCCCCCACCTTGGCAGCCTTCTCTCCTCCAAAGCAGACATAGACTCTGAGGTCGACCATCGCCTGAGCTGTGCCAGTGGAGTGCATGCCAGACTCCGGAAAAGAGTCTTTGAAGACCAAGACCTTCCAGCTGACACCAGGCTCCTGGTCTACAAGGCTGTGGTCCTCTCCACCTTGCTGTATGGGGCAGAATCCTGGACGTTGTTGAAAGGAGTGAGATGCCCATCATACAGCAGGCACCTGAGAGCTCTAGAACGACACCATCAGAGAACCTTGAGGAAAATACTCAGGATCAAATGGGAGGACAGGCGCACAAACATCAGCGTTCTGAAGGAAGCCAAAATACCCAGCATTACCACCTTAATAATGCAGCACCAACTCCGATGGGCAGGCCATCTCATCCGCATGTCCGATACCCATCTCCCCAAACAGATGCTCTACTCCCAACTAGAGAGAGGTTCACGAGCTCCAGGTGGGCAAAAGAAACGTTTCAAGGACAACATCACGACCAACCTGTAGAAATTCCTGATAACATCCCAGGACTGGGAGCACACTGCCTTGAACAGGCACTGCTGGAGGGCAGCAGTGCAAGAAGGTGCAGCATATCATGAAAACGAGCTTTGCCATGTTGCAGAAACTAAAGAGACATCTCCGTAAGGAAAAACAGAAACAGGCTCCAGCACAACCACAACCCAGCACTACTTTCTCCTGCCCACACTGCACAAAAATATGTGGATCCAGGATCGGCTTGTATGCCCACCTGAGGACCCACAAGTAGTTGACCCCAAGGAAAGGACAGTCATACTCACCCCAAGTGACCGCCGATAATGATGATGATGATTACTTCTGATAATTTTTTTTCAAGTCTCTGAGAAATTATGGCAGTAAACAATTTATAATCAATGTTTAACACAACCACTGAGCGGTAGTTGCCACAGTTCAGTTTATCCTTTCTTTCTTTAGGAATTACTGATAACATTGCATTTCCATGAAGGAGGAATTATTTTCTTTGCCAGCACACAATTTAAGGCTCTCAATCAAGTAGGTACTATGTGATCTTTCATTTCTTTATACTACTCAGAGGAAAATTTGTCCGTGCCTGGGGATTTTCGTCTTTTTAATTTACCAATAGCCGATCTTAGTTCTTCTTCAGTTATCTCTGATATGAACAGTTTATTTTGTTTGCTTGTGACTGTAGGCAGAGACAGGTGAGACAGAAAGTTGTCTATCTGGTGTTCATTGTTCAATTTGGGTTGTGATTATAAGGTTTAACAAAAGTTTTTAAAGCAGTTGTGAATATTTTTCAGTTGTGTCTCAACAGTATTTGTATTTGTGTTTCTTATTTTATGAATAGCTCTAACTGACTGTTGTTTTCGTAGTTTAAATGCCAGGAGCTTTAACGATTTTCCGCCTGCTTCACAATACTTCTGTTTTGTAATAAGAAGTTTCTTTTGTATCTCTTGTGTGTTTAATTCATCCAACTGTCTTTTTAGTTCCTTAGTTTTCATTTTTGTTGCCTCCTGGAGGGTTTGAGAATGTTCATTTTGAAGTTTCTTCAAGTCCTCCACTAATTTGTTTTGTTTTTGTTATCTGATTTCTTTTCATGTGAGGAGATGGCTATTATCTTTCCCCTGATCACCGACTTTAAGGCGTCCCAGAGTATTGTGAGCTCCACCTCATCTTCAGGGTTTTCCTCCAAGTATCTTTTGATTTCATTCTTAATGCTATTTTGTGTAGTTGTATAATATTTAATAAGTTTGTGTTTAGCCTCCAAAGAGTAGATCGACTTTTCTTATTCAGAATAAGAGACATAAAGATTGGGCTATGGTTCGAGATGGGGCTTGAACCAATTTCACAACTTTCTATTCTATGGACATCATTTTTAAACATGAAAAAATAATCTATGTGGAAGTATAGATTGTATAAAGAGGAATAGTGTGTGTAGTCGTGACTAGTTGGATTCCTATTTCTCCATACGTTCACCAGTCCTGTTTCTTCGAACATATTTCTCATACTTTTACTGATATTTTTTGTATTAGATTTTCCATTAGATTAATCCAGTTTTGAGTTTAATCTAACATTGAAGTCCCCAGCGAATATTAATATTCCAGGACTTTTTGTTGCTGCCAGTTCAAGTACAACTTTACTTGACACAGGCTGATGGTCTGCCTGCTGGGCATTTCTGCCTGACGCACCTCCACCAGTGCCTTTCTTGCAGGTGTGAACCTATGGGCAAGGGTCATCAGCTGGGGACCACCAGTCATCGATGTTTCGCTCCTTTAACCCCAGTACATCTCCTGGTGGCGGAGCGATGGCGGGGATCTCTCCCCACCACCCCCTGCTAATGCCCTTAGCTGTTGCCTGGCCCCCAACTCCTGTGCATTCTCCTTAGCCACAGCCAGAAACTGCCCTTCTCTGCCTCCTCAGACAGTTCTTTGATGGCTCTACGATGTGCTGCAACAGGGCAGGTGATGGTTTTCCAGCCAGCCTCCCTACATTCTGCAGCCAGGTCTGCATATTTGGTGTGCTTTCGTTCGTTGGCAGCTTCCACGTTCTCCTCCCACGGCACGGTGAGTTCCACCAGCAAGACGGTCTTGCAAGCTTCCGACCACAGTACCAGATCTGGCCGGAGCGATGTTTCTGTGATCTCTCTGGGGAACTGGAGTTGCCTTCCCAGGTCGACCCTCATGTTCCACCCCCTTCCAGGAGAGAGGAGACCTGAGGTTTCTCTCCTTCGAGGGGTCCTGATGTTCTCCCCTGCTCTGGTGAACTGGATGGAGTGCACTGCTGGGGCTGACGGTCTGCTGTTCACTTCCTGTCTGCACGTCTCCACTACCTCAGCAAGCTTCCTCAGCACCAGGTCGTCTCGCCACCTGTATCGGCCTTAAGAGAGAGCTGTCTTGCAGCCCGACAGGATGTGTTGGAGGCTTTTGTGATGGTGCTACACAGTGGGCAGGTCTCTTCAGCACCATACCACTGGTGGAGGTTTCGGGGACAAGGTAAGGTGTCATATGTTGCCCTGATCAGGAAGCTGAGCCATGCTTGGGGGATCTTCCACAGATCAGACCGTGACACTGGCCTGTCTGTGACTCCTTCCCATGATGTCCAACATCCTTGCCGGCTCTGGGACACTGCCTTGATGTTGAGGCGTTCCTGCTCAGTCCTTGCCACTTCTGCCACCACCATGGCTTTCCGCTGGTCCTTGGAGGCTTTCGACCAGAACAGGGGGGACTCACCCCTTCCCAGGCCTGCTCGACCCTGCTGGATTCTGCCAACCACCTCAAGGTGCTTCAGCCTGCTGATTGCCTTGTCGACTTCTTCCTGGGCTCTCCACTTCCTACCCGTTCTAACATGGGTTCCTGCTGCTCTCACCAGCTGGTCGTTGGATTCCCTGAGCTCCATCACAAGGCGGGCCTTCTCCTGTTTGTATCCCACGCTGATGGATCGCAGAGGGAGCTGAAGCTTGTTTCTGCCGAAGAGGCCAACTTCCGAAAGGCTTCTTGGCAGCCCCAGCCACTTTCTGATGAATGAGTTGGCCAGCCCATCCATCTTGCTCACCACTGAAGAGGGAATCTCACTCATTTTCAGAGGCCACATAACCCGTTGGTACAGAATGGTCTGGTAGCACCACACTTTGTACTTGCCGGGGAGCTGGCTCTGATTGATCCTGGCCAGGCCGTCTGCAAGCTGCTTCCTTACTGTGTCCCCCATCTGCTTGTCGGAGAGCTCTGCAGTGTAGGTCTGACCTAGGCTGCAGACAGGATGGCTGACCAGCAAGGGGATCTCCTCACCGCCTGCGACGAAGGTGGTGTGGTCGCTTCTGACTCCTTTCCTGAGGGACAGGCTGCGCGATTTGGAGGGTTTTATCTTCATCCTTTCCCATCCCACCAGTTCGTCAATCCTCTTCAGCAGTCTCGATGTACATGCCACTGTCTGGAGAATGGTGGTGATGTCATCCATGTAGCCTCTCACAGGTGCGAGTCTCTGCCCTGATGGTAACTTCACTCCTCCGACCATCTTCCTTGCCCCTATGAGGATGATCTCGAAGGCTGTAATGAACAGGATGGGAGAGATCAAGCAACCCATGGCAATGCCCACTTCCAACTGTTGCCAGCGAGTGGTAAAGTCCTGGTGGGCGCAGCACATCTGGAGGTCTTTGAAGTACTTGGCCACCAGGACTCTGATGCAGACAGGGACGTGGAAGAACTCCAATGCAAACTCGATGAGTTGGTGAGGGACAGACCCGTCTGGCGTTGGCTAAGTCGAGCCACACGACATGCAGGTCGCCTCGCTCTCTTTTTGCCCTCTGGATCTGCTCCCATATTACTGCTGAGTGCTCCACACACCCTGGGAATCCTGGCAAACCTGCTTTCTGGCAGCTGGTATCGATGTATTCATTCCTAGCGAGGAAATTGGATAGCCTCTTTGCCAAGATGGAGAAGAATATCTCCCCTTCAACATTCAGGAGGGCGATACTCCGAAACTGGCTGAGAGTGCTGGAATTTGCCTCCTTTGGGATGAAGACAGTGACAGCTCTCTGAAGGGATGACTTGATTCTTCCAAGCCACTCTCATCAGTTTCCACAGATGTTTCTGGATGCCTGGGCAGTTCTTATAGAGCTTGTATGGAATCCCGTTGGGGCCAGGAGCTGAGGCTGCTCTTGCTCTATGGACAGTGTCTGCCACCTCACTGAGTTTAGGGAGAGCAGCGTCGAACAAGAAGGCAGGAGGTGCTGGGCGAGGAACATGACCTGGCTAGCCCAGTGGGGTTGACTTCTCTGGGTCACTGAACTGCTGCCTGATGTGGTTCTCGAGCTCTGACTTGGTGATCTCCAGCTTTCCACTTCTCTTGTCCTCCAGCAGTAGCCTCGCATGCTTGAAGGGGTTTCTGAAGAAGTTACTCCTCTCTCTCTCCTTCCGCCTTCTGCGCCTGCGAATGCGCTCAGCTCTCCGCAAGTTGGCAAGGTTTCTCCTCACCTCCTCCCACAGTGGCTTCAGACCATCCCTCTCCTCTTCATTTGCCTTCCTCCACCGCTTTCGGAGCTGACGTCGCCTCTTCACAAGCTGCTCGATCTCTCTCTCTCTCCTCCCCTTCTGCTTTGGGACTGGCTGCCGCTTATCGGACAACACCCCAAACCTGCCTCTGCACTCCTCGTACAGTATGTCTTCAATGCAGTTCAGCTTTGTCTCCACCTGGCCTCGCAGAGAATGTTCCAGGATGAGGCTGAGGTCCTTGTCCAGCTGCTGCGAAATGGCCACCTCCTTTGCGTTGAGTCCCTCGACCTGCTGCCTCCTCCCTGGTTTCCTTGACTCTGTATTTTGGCCTGGCTCCTGGCTGTTAGGTTCTGACGGCGACCTGTGTAGACCATCATCTATACCACTCTCGGGGGCTCACGTGTACCCCAAGGGCCCTCCTGCATCCTCCGCCTGCCCTCCTTCAGCAGCAGTGGATCCCTCAGCACTGTGGTTTGCGACCTGGCCTTGGGTTCCTATTGTCTGACCTGCGGTTGCAGTGCAGTGTCGCTGCCGGCCTCTCACTTCACACCCCATTCTTCCCTGGTGGATTCGTAGACCTCTGAAAGTGGTCATCTTCTCCCAGCCACACCTGCATTTCCTCAAAATCTTCAACTCTTTGTCTGTGTCCATTCTAGTCGATACCAAGAAATCTGTCCGTGTTGGCCCTTCTTCCACCCCGCCTCTCGGAGGGCCATCGGGTTGTTTTCCTTTCTTTGTCTTTGTAGTCAGTTTCTGGGTGTCCCTTTGCAGGGACTGGCGGTTAAGGTAACTAGCCTGCCGTCCCCGATGCAGACTTTCCTGCGGGTCCTCCAGTCTTCCCTGGATGCCAACTGCCCTTTCACAGTAGTCACTGAGAAACTCCCAGGTTGAACTTTACTTGACACAGGCTGATGGTCTGCCTGCTGGGCATTTCTGCCTGACGCACCTCCACCAGTGCCTTTCTTGCAGGTGTGAACCTATGGGCGAGGGTCATCAGCTGGGGACCACCAGTCATCGATGTTTCGCTCCTTTAACCCCAGTACATCTCCTGGTGGCGGAGCGATGGCGGGGATCTCTCCCCACCACCCCCTGCTAATGCCCTTAGCTGTTGCCTGGCCCCCAACTCCTGTGCATTCTCCTTAGCCACAGCCAGAAACTGCCCTTCTCTGCCTCCTCAGACAGTTCTTTGATGGCTCTACGATGTGCCGCACCTTTGCATCCCATGTCCCTAACAAGGTGAGCAGCTGAGGCTCCCACGAAACCCCTACACCCCACCTCAACAGGGTAGGTGATGGTTTTCCAGCCAGCCTCCCTACATTCTGCAGCCAGGTCTGCAGAAAGAACCAGCAGCTACCACAGACTAAAAAATGTTGAGTTATTTTGGTAACTCAATTTATGTGTTGCTAGTGTTGAGTTAAATTTTTGGGTTATTTTTATAAAGAGTAACCCATTTTCTGGGTTATAGGGCTATTATTTTAACCCAACTATGTCACAACCTCAGTCTCAGGTGGGCTTTACAAGAGTACAAATGTAAGACTCCAGTAAAATAAGCTATCGATCTGGTGATATTATTATAGACGCGTATCGACAGTCCATGACAGCGCATCTTTTTTGAAAATGGGTCTGCAGGTGGATATCTGGGTCTTCATGCCGTAGTTGATGTAAACCGGTAAGTCCGGAAAAGATGCTGACCTCATAGCACTCCTCCTCCCAGCCCCCCAACCCACGTTGTCACACACAACAACAACAACAATGGTAGCAGCGGGGTTGATTCTGATCTTGTTCCAGCAGCTATAAATATTGCTACAACCTTTATACCAACAAGAGCTCATGCAGAGACGCAGCATGTTACGCATGCATGAGCACTGTGACGTGGAATCCACGTGTTGCGACATGCATTTATGTAATGGTTGCTTAGTCTCTCCAATGTACAGGTCAGAGCATTCCTCATTGCACTGCACTGCGTACACCACATTGCTTTGGAGAGCAGAATGAATGTGTTTGTGTATATAAAATAAGGGAACACAAACATATTCATTCTGCTCTCCAAACTTGTGGCTATCCAAACAGGGCTTTTAGCAAAACAGCTAAAAAGCCCAGGGAGGACAGGAAAGACGAGGTCCACAGGAAGAGAAACAATATTGTAATACCCTATGTGGCAGGAGTTTCAGAGAAACTCAGGAGGATCTTTAACACGCACCAGATCCCCGTACACTTCAAGCCCAGCAACACTCTGAGGCAGAAACTTGTCCATCCCAAGGACAAAATTCAAAGGGAGAAACAAAGCAATGTGGTGTACGCAGTCCAGTGCAATGAGGAATGCTCTGACCTGTACACTGGAGAGACTAAGCAACCATTACATAAACGCATGTCGCAACACAGGAGGGCCTTGACCACGGGCCAGGACTCGGCAGTCCACCTCCACCTCAAGGAGAAGGGGCACTCCTTTGATGACCACAAGATGCGCATTCTAGCCAGAGAGGACAGATGGTTTGAGAGAGGGGTAAAAGAAGCCATTCATGTCAAACTAGAACGGCCATCCTTAAACAGAGGAGGAGGCCTCAGACACCACTTGTCTCCCACCTACAATGCTGTATTTAGAGCCCTCCCAAGGAGGTGCAGCCATCTTTCACACCGTCAGCCAGGTGACCCTAATGACTCTCATAGGAGGGCCGGGGGTGAACGACCGCCCAGCAGGGCTAATGTCCCACATTAACACCTAACGAGTCGTTGGTTTCGGTCACATAATGACTTGTTTGTGCCTTGCCACCACCCTCCTGGTGTATAAATATCTTTACTCCCCACCAGAATCTTTAGAACTGAAGAAGCCTTTTGGATGAGAGGCGAAACATTTTCTACTCACACGAGATTGGTCCAGTTGACACGATTTACGCTCGTTTGAGAGTCCAATGTTTTGTTCTGAGCCATTCTTGGGTGTTTTTAGCTGTGTGTTTTGGCTCATTATCCTGTTGGAGGACCCATGACCTGTGACTGAGACCAAGCTTTCTGACATTGGGCAGCACATTTCACTGCAGAATGTCTTGATAGTCCTGAGATTTCATTGTACCTGCACAGATTCAACACACCCTGTATCAGATGCAGCAAAGCAGCCCCAGATCATAATTGAGCCTCCTCCATGTTTCACAGTAGGTACAGTGTTCTTTTCTCTGTATTTTTGCGTCTGTGATCATAGAGCTGGTGTGACTTACCAAAAAGCTCCAGTTGTGTCTCATCTGTCCAAGGGACATTCTCCCAGAGGCTTTGTGGCTTGTCAATATGCATTTTGGAAAATTCCAGTCTCTCTTTTTCATGTTTTGCTTTCTACAGTGATGTCCTCCATTAAGTCCACTGTGGCTCGAACAGCTACAGAGGTTGTGATCTGACTCTGATGTACCTTGACCTTGGGGTTCACCTATAATCTCTTTGGAAGTTGTTCTGGGCTCTTTGGTTTCCATTTGTATTATCCGTCTCTTCAGTTTGTCATCAGTTTTCCTCCTGCAGCCACGTCCAGGGAGGTTGGCTACAGTCCTGTGGACCTTAAACTTCTGAATAATCTGTGCTGCTGTAGCAACAGGAACATCAAGCTGCTTGGAGATGGTCTTCTAGCCTTTACCTTTAACATGCTTGTCTATAATTTTCTTTCTAATCTCCTGAGACAACTCTCTCCTTTCCTTTCTTCATGTTCAGTGTGGTACACACCATGATACCAAACAGCACAGTGACCACTTTTCAGCCTTTAAGTAGGCAAACTGACTGATTACAAGCTTGAAGACACCTGTGATGATAATTACAGGACACACTTTAGTTTAACATGTCCCTATGGCCACATCATTTTTAATCTTTTCTAGGGTACCATCATTTTTGTCCAGGTCAGTTTCATTAGATTATTTTTTTAAATAATTCTGTTGAATCCCAATTCAAAAGCAATGTCTGATTTTCATTGTTTAATTTTTAGTAAATTTTTATTTATTATTACTTTTGTCAGTTTCAAATTATTCCAGTGACCATTGTTGGTTTTCTTTCTTAAACATTAGGGTACCAACAATTTTGTCCACGTGTGTATGTACAATATGATGTGTAAAAAGTGATACATGTTTTAATGCCGACGCAAAGACAATACCGGGCCGTCCTCCTGTGAGGAGGGCCTCAGCCTCTGCCTGCCACACTCCAGTCTCAGCCTAATCAAGCTCAACTCCTGCCACCTGTGCTCCTGCTCATTCCTGCACTTCATCTGCTGCAATCACACCACCCACTTAAAACCCAGCTCCACACTCACTCAGCATCAGATCGTCTTAGCTCTCATGAAAAGAGCTCCAGACCTGCTATACGGACTGATCACCCGTTGCCGACCTGTTCTGTTCCTGTTTCCGCCTTTATCGTCTGATTCTCGGCTAGACTACAAGGTACTGCCTTGTTTCTGTCCTGCACCTACCTGCACCTACCTCCCTGCCTGATCCCCGGTTGCCGACCTTGCCTTCTGTTCCTGATGCTGAGTACCTGTTGAAACTGTGGTGGCCATCTGTTCTCTGGTATCTGACCCCTCTGCCTGTGTGTGATGCCGAGTACCTGTCTGTGAGCCCAAATCAGTGGTGGCAGCCTGATCCTGGAATCAGAACTGTTTCCTGCTCCTGCGTGGCTGAGTGGACTACGTCACTGCCTCATGTTCCAAGGGGGTTCGATTCCTGCTCTTTACAATTGATTCTGAGAGGTATCCCCTAGGGGAGGAAACGATTTATCCTTTCAATTTCAGGTTGCTAGTGGTGATGTTCTCCTGAATGCCCAGAGTCTCTCTTTATAGTCTCCTTTTGAAGAGCTGGAGGCATCTTTCTGTGTTCTCCCTTCCTTCCTGGTCCAGGTCAACCATTTGATCTGCTCCCTCAGGGATTCTGGTGATCTGATGACTTTTTTTTTTATATAGCCTTTCTAGCCATTTCCTCAATGCGTTTTCTATAGTCTCTTAGGTTCTGGTTCCTTCTGCATATTGCAGGTCCTGTTCTCTTTCAGGGCTCTCTGAACCTCTGTGTACTCCCTTGGCTTTCTGAGAATGGCTGGTGGGTAGTTGTGGTCTAGATTTATTAGTTTTTCATGCCACAAAAATCCCTTTTGTTGCCAAGTCTTGCGAAGTACTGAATCCTTCAATCTAAAGCTAAAAAACCTCAAAATTATACAGCGTTCTCCGGTGGCTGTGGACCCAGCGCCTGGTGCGCTCTCTCCATCTGCAGATCCACCCCGTTACCATCTAGTCCAAGCCCCTCTTTCAATAAAGTCACTACAAATGAAATCATCGACCCCGAGTCCTTCTCAGACCCCTCCGGAACACCATAGATTCTGATATTCTCCTGACCGGCTTTCCAGATCCTCTAGCTTGTCCTCCATCTTCACGTGTAGCTTTATTAGCTCCGTTACCACTTGCTCTGTGTTTTGATTTCGTTTCTCTGTTTTCCCCAACCGCTCCTCTACTTTGTTAATTCTTGTGTTCGCTTTACTGATTTCCTCCTTGTTCTTTGTTTTCCTGGCAGAACCCCCTTAGTTCATCTAGTAGCATTTCTAAGCTAGCCATAACTTTCTCACTGTCTCCTTAGCTTAATGCTACTCAGCGTTAGCCAGTACTTCATGTTGTTTATTTTCCAAGATGTTGTAAAGCGGTAAAGGCTTTGTTAGCCATCCTACCCCCTCTTTACACTTTTTGTATTATGTGGAGGTTATATTCCTCAGATGGATGGGGGGATGTTCATCAGTTCTTCGGTTTTATCCAAACCACTCTCCCAAGCTGCCTTCTCCATGGTTCTCCAACCGGAAACCCCCATCTTTAAGGATATTTAAGTCAACCTTTACTCATCAGATAAAGACCCAGACCAACAAGATATCAACACACACCTCAACAGAACTGACCTACCAAGACTCACTGACTCGCTCACCATCGAACCAAAGCCATCACCAAAGTCACATTAGACCCAGAAAAAGCCAGGATAGAGTCACCTGCTAATTTCTTCTGTCCCTGATGCCAAGCTTTGTCTTTCTGGAATAATTTCTGAAATGGGCTCAGATTTTCTCCAGCACACCTACAGCCGCTGTGATCGCAAATGGACTGAGATCACAACCTTTCACACTGCACTGTCCAAAGAAAGATTGGCTTTAAGGTCAGAGTTTAGGACATGGTGGGACGTGTCCCAGTAAAAAGAGGACACTTCTCTCACCTGTCCAGGTGGGATCACGTCTTTTTTCTGGAACATTCTGTGATCATTGATTCATTGATTCAGAGCAGCAGCTGATTGGCTCTGCTGAGCAGACTGTGTGATGTGGACACATCTGATTGGATCCTAAATAGTTTTTCTCTTCATTCTCTCTTCCTTTTTCAGACTGGAGCGCTGCAACTTGTCAGAGATCAGCTGTTCTTCTTTAGCCTCAGCTCTGAAGTCCAACCCATCCCATCTGAGAGAGCTGAGCCTGAGCGACAACAAACTTGATGATTCAGGAGTGAAGCTGCTTTGTGATTTTCTGCAGAGTCCAAACTGTAGACTGGAGATTCTGAGGTAATTTCATGTTGTCTCTGTTCCTATTGTAGATCTTCTGTGTGTGATTATCAACTTAACCATCTTCATGTCCAGATGTTTGACTGATCATATGTAGGGATGCATGATGGTGGATTTTTGCTGATATCTGATCTGCTGACATTTCAAACTTCTTTGAGATCCTCTTGATAAATGAGTGAGGCTCATTAAAAGTACTCCACCCAGGTTTGAGAACTATATATATATATATATATATATATATATATATATATATATGTACTCACACTGCCTGCCATCCAAGAGTATAACATAATAACAAGAATAATCATAAAAGTTATTATTTTTGTAATGACAATTAAGAGGACAATAGTTAAATGATATGTATGAAAATAATAACTTCATTGGTATCACAACCACAGGCATTGCCCGCACACAAGGAGTCCCCAATGTCAGCAGCCCCACCAATCAAAGGCCCCCTCATTCCCCAAAACACAGGGAGGGTCCAGACCCAGACCACTATATCCAGTCCCCCTCCTCACAATAACAACCTGTTCATAGGTTGTAAGAACCCAGAAAATACAAGAACCCAGAGACATGAATGAGACCACAAGGAGCAGAGGATAAAGATAAAAAACATCAAACGGAGAAAATGGAAAAGGCAATAAAAAGAAAAAGCAATGACAGAAAAACAAAAACAGTCAGACAAGAAAAGAGTCAAAAGAAAGAAAAGATGACAGACTTCATAAAAACTAGATCTATGAACATAAAGAAAAGATGAACCAATAAAAGAGCAAAAAAAAAATCTCTAAAAAGAAGAGACAACATGATGAACAGATGAAGCAAACATTAAACAGAAAGTAAAGCAGTGAAGCAGAAAGAAATGAAGTTATGACATCTCTGATATTACTGCCTCTCTCCATGTTGTTGTTGTTGTTGTTGTTGTTGTTGTTGTTGTTGTTGTTGTTGTTGTTGTTGTTGTTGTTGTTGGGGGTGTCCTCTCAGAGTGTCCTGGATCATTGGGGGTTTGGTCTGTTGGATCTCTGGAGCTTCTGAAGCTCTCAGCTGGGAGGCCTTCTGCTCCTGCTGGTCCTAAAATCTTGGTGCTAACCAGGCCTGGCTGATGAAAACAGTCTGAGGCAGTTGAGGAGGCTCAGAGGAGCTGAAGGTTGATATCAAAGATGGATGGAGACAATCTCAGGGACAAGTCAACATGGAAACTGGGACTGAGTCCACAATATTTGTGTCCAACAGAAGAAAGAGTCCAGCTCCAACATTCACTGTATTGTTGGACAACATTTGAGCTGATTTACAGTCTGATCCACATCAACCTGATGAAGGTCTGAGCTCCAACATGTTTGAAGGAACAAAGAAGGTTCTGGAGATGCAGATGGAGACCACAGTGTGTAGGAGTCTCTCTGTGTTTGTCTTGTTGACTCCTCTCACCTGTCCAGGTGGGATCAAGTCTTTGTTCTGGAACATTCTGTGATCATTGATTCTAATGAACTTCATGTGGACTGCAGTGTGGACCATGTGACAGCAGACTGTGACTGTGAGCTCAGATTGAAGTGTATAGATGTGAAGGTTTGATCCTGACAGAAAAATCTGAGCTCTGCTGTTTACACTTTAGAGAAACAGGAGGAACGGATCAAGACGTGTGTGAAAGCAGCTGAGACAAACTGAAGTACAGGAGGCAGAGCAGCAGCTGATTGGCTCTGCTGAGCAGACTGTGTGATGTGGTCACATGTGATTGGATCCTAAATGGTTTTTCTCTTCATTCTCTCTTCTTTATTCAGACTGGAGGACTGCAGTTTGTCAGAGATCAGCTGTTCTTCTTTAGCCTCAGCTCTGAAGTCCAACCCCTCCCATCTGAGAGAGCTGAGCCTGAACAAGAACAATCTTCAGGATTCAGGAGTGAAGCTGCTGTGTGATTTTCTGCAGAGTCCAAACTGTAGACTGGAGATTCTGAGGTAAGTTCATGTTGTGTCTGTTTCTATTGTAGATCTTCTGTGTGTGATTATTAACTGAAGCATCTTCATGTCCAGATGTTTGACTGATCATATGTAGGGATGCATGATGGTGCCTTGTTCAAAGTAGTCCAATCACAATGAAAAAATATTTGTATATATTTTATATGTTTAATCCCGTTTCCAACATAAATTACATTCCAATTGTAAAGTTGTATAAATAATCGTTGCCTGCACCCCCTTTTTGTCATGTGTCAGACCTCTAAACATTTCCCTGAAAACCTACATGTGTGTTTTTGCTTCAACCTTTGAAAACTGGTTTCTGTCACTTTTTCTGGGTCTTTGGAACTACCTGCAAATATTTTTTTGGCTAATTCATGTCAGAGTTTCTGGTTAAGGGTTGAATTCTGTGACTTCTTATGGCTGTACTACCAGAAACAGGAAACAAGACAAACAACATCTGATTTAATAATAAACAACAAATGTGTTCTTTTCAAATACAGATATTTATTCATGAAACTGAAGGTCATTTCTTCTTCACATGTTCATTTAATGTCAGATTTAATTTTAACATTCAAGTTAAACTTTATTCGATGTACAAACAGTGATGATGAAGATGATGATGAAGATGATGATCTCCTTCATGGTATAAATAAAGATATCTGTACCTGTACCTCCACATGTCAGCTGGTGTGTCCAAACGGACTTGAAGCAGTTTGCTGCTCTTACTAACGTTGTTCCTCAGGTTCAGATTCTTGTTCCTGTTGTTCTGACTCTCAGATGGTCTTCGCTCTGGACAAAAGCGTCTGCAGAATGACTTTGAAACATTTCAACAAACTTTTATAAAAAGAAAAAAAGGACTCATCTATTTGCTTGAAAGTAAAATAGATAAAATGTTTCAAGCTTAGTTTAGATATTTTTTCTCCTTATCGTTCTCTAATAATTAAAATAATAATTATAATGATAAAATAATAAGATTGAGAATCGAAATAACAGTAATAAAATGATAATAATTATAAAAATAATAACTTCATTGGTATAGCACCAGAGACCACACCCAAGGAGTCCCAAATTTCAGCAGCCCCACCAATCAAAGGCCCACTTATACCCCAAACCACAGCAAGGGGCCAGACCCAGACCACCATATCCAGTCCCCCTCCTCACAATAAGAACCTGTTCATATGTTATAAGAACCAAGACAATACAAGAACCCAGAGACATAAATGAGACCACGAGGAGCAGAGAGAAAAGATAGAAACATCAAAATGGAGAAAATGGAAAAGGCAATAAAAAGAAGAAGCAAAGAGAAAAAACAATAAAAATAGTAAGACAAGAAAAGAGAAAAAAAAGGAAAAGCTGTAAAATGATGTCAGACTGAACAGATGAAGCAAAGAATAAACAGAAGGTAAAGCAGTGAAGCAGAAATAAATGAAGCAATGACACTCCCTGATATTAATGCCTCTCTCCATGTTGTTGTTGTTGTTGTTGTTGTTGTTGTTGTTGTTGTTGTTGTTGGGGTGTCCTCTCAGAGTGTCCTGGATCAT
Source organism: Scarus forsteni (assembly GCA_036419115.1). Taxonomy (NCBI): domain Eukaryota; kingdom Metazoa; phylum Chordata; class Actinopteri; order Labriformes; family Labridae; genus Scarus; species Scarus forsteni. The sequence continues at coordinate 209,353 of JAZDUH010000534.1, forward strand.
TGGGGGTTTGGTCTGTTGGATCTCTGGAGCTTCTGAAGCTCTCAGCTGGGAGGCCTTCTGCTCCTGCTGGTCCTAAACTCTTGGTGCTAACCAGGCCTGGCTGATGAAAACAGTCTGAGGCAGTTGAGGAGGCTCAGAGGAGCTGAAGGTTGATATCAAAGATGGATGGAGACAATCTCAGGGACAAGTCAACATGGAAACTGGGACTGAGTCCACAATATTTGTGTCCAACAGAAGAAAGAGTCCAGCTCCAACATTCACTGTATTGTCGGACAACATTTGAGCTGATTTACAGTCTGATCCACATCAACCTGATGAAGGTCTGAGCTCCAACATGTTTGAAGGAACAAAGAAGGTTCTGGATATGCAGATGGAGACCACAGTGTGTAGGAGTCTCTCTGTGTTTGTCTTGTTGACTCCTCTCACCTGTCCAGGTGGATCAAGTCTTTGTTCTGGAACATTCTGTGATCATTGATTCTAATGAAGTTCATGTGGACTGCAGTGTGGACCATGTGACAGCAGACTGTGACTGTGAGCTCAGATTGAAGTGTATAGATGTGAAGGTTTGATCCTGACAGAAAAATCTGAGCTCTGCTGTTTACACTTTAGAGAAACAGGAGGAACGGATCAAGACGTGTGTAAAGCAGCTGAGACAAACTGAAGTACAGGAGGCAGAGCAGCAGCTGATTGGCTCTGCTGAGCAGACTGTGTGATGTGGTCAGATGTGATTGGATCCTAAATGGTTTTTCTCTTCATTCTCTCTTCTTTATTCAGACTGTGGTACTGCAGTTTGTCAGAGATCAGCTGTTCTTCTTTGGCCTCAGCTCTGAAGTCCAACCCCTCCCATCTGAGACAGCTGGACCTGAGCGACAACAAACTTCAGGATTCAGGAGTGAAGCTGCTGTGTGATTTTCTGCAGAGTCCAAACTGTAGACTGGAGATTCTGAGGTAAGTTCATGTTTTCTTTGTTTCTATTGTAGATCTCGTGTGTGTGATTATTAACTGAAGCATCTTCATGTCCAGATGTTTGACTGATCATATGTAGGGATGCATGATGGTGGATTTTTGCTGATATCTGATCTGCTGACATTTCAACCTTCTTTGAGCTCCTCCTGATAGATAGGTGAAGCTAGTGAAAACTACCCCACCCAGGTTCAGAAATTTAAAAATTATTATTTTCAACTAGGAATTGTTGAATTTGTAAGTAAGAAGTAGGATATTTAGGACCTATGATCAAAAATAGTGTCATCAAATGACTTGTAGTTTTTCTGTGTTGCTCCTTGAATATCAGCATGTCAGGTGTGATTTTTGGCCTTGTCATTCATGTTATTGACTGATTTCACCAAGTTCAAAGCAGTCCAATCTACAATGAATAAAATATTTATTAACCATGTTTTCAACATAAATAACATTCTTTATGTTAAACTTGAATAAATAATAGTTGCCTGCACCTCCTTTTTTGTCATGTGTCAGACCTCTAAACTTTTCCCTGAAAATCTACATGTGTGTTTTTGCTTCAACCTTTGAAAACTGGTTTCTGTCACTTTTTCTGGGTCCTTGGAACGACCTGCAAATCATTTTTTGGCTTATTTATTTCAAAGCTACTGGTTTGAGGATGAATTCTGTGACTTCTTATGACTGTACAACCAGATCCATAGGAGCAGCAGGAAGATTGGGGAGTGAAACCTACAGAAAACTAATATTGCTTCACAGCCAGTATTAGTTGTCAATGCTTTTTTTTCCAATGCCATTTCTAATGGCCTGGTGCAGCCTTTCTGACACAGTAATTAGCCTGATTCAGGGCTGATTTTTTTCCCATTCTAAACACAGAAAGTGTCATTTACATCATTGAAATAAGCAGCCTCAGAGCAAATCAAATCACCAAAAGCACACTAAGTATGTTACAGATCTGCTGAAAATACATTAAATATCTGTGTTCTATAGGGAGTCGTTGCTGGTCTAAATAATAAGAGAAAATTCATCCTGAAAACCAGTCTCATCAGAATTGCTCAATGTCTCACTTAAGTAATCACATAGTGAGGCATGTGATCTGTACAGATTTAAAAATCACAAGGTAATACTACTTAAGCCAGCATTTAGACTTCAATATGTATGATATTACACATATATATATATATATATATATATATATATATATATATATATATATATATAAAAATACATATATATATATATACATATATATATATTGGGCCTGCGCAATTTATCTATGGGGTGCCGTTTGTAAAGCAGCACATGCTAAAAAAAAACAGCAACATTTTGTCACATTTAGCTTCAAACCATGTGCAAAAAAAACTGGTGTGATTTTTTCCAGTGACTTTTTATGACATTTAGAGCAATATTTGTCATCTTAGAAATATCTTAAATAGTTTAATGTAAATATTAAATGTCACACGTAAATGCTAAATATAAATATAAATGCTAAATATAAATATAAATCTTAAATATAAATATAAATATAAATGTCAAAAATAAATCTTAAATATAAATTTAAATATAAATGTTAAATATAAATGTTAAATATAAATATAAATGTTAAATATATATATAAATATAAATGTTAAATATAAATGTTAAATATAAATATAAATGTTAAATATAAATATAAATATAAATGTTAAATCTAAATCTCTCAGACGCAACTAAATATTTAGCTCATATGCAAATCGAAACTCCTGGTGACAGGAAGTACCAAAATAAAAGCTCATGGAACTAACATTGTGGTGTTCAACATGTTATCATGCAGTGTCAGAAATATGAAACAGAAAGAAGGCAGTTCATTGGTGATCTCAGGGGAGAAAATGTGTGTTTTGACATAATAGACATTCTACAAAACGAGTCAGATATATATATTATTATATATATCGCACAAAATGTCGAGGGACACTGCTATGGCCGCATAGGAAGGGCTGATCTGGCAGCCATAAGACAGTTTGATACGGCGTCAGCTACATCGCCTGCTGCAGAGCCTGTGGAGGTGGACAGTGTGGCTGGTCCAGGTGGAATAAAAGAGTTCCTGGCAGTCTGTAGTGACATAAACAACGTATTATTTTCTGTACTGTTTGTTTTAACGTTTATATGCTTGGCAATAAAAGACGAAGCTGATATGCTAACCATGAAGGGCACTTTAGCGAATGGGCTAACTTAGCTTGTCTACAGTAAGTTTGTCATGCTTGAGCTAATGCAACTCTTTTATTCCACCTGGACCAGCCACACCGTCCACCTCCACAGGATCTGCAGCAGGCGGTGTAGCTGACGCCGTATCAAACTGTCTTATGGCTGCCAGATCAGCCCTTCCTATGCGGCCATAGCAGTGTCCCTCGACATTTTGTGCGATATATATAATTTTTTATATATATCTGACTCGTTTTATAGAATGTCTATTATGTCAAAACACACATTTTCTCCCCTGAGATCACCAATGAACTGCCTTCTTTCTGTTTCATATTTCTGACACTGCATGATAACATGTTGAACACCCCAATGTTAGTTCCATGAGCTTTTATTTTGGTACTTCCTGTCACCAGGAGTTTCGATTTGCATATGAGCTAAATATTTGGTTGCGTCTGAGAGATTTATATTTAACATTTATATTTATATTTATATTTAACATTTATATTTATATTTAACATTTATATTTAACATTTATATTTATATATATATTTAACATTTATATTTATATTTAACATTTATATTTAACATTTATATTTATATTTATATTTAAGATTTATTTTTAACATTTATATTTATATTTATATTTAAGATTTATATTTATATTTAGCATTTATATTTATATTTAGCATTTACGTGTGACATTTAATATTTACATTAAACTATTTAAGATATTTCTAAGATGACAAATATTGCTCTAAATGTCATAAAAAGTCACTGGAAAAAATCACTCTAGTTTTTTTGCACATGGTTTGAAGCTAAATGTGACAAAATGTTGCTGTTTTTTTTTAGCATGTGCTGCTTTACAAACGGCACCCCATATTTATCGGTTGAACATCGCCATTGCGATGTGCGCATGCGCGATAGTCACATTGCAGGACATGCAATTTTTTTTTTGAACAGGCAAACATTTGTTTTGCTTCATAAAAGCAGCAAGCTGCTCCATGCTCCCCACAGCCTCTCTCTCCCCCTCCCTCCCGCTGTAGCACCCCCGTTCAAACACTCTCATCACACAGCCTCCACCATCCTGTGGACAGCCCTCACGAGTAAATTTTCACACCCACGAGTCCCACAACTCACCCTTCCCCGCGCCGTTCAAACTCAGATCCAGGAAATAGCATAGCTAAGCATGTACGGAGACGCGGAGGGGGACAGTGAATAAGTAAGTTGGTGGCATTGTCGTAGTTGTTAGCGTCATGTCAATCTGCGTCTTGTGCTCTGATCTACCGCCCTGCGCGGCCTTGTGTTCCGAGTCCGTGTGGGACGAAGAAGGAATATACCTGGAGCATTATTTCCGTGAGGAAATTTCTGGAGCGTCTCATCCTCTTCCTTGTCAGGAGTCCAACAAAGTTGGCTGAATATCCCCTCAGAACGACTGACTGACTGACCATAACCTGACAATGGTGCCGTGAGTGCCTCTTGAGTGTGTTTGTGAATGCTGAATGTCCGTTATTGAACGACAAAAGGTGATAAATCTGTTGTTTACCTCTGCATTGAGAGTGGGTCCATGGTAAAACGCGGACTGGGTTTGCATTGCCAAGCCTGATTTCAGTTGGTTTGAACTGGATTGAACTGTGGGTGAAATTTATTTTGAAAACCCGTAACGGATTTGGATTGTTTACACTACTGCCTTAAGCTTTCTAGAGAAATGGGCTAAAACTCTGTGTCTGTGATTTGTTTAAAATATTAATTTGCTGGTAATATGATTGGTTGATGACTATAAACTGCAAAAACTGTACTGATGTTAACTAGGCTATACCAAACTCAACCAAATTATCAAATATATTCTCTAGTTTATACTGCAGCCCTTACTTTAGAGAAGAGAGCTTTTCATTAATTTTATATTAAATGCTGTTAAGCAATAGGAAAATCCTGGTTTGCAGCAAGATGTTATCCAACTATATTTTCATTAGTCTATAAAATGCACAAAAATCCTGATAAGATATTACAAACATTTTCTTGAGCATGTATTTTATAGAAGGGGTTTTTATTTTTTACATATATCGTCTACATTTATTGGGGAAATGAAAAAAAGCAACTGAAATTGAAACCTATTCTATTTTGTACAGGCCTCCTGGATCCCTTTTATAAACAGCAATCTTCATCATTCATAGATGAACCCCCTTAGCCTGGATCAAACGGCATTATATCAATACAATGGTGTCGTTGTGAGTGAACCAAATTCTTCCCAAACAGAGATATTCAAGTCATCTGATGAAAATTCTTCTATTTTTAATATCGCAATATATATCACAATATATCCCAAACCCTCAAAAAAATCACAATGTCAGTTTTTTCCAATATCGTGCAGCCCTAATATATATATAAAAGTTTGACACACCTTCTCATTCAATGTGTTTTCTTTATTTTTATCACGAATTACATTGTAGATTCTCACTGAAGTAATGATGACCACTTGTTTCTCTTAACTTAGCTGATTTAGAATTTTTAGAATTAATATTAATTCTAAAAGTTGTCTTATACGGCTGTCGGCTGTGCATCAGCCTGACTTCTGAACAACACAACTGATGCTTAATGATGATTAATAAGGCAAGAAATTCCATTAATTGACCCTGGAAAGGCACACATGAGAAGTGAAAACCATTTCAGGTGACTACCTGTTGAAGCTCATAGAGATAATGCCAAAAGTGTGCAAAGCAGTAATCAGAGCAAAGGGTGGATATTTTAAAGAAACTAGAACATAAGATATGTTTTCATTTATTTTACACTTTTTTGTTCAGTACATAATTCCACATGTGTTCATTCATGGTTTTGATACCTTTAGTGAGAATCTACAATGTAAATCGTGATGGAAAAAAAAGAAAACACAGTAAATGAGAAGGCGTGTCCAAACTTTTGGTCTGGACTATATATATATATACATATACACATGTGTGATGTGGACACATCTAATTGGATCCTAAAGAGTTTCTCTTTTCATTCTCTCTTTTTTATTCAGACTGACTGGCTGCAGTTTGTCAGAGATCAGCTGTTCTCCTTTAGCCTCAGCTCTGAAGTCCAACCCCTCCCATCTGAGAGAGCTGGACCTGAGCAGCAACTATCTTCAGAACTCAGGAGTGAAGCTGCTGTTAGATTTGAGCCCAAACTGTAGACTGGAGATTCTGAGGTAAATTCATGTTTTCTCTGTTTCTATTGTAGATCTTCTGTGTGTGATTATTAACTGAAGCATCTTCATGTCCAGATGTTTGACTGATCTTATGTAGGGATGGATGATGGTGGATTTTTGCTGATATCTGATCTGCTGACATTTTAACCTTCTTTGAGCTCCTCTTGATAAATGAGTGAGGCTCATTAAAACTTCCACACCCAGGTTCAGAAATGATGATTTTCAACTAGTAATTGTCCGGTTTGTACGTATGTGAAAAGTCAGAGTGTTCAAGATGTATGATCAAAAACAGTGTCATCAAATGACTTGTGGTTTTTCTGGGGAGATCCTTGAACATCAGCATGCCAGGTGTGATTTTTGGCCTTGTAATTCACGATACTAACTGACTTCACTGCGTTCAAAGCAGTCCAATGTACGATAAATGAAATATTTATTAGCATGTGTAATCCTGTATCCAACATAAATAACATTCCCAATGTTAAACTTCTATAAATAATAGTTTTCTGCACGTCATTTTTGTCAAGTGTCAGACCTCTAAACTTTTCCCTGAAAAGCTACATGTGTGTTTTTGCTTAAACCTTTGAAAACTGTTTTCTGTCACTAATTCTCGGTCCTTAAACCAACTTGCAAATCATTTTTGGCTAGTTTCTATCAGAGTTCATAATTGGGAATGAATTCTGTGACTGCTCACGACTGTACTACCAGATCTATAGGAGCAGCAGCTGATTGGCTCTGCTGAGCAGACTGTGTGATGTGGTCACATCTGATTGGATCATAAATAGTTTTTCTCTTCATTCTCTCTTCTTTATTCAGATTGTTTAACTGCGGTTTGTCAGAGATCAGCTGTTCTTCTTTAACCTCAGCTCTGGAGTCCATCCCCTCCCTTACGATACAGCTGAACCTGAGAGACAACATTTTTCAGCATTCAGGAGTGAAGCTGCTGTGATTTTCAGGAGAATCCAAACTACAGACTGGAAACTCTGGGGTAAGTAGACAGTTGAATTTACCGTAAATCCCAGAATATAAATCTCTCTGGTTGCTCAGTTGCTCTCTTTTTTGAGTCTCTCAGAAGGATTTTCAATTTCTTTGTCTTCCTGCCTGATGATTTCTGTGATGTTCAGCAAAACTTTCAATGTTCAGTTTGTGTCAAACTGTTGCTCTTTAGTCCACCTGCTGTGACCTGCTGAGCTTTTGCTTCTTATATTACGATAGCTGAGCTCTCAGCTTGAAGGGAAATGTTATTATCTGTGCTGATCTGTCCATCTTTGAGCTGAACTGGGTTCAGTCAGGAGAGGCTTCATGATGACAGCAGCTTAAGCTCATGAAACCTGTGAGACTCTGCAGGTGGTCCAGGTGAAAATCTGTCCTTCAAAGTGTCTTCAGTTTGTGCTGCTGTCTCTGAATCCTCTCAGAAAAGTCAAAGAAATGAGAAACAGCTGCTGCTGACGTGTGAACATGTGAATCCACTGATGAAAATATCCCTTTATTGTCTTTTCCTTAAAAACAAACATTAACGCTGTGATCTGACAGAAAAGGCAGAAATCAAGCTCATGAAGCCGTCATGGTCCTGCTGAAGTTCAGCAGAAGAATCAATATGATCATGAAGAGCAGATGATTTCTTTGACTGGAACTGTGGCCCCAAAATTCCTCATGGTCCCATCCCTAGAGCTGGACCACTGCAGTCCAACATGTGACAGGCTTTGGTGTGCTGGACACAGAGCAGAGTGAAAACTCAGCAAACACATGAAGATCCAACAAAGCTGCAGCTTCAGCCTGAACTGAAGAGAGTCCTCACAACTTTGTGTGCTCTCAGACTGATGGAGCTCAGTTATTGGAGGGTCCTGATTCATTCTTCTGCTCTGAACACAGATCAGCAGCATAGCAGGGCCCTATTCTACAAAGCAAGTTCGGCCTTGCGAGATAGCCTTGGAGCTACCTCGCTGAACTGAGCGTGGTAGCCGGCGGTCTCACTACACGGTTTGACGACGCCAGTTATCAACCTCATAAGTGGATCCAGCTTTGCAATGAGCGCGTGCACACATATAAGGCTGAGCCCGCCGCATCTGACCAATCGCGAACATGGACCAGTCTGGAGCGTCAGAGGAGGCCGGAGAGCGAAGGACCGCATACTTCACACAGGAGGAGCAGGAGGCGATCATGACAAAGTATGAAGAATTAAAACATGTAATAAACGTCAAAAGCAACACCGCCACCGCTGCAAAGGCACTGAAGGAGTGCTGGCAGAAAATTGCTGACAGTCTCAATGCTTTGGTGCCCTTATCATCCTGAAATAGCACTGTTCAACATGCACTTTTACTGTTACATGCACCAGATATGTCTAATTCATTTCCAAGATGAATTCATTCATTTGTTCATTCCTATCATGTTTTTGTGTGATATGTAGCCCACATGAGCCCTACATGAATTCCTGTCACAATTTTAAGATGGGCAATAAAATATTGTCATGGAGCAGAAGTGTTATCATTGAAGATCTTGTTACGGCAATGAGAGTTCTTCATTCCCTTTAACTACCTGTAGCAAGTGTCATGTACTGTGTAGTGACTCTAAATCTGAGTCTCGTTTCAGCACCAATCAAAGTACACAAAAAGATCTGGGGGGGATTCCTCCCCCAGATTTTACTCCTGCAGAGGAGCTGGACTTCTGCATTCTTAGGGTCAGCTCATTGGTCAGTGGGCGGGGTTTTTATAGTCTGGAACCTAACCTGCCCCAGAGCAGGTTAGCCGTTCAGCGTACGTCGCCATGGAGACTCGCTAAGAAGTGAACCCATCCGTAGAACAGGGAACCTGGAACTTATTCTCAAAGTTATCTCGCTAGGCAGTAATCCTTCTTCGTAGAACAGGGCCCAGCTCTCTGGGTCTAATCATTGTTTTTGTTTTTACTCCAACAGGTGATACCTGAGGATCATCATCATCATCAGTGAGTCCATCAACAGTCAGTAACTGATCCACCGTGACGTCCTGCAGCTGTTTCCTTCTGTAGACGTGTCCACATAGACTCTGTTCAGGTCCCTGCAGATCCTCCAACAGTCTGACAGAGTCTCACATTTGTATTTTGAAATCTGGGGCCTTCTAAAGCTGGTCTGAGTCTTTCTGCCGCCTGGGCCCTATTCTACGAAGCAAGTTCAGCGAGATAGCCTTGGAGCTACCTCGCTGAACTGAGCGAGGTCTCGCTACACGGTTCAATGTCGCTGGTTATCAACCTCATAAGTGGATCCAACTTTGCAATGAGCGTGTGCACGCATATAAGGCGGAGCCTGCTGCATCTGACCAATCGGGAACATGGACCAGTCTGGAGCGTCAGAGGAGGCCGGAGAGCAAAGGACCGCATACTTCACACAGGAGGAGCAGGAGGCGATCATGACAAAGTATGAAGAATTAAAACATATAATAAACGTCAAAAGCAACACCGCCACCGCTGCAAAAGCACAGAAGGAGTGCTGGCAGAAAATTGCTGACAGTCTCAATGCATAAGTATAGCGTGCAAAAAATCTTTGGTGCCATTATCATCCTGAAATAGCACTGTTCAACATGCACTTTTGCTGTAACATGCACCAGACATGTCTAATTCATTTCTAAGATGAATTCATTCATTTATTAATTTCTATCGTGTTTACATTTTTTGTGTGATATGTAGCCCACATGAGCTCTACATGAATTCCTGTCACAATTTTAAGATGGGCAATAAAATATTGTCATGGAGCAGAAGTGTTGCATTGAAGATCTTATTACGGCGATGAGAGTCCTCCCCCAGATTTTACTCCTGCAGAGGAGCTGGCCGAGAGAGCTCATTGGTCAGAGGGTAGGGTTTTTATAGTCCGCGAGTTCAGTCTGGATCCTAACCTGCCCCGGAGCAGGTTAGCCGTTCAGCGTACGTTGCCATGGAGACTGGCCTCGCTAAGAAGTGATCCCGTCTCGTAGAACAGGGAAACTGGAACCTATCCTCAAAGCTACCTCGCTAGGCAGTAATCCTGCTTCGTAGAACAGGGCCCTGGACCAACAGTCAGAGCCAAAGCGTTTTTAAAAAGAAGCTGCAGACGTGGATTGAAAGATAGATCTACAGCAGAGAGCAGCAGGTCAGAGAGTGCAGGAATACCAATAGATCAGATCTATCAGACTAGATCTACCTGCTCAAGTCCAAATCAACACAGTCAGGGAAATCTATGTGCCTAGATCTATCTGCTTCATTCTAAATCAACACAGTCAGCCAGATCTATGTGCCTAGTTCTATCTACTTTGGTCTAAATCTATCTGATAAGATCTACCTTCAACAGTCTAAAATAACAGTCAGACAGACCTATGTGCCTAGATCTATCTGCTTCGGTCCAGATCTACATGTCAGAGAGATCTCTGTGCCTGTATCTATCTGCTTCTGTCTTTATCAATACAGACAGATCTATGTGCCTAGATCTAACTTCTTTGGTCTAAATCTATCTGATAAGATCTACCTTCTTCAATCTAAGATAACACAGTCAAACAGATCTATGTCCCTAGATCTTTCTGCTTCAGTCTAGATCTACACAGTCAGACAGATCTATACGATTAGATCTATCTTCTTCAGTCTAGATCTACAGTCAGACAGTGTCCCTGAGCAGAGATGTTTCAGAGTCAAAGAACAAAATCTAAAGAGTGATTCTCAGAAACAAACTCACTCTCACAAAAAGCAGACGCCTGTCCCTCAGAGCTGCTGACCCCTCAGAGTTTGACCTTCAACAGTGATGCTGTGACCTCCAGAGGCCTGTCCCTCGGAGCTGCTGACCCCTCAGAGTTTGACCTTCAACAGTGATGCTGTGACCTCCAGACGCTCAGGCCTCTGCTGAAGAACTGAACTCTGATGTCATTGTTGAACTGATGTTGTTCCTCTGTGTGATTGACCGTCTGATCAGACTGTGTTCATGTTTTCTGTTTGGTGTCTGAACTCATCTGTAGTTTGAGTGAACTTTCTGCTCCAGTTTGAAGCTGCAGTTTGTGGTTTTCCTCTGAACTCTGATCTTTACCAAAGCATGAACTGTCCTCTTCCTCAGAACAGGTCCTGCTTAGGTTTCTGTTGGGGGAGGGGCTCCATCTTTGACCTTTGAACTCAGTTAATGTATAAAGAGTGAGAAAACAGCACACATGCTGTTGAAACATTCATTTTTCTATATTTTCACCTATAAAGTCAGTGCAACATATGCACAGCTGATATATTTACGTTGGAGTGAACAAAATGTGCTTGGAACACAAACTGAAAAAGAAAACTGGAGAAAAATATAAAGAAAATAAACAGGCAAAAAATAATAAGGCATTGTTTAGAAATGTAAAATGTGATTCTAGGTCACATTTTTGTGCCTTATATGCAGAGAACCGAGTTCAGTGGATTCATCGTAAAAGTGCCGTTATGAATTGCAAAGTATGTGTAAAGTAGAAAATGTTTTTTATGTTTTGGAGGCTTGAGAAGACGTTTTGCTCAATATATGTCAGTTTAAATAATTGTGTTTTGCATGTTTTTAGTGTGTTAGTTGGAAAAATGGTTTACAGCATAATATACAGTAATATAAACACAAACAAATACAATTATATGAATCCTTCTATGCTGCAAAGAGTTTAACAACCAACATGAGACAATAACTATTATGTTCTGACTAATCTGACAATTGAACAGACTGCTGTACATGTAAAGATGTGAAAAGATGCTGAACCATCAGGATGAGAATCAACAATCAGTGATGATCAACAAGATCTATTCACTTGGAAATTGTGCCAACTGTAGGCTACCTGTACTTAATCATTTCCAAAGACGTCCTTAGACACTGACACATGGACGACGACATTTGAAATTTGATGAAATGAATGAGAAATACAATTCTGCTGTGAACACTGGCCGAGAGGTTTGGAGGTTTGTCCGTGTTATTTTGAGAATGTAATTTCAGATTCAAGACAAAAGACAAACCAATGGAGAGAAACTGAAACTCTTAAAATGGAAAAGCTCACATTGACTCAAATGTAAAGAAACTCCCTCTGAATATAACTACAGATGATAAAACCAAAGAAATAAACTGATATATTATCTCTTAAATCAAAGACAATGGTAAAAATATGCTGTTGGATTTCTTTTGTAAGCGTATGTTAATCGCTGATGGAGGGGGGGGCAGGTAAAATCTGGCCCAGGGCCCCACATTGTGTAGGGCCGGCTCTGGTCTTTCTCCTGAACACTTTTGAAGGGCCTGTGAGTCTGAGCCTCAGAGATGATTATTTTTGGACTTTTATGGTTTTTATTCAGATTTTTATGCTTGATTTTATTTGTTTAATCCACATATTTTGATCTGATTCTGAATTGACTGTAAATATCCAAAGGGTTTTTTCTCTTCAATAAATTTTAACCTTTTGGAGTCTTGAGTGAACTTTGACTTTGACCTTTAGTTGGTGCTCAGTGACTTAATGAGTTAGTCCTCCCTTTGTGGTCAGGCTTAGACCATCCAGGCCTCAGGGCTCGGTCTGAAAATACAGTTTGATATGAAGTTATGTTTTGTTGCTTTAATCCAGTCCAGTTTCCATGTTAGATGACTTTATAAAATGCTGTGTGAATAATAAGGATGTAGAGAATATTGCAGCTTTCATTCATTTCTGCTTGTAAAGATAAAATTAGAGCTCCAAGCTGCTGTCCCATCAAAGTCTGACCCAGAGTCTGCTCCCTGCCTCCAGCTGGTCCTCATGCTGACAGTCTCAGACCTGATCGGGCTGTAGGCCTGCAATACTAAAGCAAGAGCGACACCTGGTGGTCAAAGTACAAAACACACTGTTACCAGCATGATGTGCACAGACGTAAAGATCTAAATCTGAACAGGTGACATGTAGACGATCCCCCTGTGACACAGGACAGAGCTGACAGACGTTTATTGTTCATGATCACGGAGCAGAAGACAATAATTAAGAACAGCATTAAAAACAATAATCAATGATGCTTCTCAGTAAAGTCTGCATCCCAAACCCCAGAGCTCTGATGAAGTGTCTGATTTAAAGAGCTGATGATGAAATCAACACCTTCTGGTTGAGTTTGGGAGAACATGGACTCTCCTGTCTGTCTGCAGCTGTGACCATTTCTGCTTCATCACTGCTGTGCATTGCCATGGACTCCTGCTCCTGGCTGTGAGCTTTTGTTCCTGTGCTCTCTGCCTCATGGAGAGTGGGCGGGGCTTCACTGAGTCTACCTGCAGTCTCACACCTGATCCTCCTCTCAGCATCACCTGCACCTGCTTCATCTCCACTTGGACTGAGCTCCAGGCCCAGATGATTCCTGCAGCTCCATGTGGTAGAGTTGGCCCAAACTCTCCAGTTTATCTGTGCTCTCCAGTCTGTTTGTGTAGCCTTGTGTTTTTGGATTGTTCTTCCTGTGTCTTACCTTTGTTTGTGCTCCTTTCTACAGCACCTCCACGCCACACGCCCACCTTCAGAAATCACTGCCTCACTCTCAGTGAATCCCCTTCACCTCTGACCTCAGCCCCTCTCCTTCCCCTCAGCTTCTCCTAAATAAATTCACTTTGTTTCACCTCCTAATCTGTCTCCAGATTCTGCTTCTGGGTCCAAACTACACGACCTGGAAATATTCCTGAACAACAGCTTCTGTAAAGAGAAACACAAACCAGTGAACAGCAGGAAGGACCAGAAGGGTCAGAAGTTTGAGACATTTTCTACAGAACAAAAGTTTTTTTTGTTTTTGTCTACATCCCCCAGTTATTGTTGTACTTACATTTATTTAGCAGATTTAAAGATGCTGTGAGGAGTTTCTAAGGAATTTCAAAAAAGTTTTATAGCATCAAAATAGGTTAGCTATAAATGCTATTCCTTAGCTTCGTGGTCGGGTCGGACAGGGCTGGACTGGCCTGGATACTCAACTTCGGGAACAAGACAATTAAAACAAGAGCAAATTTATATTATTCAGACACGTCTTAGAGCACCTAAGTAGGGATATACAGCAGGCTACTAAACTACAATACTAAGTTTTCCAAAAATTGTTTGTTGTCACACATCAAAAACTACCGCTACGTAACTAGAAAGAGATACATTACCTTGTCACTTTGCATCCTGTAAGTTGTTGAAAAAAGAAGTTGTAAAGCAATGCAGAGTTCTGAGGAAGGTCCGAGCTGCATTCATTAGCATCACAACAAACACACGTTTTGGCTTGGGTCACGTCTTTACAACAGTCGCAGTGTGTGCTCATGGGTAGCAGAGTCTTTATGTCGCCTGAAATAGATTCTCTTCATAGCACCTTTAAATATAACCAGCCATAAAGACCATGATGAGTCAAAGCCTTTAAATCTGTCCTGCTCTGAGAGCATCATCGGTGCCCCCCTGCCCTCTATCCAGGACCTGGACTTCTCCAGGACTTGAAGGAGGGCAGGGAACTTTGTGAAGGACTCCTCTCACTCTGCTCATGGACTTTTTGATCTGCTCCCATCCAGCAAGCTCCTCAGAGCCCTGTGGACCAGGACGAGCAGCACAGGAGCAGTTTGTGTCCATCTGCAGTCACCATGTGAAACAGTTCATAGCTGCTCTGTTCATCTGCACAGCTGCTCTTTCCTCCCATCACTGGAAATATTCCTGCATGTTTGGATGTTCATGATCGACATTTTGTATCCACACTGCATTTGTTAAGAATATTTTTCATTTTTATTTCATTTTAATTTGATGTTATTCTCTCTCTTTACTTACATCTCAACTTCCTTTGTACTAGAGAAAACTGCTGGAGTTAAATTCATTTGATTCATGCGGCATGTTCCAGAGAAGCTGGATTTGTATTTTATTTTGAAGTTACTGCACAGGAGGAATTGAACCTGTAGGTGGCAGCAAAGCAACACTGTGGATGTCTGCTGCAGCCAAACACCAAAGAAGAAGAAGATTCACTTCCAGGTGGTCTCCTACCTTTTCCTTTAAAATGTTTGTCCAGTGTTTCCTGGTTTTTTGTCTTTGAGATATAAATATGTTTATTCTTTAACATTCAAATCCATTTTTAACCCACAGGAGCTGTTTGTCAGCTGGTTTCTCCTGCAAGGGAATTAAATATCTTAGTTTATTATGTTAGACTTTATTTTAATTTTTAAAAATCTGTATTATTAAAAACATTAAGTCGAAGCAGAGTGAGTTTTTTCTTTTATTTCAGTGACTGTGAGGCCTCAATACAGCAGAGAGATCTATCAAACTAGATCTATCTGCTTCATTCCAAATCAATACAGGAGAAAACTATCAAACTAGATCTAACTGCTTAGCTTTAAATCAACGCAGGAGCAAGATCTATCAGACTATATCTATCTGCTTCATTCTAAATCTATAACAGAGCAATATCTATCAGACTGTATCTATCTGATTCATTCTAAATCAATGTCAGAGCGAGATCTAACAGACTATATCTATCTGCTTCATTCTAAATCAATGTCAGAGCGAGATCTAACACACTATATCTATCTGATTCATTCTAAAACAAATTCTGAGCGAGATCTAATGGACTATATCTATCTGCTTCATTCTAAATCAATGTCGGAGCGAGATCTAACGCACTATATCTATCTGCTTCATTCTAAATCAATGTCGGGGCGAGATCTAACGCACTATATCTATCTGCTTCATTCTAAATCAATGTCGGAGCGAGTTCTAACGCACTATATCTATCTGCTTCATTTTAAATCAATGTCGGAGCGAGATCTAACGCACTATATCTATCTGCTTCATTTTAAATCAATGTCGGAGCGAGATCTAACGCACTATATCTATCTGCTTCATTCTAAATCAATGTCAGAGCGAGTTCTAACACACTATATCTATCTCCTTCATTTTAAATCAATGTCAGAGCGAGTTCTAATCACACTATATCTATCTGCTTCATTCTAAATCAATGACGGAACGAGATCTAACGGACTATATCTATCTTCTTCATTCTAAATCAATGTCGGAGAGAGATCTAACGGATTATATCTATCTGCTTCAGTTTGAATCAATGGTAAAAAAGAACTCTTTTGGACTACATCTGTATGCTTCAGTTTAACTCTCCATGGTTTATAGATCTATCAGACTTAACCTATCTGATTTGGTTTTAACTAACAGTAGAAAGAACTCTACTGGACCAGATCTATATGCTTCAGTTTAAATCTCTATGGAACATAGATCTATCAGTCTAGATGAAAAGTGTTAAGTATGTTACATGTCAGAGTTCCTGAGGAGAGGATCATCTTCTGCTCAGAGAGGAGGACACAGCAGTGAGTTCATCAACAGTCAGTAACTGATCCACTGGGACGTCCTGCAGCTGTTTCCTTCTGTAGATGTGTCTACATAGACTCTGTTCAGGTCCCTGCAGATCCTCCGACAGTCTGTCAGAGTCTCTCATTTGGTTTTTGAAATCTGAGGCCTTCTAAAGTCTCCGCCGGTCTTCTTCTTCCTCCTGAGACGTCTCAAACATCTGACTGCCCGTTGACGGAGCCCCCCTGTCTCAGACCTGTTTGAGTCTTTTTTAAAGGCTCTTCAGAAAACAGCAGAAATAAACTGCAGCAGCAACATGATGTTTGTTCAGGGAGCTTTTCAAACCTCTCTGTCTCTCTGCTCTTCTTCTTTTTCCTGCTGTGGCTCAAAATGTGTCCTGGTGTCCTTTTATTGATCTGATATTCGGACTCCAGACCATAAAAAACCAATCTGACCTGATCTATCTGACTGGATCTAGCTGCTTCAGTCAATAACAATACAGGGAAGAGATCTATTGGACTAAGTCTATCTACTTCAGCCGAAAGCAAGGTAGGAGAGAGATTTATCTTAGGAGAATATTTTAAAGGGAAACCTTGTCCTAGGATTGAAATTCATCAAAATACAAACATTACTGGAGATGTATAATTACATGATCATTTAATTAATTTTATACTTAACCTCCTTTAAAGTTGATCATCTCTTCAGACTAGTACACTTTTAAAACATGATATGCTAACATTAAGCTTGTAAACATTTAAAGGAGTCTTACCTTTGAGTCTTTAAAAGCGAGTGGAGGATGTTGTCAGGCAGACGGGGGCTTTTATAGGATGACGACGGTCCATCAGGGTTTAATAACAGTTTACAGGGCGTGCATGACATGCTGTTCCCAGACAGAGCTGCCGGAAAAGTATCTGTCTAATGCTGCGCAGGTCAAAATGATGATTCCCTCAAAATGGAGGCATGAGGCACGTACGACAGAACGATGGACTCGACCAACGCAGCTTGCAAGTCCCTCCTCCCCCCTTTTTTTTTACAATAAGTGCAATTATAATGTTGGTTTTGTTCGTGCTCCAGCAGCTCTTTAAATTGAACCCCTGATATGCTCTAAGATTCTCCAAAATCAACACACACTCCAGATCTGGGAAAACTATGAACAATGGTTTTAATATTTATTTTGCATTTGTAACCATTTTCACCCCTGTGTTGCCTGTTTTTCAAACCATAAAGAATGAATATTAGATTATTAAAATGATCATTAAAATGACAGCTTTTCCTGTTTTTATCAGTGAAAACATTTTTCATCAATTCACCTTCATATTTGATAAAATTACTTCACTGTTTATTGTGACGTCACATCAAATGCGTTTTTTATCCGTCATCATTTCAACATGTAGAGCATTATTTTAGTTCTTTCAATTATTGCAGACTTGAATTAATCTATCTGTTTCAGTCCAAATTTCTATCTATCCATCTATCTATCTATCTATCTATCTATCCATCTATCTATCTATCTATCTATCTATCTATCTATGTACACCAATACAAAAGACAGATCTGTCTTACTAAATCTATCTGCATCAGCCTAAATTAATAAAGGGGAGATCTATCTATCAACTTCCTTTGAAACAGTATTAAAATAAATGAAGTACAGTATCTCAGCCACACAGCTCCAGACTGAGAGAAACCAAATGATGTCCATCACACAGCCTCACAGACTGGAGCTTAGCTCTGACTTCAGTGTGTGCTCCTCAATGCTAACACAGTGGCTAACACTACAGCTCATTAGCTCAGGCCTGCTCATCAACACACAGACACACAACTGAACCACGGCAGAAATTAGCTAAACCACACAGACAGACAAACCTCACACACTCTCTCAGAAAATAGAGTTATTTGTCTCAACACGACACAAAAGCTAGCGGGCTAACAGCTAACGGCTAACCGCTAGCGGGCTAACGCGGCTAGCACCTAGCTATCACAGAACAAAGGCTGAATTTCCATAGCATTAGCATATGCTTAGCATGGAAGCACAAATCATGGTTATTGACTAAAAGACCATCAAAATATAATTAATATCCACCCACAATGTGTCATATTATATTAAATATTTAGTTGTTTTTTATTTTAAGGGATACTATTGTCATTGGATAAAAGTTTATCAGAAATAAAAACATCACTGAAGCTGTAAGTCAGTGTTAAATCTCATCACAGAGCAGCAAAAAGTTACAATAACATGATCTTTTTAATTTTTA
Organism: Scarus forsteni; assembly: GCA_036419115.1. Taxonomy (NCBI): domain Eukaryota; kingdom Metazoa; phylum Chordata; class Actinopteri; order Labriformes; family Labridae; genus Scarus; species Scarus forsteni. The sequence goes on from JAZDUH010000534.1 coordinate 228,147, forward strand.
TTCTAAACCTTGTTCAGTCTTGATCATCTCTTCAGACTAGTACAGGTTTAACTCATGATATGTGAACAATAAGAAAGTAAAAATGTAAAGGTGTCCTACCTCAGACTGTCTGAGAGCGAGTGGAGGATGTTGAGAGGCAGACGGAGGCTTTTATAGGCTGAAGACAGTCCATCAGGGTGTCCACTTAAATACACTTTTTTCATGAATCTAAGTCTACGTGTAATTGTTATGCCATTTTGAACCTTCATTTGACTATGAGGACGAGCAAGAAACTGGAAAACTTTAACTGTCATATCTCAAAAACTGTAGGCTAATAGGTGGTAAAAACAAAACAATGTAAATTGAACATTTGTAGGTCCAATTCTTGTGATCCTTTTAAGCTTTGAAGTAACTTTTTAGCTTCATGTACCTTTTTTGTTTCTATACAATCTCAAAAAGAAGACAGGTTTTCTGACTCTGTCCATGGACATGATGCTTTTCTGTCTTATAACATGCTGGATCCTGACAGAGCTGCAGACACATCAGTCTCCACCAGCTCTTTAAGCCGTAACTCGACCCCCTAAACATGCTCAAAATCTCACCAAAATCAGCACACACTCCAGATCTGGCAAAACATTCTTAATTTTTGCATTTTTTATTTTTGATATTTCTAATAAGAGACACTACATGAGGTTATCATCACTTCTTACTACTTTTGCTGCCTGTTTTCAAATGATAAAGGATGAAAATTAGATTATTAAAATGACCATATAATGATAACTTTGCTTTTTTTTTTTTACCAGTGAAATCTTTTTAATATCAACCAGCTTTTTTAAATGTACAAGGAATTTTTTTTTTTCCTCAAAATGAAATAAAAGATTAAATTCAGGTATTTACTAATCAAACAACCATCATCAGATTAGGATTTCTTTTTTTATGTTTTTTAATGTAAAAATAATTCCACTTACTAATTGCTACTGTGACATGGAAAATCCCATGTGGGTGATACTTACACCCACAGGAGGGAAATGAATGTTATGGAAGCTTTTCACTTTTCACCCTTTCTTTTTTTTTTTTTTTTTTTTTTTTTTTGCTTTTAGCTTGACAAACATTTGAGCCTTATGCACAAACCCCAATTCCTGTGAAGTTGGGATGTTTTATAAAACTTAACAAAATGATCTAAAAATTATTTTGAACCTATATTCAGTTAAAAATGCCACAGAGGCAGAGATTTAATGTTCAAACTGACAAACTTTTATGTTTTTCTTTTCAACGTTTCCCTAACTTTGAATTTGATTCATGCAACATGTTCCAAAAAAGCAGGTTTGTACTTTTTTTTATTTATAGTAATATGTAGAATTAGTGCACAGGAGGAGTTGAACCTGTAGGTGGCAGCAAAGCAACTATTTGGATGTCTGCAGCAGCTTAATGCCCAAGAAGAAGAAAATTCAACTAAAGGTGGTTTCTTACCTTTTCCTCTCCAAACATTTGTTTGTCAAGTTTTTCCTGTTTTTGAAATATTAATATGTTTATCATTTTAACATGCAGCACTATTTTAAACCCACTGTAGCTGTTTGTCAGCTGGTTTATCATGCAGACAAATTAAGTATCTTAGTTTGTTATCTTAGACTCCATTTCTTTTAACAGTTTATTATAAATCTTTATTATTAAAAACATTAAGACAAAGCAGAGTGAGTTTTTTCTTCTATTCCAGTAAATGTGAGGTCACAGCAGCTGGACCAGCATGTCTTTGGGCCTCATGTCTCAGATTTTGACCTCCTGACCAACTAAAGCTCTGCAGGCTTTTATTGTGTTAGTTTGAGACTCCTGCTACAAAATAAGAGCACAAATATCCAGCTGTCATGTTTGGAAGAAGCTTTTTTTAATACTGAGGTGAGGTCACATGGAAGGAGCTAACATGCTACAGGAGCCTAAACAGGTGAGTCAACCAACATCCAGTCATTCACTTTAGAGAAACACAACTTTATTTATTTATTTTATTTTATTTTATGCACAAAGCCTGTTACTGGCAAACTCTCATATTCCTAAATCTGAGACCTTAAAAACTATTATGGTGCTTTAAAAAAGAAACAAATCCAAACTCAGGGGTGCTTACAGAAATTCAGGGCCCCATGAAACCAAATTAGATTAGGCCCCGTCCCAACCCCCCCTGGTAACTAACAGTATTACAAATGTATTTATTTTTAATTTTATCAAACCCTTGGTGCTGTGTTTACTCAATCTTTTTTACCTCTATTTTTCTCTATTTTTTAAAGTTTATTTTGTGCTCATTCTGGTAATAAAGATAAAAACAGCATAAGAAACATGCTAAGCCAAAAAAGCAAAGCTGCCAGCTCTCACATCACTGATTAGTGATACATGCTTCCCACGCTTTATGGTGAAGTAAAATGTCAAAAACATGGCTCTAAAGTGCATTTTGTTTTTTTTTAACATGCACAAAAATTCTTGTGTGGCTTAAAGACAATGCTGACTAACTCCATGTGTTTGCTTCCCAATAGAAAAAAAATACATAACATTAGCATATGTTTAGTATAGAAGCACAATCATATTCTTTTATATGAGAAGATCATGATTTCTATATGAGATAACTACCATCAATTTCAATGACTTGATTTATCAGCTCTTTGAAAGAAAATTGTTCCACATGTATTTTTGTGCTTCTTACATCCTTTAGTCCTGAAACCTTGTTGCTGCTCAAAAGTTGTATTTCTTAAAACCTTTATGTTCAAAAAGTAAAGTTTGATCCATAAAACTACATTGTTAAGTATTAAATATTGTTTATGTTGATTTCAATGTAAAGTGTCACTCCATTCAGACTCCTTTAGCCGGTAAACCTGCAAAAGTTTTATTGTTTCTCCCCTCGATAAGATATTTAAATGCTCAGAATTATAAGATTTACAGATCTTAAAAAATTTAACCACCACCATGTTAGGTTATGCAATGTCTACTCTAAATAACTCATTGATAAATAAAACAATATTTCATGTTTCTGTAATGTTAATACAGCAGCATGTCCAAGCTCTTCCACAGAAATGACATTTTTAATGATTTAATATAATTATTATCCATGAATTTCCAGCTTCATTGCCTTACAGAAAACAGAATAAAATACTTTAAAATTTATAAATAAATAGTAAAGCTCATTATTACTTCTTGATTACAATGCCTTTTTATAGTTATTTACAGTACTCAGTAATCAGAGTTTTATTGGTTGAATGTTCTGCTTAATTTCTTACTCCTAATAGAATCCCAGTGAGGCTCAGATTTGGGTATAAAAATGTGATTTCAGTTTAAATTCCTCATTCCTGTTTAAAAAGTACATTTAATAACCAACATTTTCAGCTTTTTACACGCTTTTGAATAATATATTAAATGTTTATATATTTGTTTTTTAAGGCAGGTTCTCCTTAATGTACTTTGATTTCTTTCAAACTGTTATTTTCCTTTAAAGTTTGTATATTAGAGAAAATAAATCAACATTTGGCTGTTTAACAAACCAGTGTGAGGGTGAGAGGATACAGATTAAAGGAGAGACTCTGATGACATTTTACTCAAGTACAAATAAAATCAGCAATTTATGAGTTTACTAAAGAAAAAGTAAAAGGTACATCATGAAGAATTTACTCAAGTGTTTTTAATAATGTTTCTGTGTTTGTTTCACAGCAGTGTGAGGAGTTCACCTTTCTTAAGTCATTTTGGAACTGGAGGAAATGTTTTGGATCAGAGTTTCTGAGGTGAGCGTTTGTTTTACACAGTTCTGTTTAGGGCTGAACAATTAATGCAAATTACATTAAATCACAATATGGCTTGTTGCAATTTTCTAATCCCAGAAGGTTCATTGTGATGTAGTTTTTTGCAATTTCATGCCGATTTTTTACCTCTATTCATACACATTTTTTCCTACTTTTGGACCATTTTACCCTTTTTAACCCCATTTTTACAACTCAATAGCCTATTTTGCCCCCAATCATCTTTTTTTGGCCACTGTCAGAACCATTTTTGGAATTCTTACATGGTTTTTGCAATTTAATTTCAAATTTTATTCTCAATTTTGCTACCATGATCAATTTTCCTAAGCCACTTTTGGATTTTTTTGCCAATTTTTCCCTGTTTCTTTGCAATTTCATACCTATTTTGCACCTATTTATTAACCTTTTTCTGCTTTCATACCATTTACCCAGTTTTTACAATTTCATACCTATTTTGCTTCTGTTCTTCACTTCTCTGCTTTTTCTCAAATCTTTTATCCTTAGATTAATTTAATGTCATATTGGTTTTACTATAAAAAAATCTACTGCTTATGTTTGTTTAAGAATACAGAAGATGAGGAACATTAAAACAATTGCAGAGTAAATCACAATATTGGGGAAAAAAATGGCAATTAGATTATTTTCTCAAATCGTTCAGCTCTAGTTCTGTTATATGTTCAACAATTTGGTAATAAAGCATCAAATTATCTGATTTTTCTGCTCAGGCATAATAAATGATATATTTTTAATATTTATTTGATGTTGGCTTCTCTTGGTGCAGCACCTCTCCAAGAACCTGCCACAAAGTTATTTTTTTCATATTATTTGATAAATAACTTACTATTATCTAAAGAAAGTCTATTTCACAATGTTTTCCAGATTAGACCTGACTTTTATCAGTTTAAGATACAGTCTTTCTACAATCATCAGAACATCTCAATTTTCATACTTTGTTCTCCTCATGTCAGTATTATGTAAAATATTTTCTTTAAAAACATAATGCTCATGATTATTCACACTATTTAAAAGACAGCTTTTGAAAGCATTAAAGGTTAAGAAAATCATTTTTGATCATTTTGTGAGAAAAGTTCTGGTAACAGTGTTCCACATGGTAACAGGAGAACGGGGCATAAATGAGACCAACAGGATTACAAGGATGATTTTAATACTTTATAAATATCAATATGATAAAAGAGAATGTTAAAACAATGTAAAGTAAAACATCCAGTAAACAATAAAATCAAACCATAAAAAAAATTTAAGGCAAGCGCTCCAAACCCACATCACTGTAAAACATGTAAAAACAGCTCATTAACTCTCTTCATGTTGTATTAACACTTGTTTGTTCAGTTTTAATAGAATAATAAATATGCTTCCTACTAATGTTCAGTCCATGTCTGTGAGCTGGTTCAACTAAAAATATCAAAACTCATTGAAAAGCTGAAAAAGACAAATAAATTATTATTTTCTTATTAAATGATGAAATGATTTTTTAAATAGAAGTTTTCTGCCCAGGGCAGCATCATAAAACAGCAAAGAACAATTTATCCTGCATAATAATTTACCCTGAAGAATAAAAACTAAAATTACATTTTGAAATATATCTTCACTTTTAAAGCTAAGAGTGTAAATTCTGAGATGTGACCACTGCTTTATGATTTAATGTTTTTCATCTACGAGGTGTTGAACAAGCATAATTCAGTCTGAGGTTTTCAGTATCACGTGCTGTGATTTTAAAACAAGTTATTAATATTGAAGTGAAAATGTTCATATTGCGGCAAAACTTTCTGCTAAGACACAAAAACCCTAATACCAGCTCAGTTCAGATGTTGTTTAACCGTAAATAAAAACATAATGCAATGAATCGTTATTCCTTCTTGCAAAGTCAAGATATTTAATAAACTAATAAACTACATTTACAATAGTTTTCTGACGTGTTCCTGAGCCCACGTGGTAATGTCTTTTACAGAATGATGCTGCTTTATAACGCAGTGCTGTCTGTGGGATTGAAGGTCATGGCATTCAATGTTGTTTTTTCAGCCTAGGTGATAATGTACAGAAATTTACTCCTGATTTTCAGAATCTTTTGAGGATATTATGGACTGGACATGATGAAATCCTGAAAATTTTAGTAACTTTAAGTTGAGAAATGCTCTTAAAGGTGCTATGAGGAGAATCTATTTCCTGCGACATAAAGACTCTGCTACCCATGAGCACGTGCTGCAACTGTCGTAAAGACTTGACCCAAGCCAAAGCGTGTTTGTTGTTTTGCTAATGAATGCAGCTCGGACCTTCCTCAGAACTCTGCATTGCTTTACAACTTCTTTTTTCAACAACTTACAGGATGCAAAGCCACGAGGTAATGTATCTCTTTCTAGTTACGTAGCGGTAGTTTTTGATGTGTGACAACAAGCAATTTTTGGAAACCTTTGTATCGTAGTTTTGTAGCCGGCTATATACCTATTGCTACCTACAGCCCAGTGCTCTAATGCTACGGCCACACCGCATGCAGATTGGCGTATTTAAACGCGCGTAGTGCCTGTGACGCGCTGCGCGTAACGCCCGAGGCCGGACGCTGGACCTTTTTGACAAGCTGAAGGGCTACGCGCGTCACTGGCAGGCGCAGTAAAGTGCTGGAGCCAGTCGGACTCAGTGATGACCCGTGCAGGCAAATCCAGCTGGAAACGAATATTTACAGAACTAACCTTCAAAACCTGTCTCCTCAGAGACTTTCACCCAAGCCTGCTCCTTTTTGTTCCGGTCTCTGTGGAGTACACACGTCTAATTGTTTAGCTCCGGATGATGGCAAACAGGGCAGATCAACCTCTCCTCCATCTTTCAGCGGGGTTTGAGCCGGAGCAGGTGGCCGGAGCATCACACGTCATCAAATCAATGAAGTCGGGGGGGGAATGTCATCTCTGATTGGCTGCCGCGGCACAGCGTCACGCGAATTTGCGTGGAAAATTCAATATTTTCAACTCGAGCGTCGAGGTGTTTGATGCCCCAAACGCACCAAACACGTCCAATGCGCCGCCCGGGGCGAATCTGCATCCAAACGCGTCTTACATTGACTTTGTGTGTAATCTCAACGTGCGTCTTAGCAAATTAGCGTGCGGTGTTGCCGTCGCATTAGACGTGTTCGAATAATATAAATTTGCTCTAGTTTTAATTGTCTAGTTCCTGAAGTTGAGTATCCAGACCAGTCCAGCCCTGTCCGACCTGACCACGATGCTAAGGAATAGCATTTATAGATAACCTATTTTGATGCTATAAAACTCATCTTAAAGTGTGTATTTCCATCAGGCATATATCTAAAAGTGAGACTTTTTTGTAATTACTCAAAACCTCCTCATAGCATCTTTAAACTGTTGGACTATAATGTGTGCCTGCTTGTTTTTTATTCTTTTAAACCTTCCCAGCTATTTTGGCAAGTGTTGCATGGGAGACTGCTGACAGACGCGTGCTCTCAGAAAGTATGTAAAGAAGTCAGTGTGGGTCCTGTTAACATGGAAACATTGCACACTTGTGTGTAATGAAGAAGGTGGGTGTTTTGGCATAATGGATGCATGAAGCAGTGACGTGGTGTCAATCTCTGATTTTTGTGAAGTTTGTGATCCACTGCTGCAGTAAACTACCGACATGTCCATTTTATCCATCACTTCATTCACAAACTCCTCCGTTCATGGGTCGACTTTTAGATCCGACCACTTCTTTTTGATCTCTGTCACTGTCCTCTCTGTTGCACTTGCTGCATTAACAGCAGCAGGGACGGACAGCCACTCGCTGCCCTTTCTTTTGTTGGAGATTCCTGTGCTGTGAGACCTGAATAAAATACCTTTCAGGCCATCCACCTCATCAATGAGGACTTCAATCTCCGTCTCCGAGAAATTCCTTTTTTTGGTTTTCCTTTCGGTCACCATTGTCACACGTAAAGCGTATGATCGAAAGGCTTATTCATATCCCCAAATATTCATGAGGTGCTTTGCATTGACCATTTATGGTAAATTATGGGCGTGCAAGGGGCGGAATTTGCAGCTTTTCCACGTGCGCACTTCTCCAGGTGGATTCTGATTTATAAATGGAAAACTGCGCGCAGGTGTGCGTGTGAACAGTTTTATAAATCTGAATTTTTTTGTGCGTACGCCATTTCCGGGTTTTTGGCGCACGTACACTTTTAGTAAGGATTCCACGCACTCTTTTATAAATGAGACCCCTGGTGTGCAGGAGCTGGGCTGCAGCTTCAGATCAGCTCTGCTCCAAATTCTGGGCTCCAGCTCCACCACGCTGCCACATCGTAGACTCTCTCAGATATTCCCAGGCTCAGCTCCTGCCTCCTTCCCTCTCCTGCTTCAGTGTCGTCTCTGGATCACCTCTCTGCTCTGGACCTCCATATCAGCTCTGCCCTCTGGATCCCAGATCTGGACCAAGGACACAGGTGAGTCCACCTTTCCCTTCTTCCCCTGAGATTACCCTCCTGCTCAGCTCAGTCCATTCACCCTTCAGTTTATTCTCTTCTCTAAATGTTTGTAATGAACTTTCTTTCCACCAGTACTTGTCTTTTCTGAGTTTGTGTCCTGCTTTTGGGTTTCTTGTTAAACAAGCCCGGCGTAACAAAGTGGAATTATTTCTGTGTACCAAGTTTAAATTATGATTCTTTGTTGCAGAAAATAATGATCAAATTATGAATGAATATATTTCCCTTTGCTACTGTACATTGTATCCAAATAGAAATACAATTCAGCAATTTTCTCCTATTATTCAGCCCTAATTAGCAGTATATATTTATCTATTTGTTTATTTGACAGAGACATTGCAATCGTACATCGTCACAAAAAAACTATTTGCAGCTGATTCCATACAAGTGGAGTTTATAGCCAAGGCTAATTTTCAACTCCTGTCCCTGATTGGGCCTTTCTACATTACATAAAACAAGAAATTACATCACATAAAAACACAAGAAATTACAGTGAAACATTAAAAAAACTAAAACTATTAACAACTAATACTATTAAAAATAATACTCAGATAAATAACTAGATAAATCCTTCTTCACATGCACACAGTATTCTTTAAAAATGGGTACAGGATTGTTTTGTTTTTAGCCGAGACTTCAGCCTGGTGGTGAAGATATTGAACTCAGTGATGGTCTTGAGTTCAGATGGTAGCAAGTTCATCATCTTACATCAGCACTTAAAAGATTTAGTGTCAAATTGGCAGATATAGATAAAAATCTGCTGCATTAAAAATGGAGAAAAATCCAAAAAGTGAAATATTTGTTGTATTTTTGTTGAAAAAGATGTTGGATAAAGTACAGAACTTATCTACCTTTTATTTTACAAAGAATGAAGTCAAATAATTTCTGCCTGGATGTTCAGATTATCACCAAATAATACAGCAAAGCAACAAAACTGCAGGATAGTGTTAAAATATAAACAACAGCACAAGTCAGTCTGATTTAATGTACACACTGTTTTAGGTCTGACCTTTATTTTTTATATTTTTGTCTCTTTGTTATGTTATTTATTTATTTTTTTTATGTTCCCTAATTGCCTCACCGAGGAGTTCATGTTTTTGCTGCAGTTTGTCTGTTTGTTAGCAAGATAACGAGAAAAGTCATGAACAGATTTTGATGTTGTTCACGCCACAAGAAAGAAGTGATTTAATTTGGTGTTGGTCTGATTTTGGATTAATCTGACACTCCAGGTGGGCCATTGGACCGAAAGAGCCCAAAGAAAGTGTTTGAGGAGGGCAGAACCTTTAAAGCATATCTAGCAGGTGATTGGACGACTGATCTGTCAATCACACTCAGATGACTTGTTATAAAGCAAAACCTGAGCCATGACAGAACAAACTCTCTCCAAAACATGTCTGAAGTGGAGCAAAAACATCCTCTCTCTGGAGAGACTTGGAATCAGGTGGATCCAGCTGCTGTGCAAGGTTAGAAACCCCCACATTGTTGAGATAACTCTCTGACAGTGTTGGAAATGCCTTGGTGGAGGTTTATGATGCTGGAGCTCTTGAAAACATGTCTTCATTTCTTCAGCACAGCTGCTCCAGAGATGAACTCCACTGCTCGTTTTTTAGGATTTATGAACCTCAGATTGTGTTTGCTCTCACTCTGCTGGAAAAACCCCTGCAGACTATTTGGTCACTGATTATACTGTGATCTGGATTGTTCTAAAGTCAGCTCCTCTCTGCTCTTCTCTGATGGATAAATGTTGCCTCTGTGTTCATCTTGAATGTGTTCATCATAAATAAAAGTGTGAAGGAGCAGAGAAGCTTTTTCTTTCTTACTTTGTTAAATGAACATTTCTCCTTTTTCTCCTCTTCTAGACAAACTCTTCAGCCTCTTAAAGACCTCCTAAAACCCTTAGCAGGAGCTCTTTAAAGCCTGTGTGGATGTATTTATCTCTAACAGGATCCAGTCCTGACTTTAAGAGGAATTTCTTAGAAAAAAAATCATGATTATTAGAATTTTCTAAGAATTGTGTTAACAGGAGTAAATCTTTGTTCTTAGGCTTTGTGAATACAGGCTCTGGATGAAGTTGGTTTCCAGTTTTAGATTAAACACGTTACCCAAACAATTATCACCTCCTCAGTACACTATGAGCACATCAGGCTTGGGTTAAGGATTTGATGTAAAAATGTCAAGAGATTTCTGGGATGCTGCAAAGTCAGGGATTCACTCTTACTCTGACTCACTGCTGCTTAATCCAGAAAAAGGTGATGCTTAGAATTATATTATTCTAAACCCTGTCAAAAAATCAGACATGTTCTAAAATCTAACTCCAAAGATTTTCCACCTCATCCTAACCTGGCTGTCTTCAGCTGCTCACCACAGACCCTCAGACTAAAGCAGGACCTGCAGTCTGATCTAAATTTAGGTATGGAGGATTCAACAACATATTTACTCACCTGGAAATCTGCCTCACCTCCCTGCTTCCTGCTCTGGTTTAAAAATGTGTTTGTCATTTAAACAGAGAGACTGTGGTCACACAAACTTAATGCTAAAGAGAAATTTGAAGACTCTGGGGTCTTGTTTTTACTCAGTGTCCAGCCCTTTAGCCCAGCCAAGAAGTTCAAGACTGAAATTTCATTTTGAACTCTACTGACTGTCCAGCTCTAATGTCTCCGTTGTGGAAAAATGTACGTGCTTTACTGTTTTCCTCCTAAATAATTTGTGAACTTGCAGCTTTTTTAGTTATATTAGACCGTGCATTAACTTTGTGTTGGTTTGCTCCATTATTGCTGAAAAATGTAATAAGATGCAGTAAAGTTAGAGGAAAAACCTGAAGGAGCAAAAACACAGCAGAGCCAAGGACAACAGAAGAACTCCAGGCCTGCAGGGGGCGCTGTGGCAGAGAGAGACAGACCAGAGAGAGTGCAGTCAAATCAGCTGCTCCTAAATCTGAAGTGTTCATATTGGGGGGGGGGGTTAGTTAGGCATGGTTGACTTGCACACCTGTGAAGACTCCATTAAAGGAACACTACACCCAAACAAACAGCGACTCTGCATTGCGCTGCACTCTCCCTCCTGGATTAGCACATCTAGGTGAGCAGAATCTGGTGGAATTCGTGGTTCTCTGTAGGCACTCAGTGTAGAATTGTGCATGATTCATTGCTGATCATGAGAATATGCAGATTTGCTCCTAAACAGCGTGCTGTGGATTAGTAAGTGTACTACATGGTGCTAATTGATGCTCTTTTGTGATTACATGACAATTTTGCCTGATTTTTAGGGAATATATTATTTTTTTTAGTGGCTTTTTGTTTTTTTAAGGACACTGTGTGTTGTTTTTGTGTGTGGATTTTCATGATCTGCTTTCAAGTTTCTCAGTGAGTATCAATATCAGGAATGTTCCAGAAAACTCCTCCCAGAGTGTTGTTCAGCATGTGATGTTTACACCAAAGTCTGATGATCTCTGTCTCAGGTCGCTCTGATTTCTCCTCATAAAACAATAAAGCTGCAGAAAAATGGAGACGCTGACCTTTGATTGGCTGTAAACATGTTGATACATGGACTTTGGTACATCCTGGTGTCAGTGTGTTCGTGTTTTTCGACTATACTGCTGCTTTACAGATCTGTCTTCACCGTCGAAGTTTGGTGAGAAACTTTTTAGTGTTTTCAAAACTTTAAACTTTGATCAGATGTGATCACTGCAGGGAGAACGGCTCAGGCTTTATTTAGACATGACAACAGTGTGAATATCAATGGGGCTAAGGCCAAATGCTAAATGATAACATGCTAATGTTAACAGTGCTAACATCCAAATGATAGCAAGGCTAATGCTAACAGTGCAAATATGACTAGTGATAATGTTATCAATGCTAATGATAACAATGCTAATGCTAACAGAGCTAACAATCTTATGCTAACAGTGCTAATGCCACTGCTGATTCTACAAGAGCTAATGGTAACAGTGATAAGATGACCTTTGCTAATGCGATCAATGCTAATGCTAACCATGCTAATGCTAACAATGCTATATTCATGGATTTCTTTCAAAAACTGAAATGTAGATCACAGGTATGCTGATGAAAACGGGTAAGACACAGGCAGCATACTACACCTGAATGTATGAGATGCCTAAATTATACTTTGATCAAACCAATCAAAGTGTATCTACAGCACAAATTCATACATCTGAATCTTTGAAAAGAACTAAGAACAGATGAAGCAATGAAAGTAGCATTACAATTAATTACAGCCTATACAGACAGGAAGAAAAAGTGTCTTAATTTGTACATGTAAGGAGTTTCTTGATGTTCAAAAACATGTACATAAATAGATAAGCTTATAATTTGCCTCTCTCTATGGATCTATCTATTGATCTATCTATCCATATATTAATAGTGGCTGTATGTTTGGCCTCACATCATAAGTCGTAAACCAAAGCAGGAAAATGTTTACTCCATAGTCTGATGATCTCTGTCTCTAGTTCTTCATAAAACAATAAAGCTCCTGCAGTAATACAGAGACTTTGACCTTTGTTTGTCTGTGGACATGGTGATAAATGGACTTTGGTTCATCCTGGTGTTAGTGTATTCTTGTTCTTTGACTCTTTGATAACAGTGCTCATGCTAACAACGTTACTGCTACTAGGCTTAATGCTAACAATCCTAATGCTACCAGTGCTAATGCAACCAGTGCTCATGCTGTCACTGCTAATGCTAATAGACATGATCTGCCACATTGACTGGTAGGGTGTTTTACTGAAGTTGGTTTCAGATTGGATGTGTCAGAGTGTCCCATAATCCAGTTTGAGCTGATGGAAACTTTCTGTCTTCTGAAACAAAGCCAAAAAACTACCATGATGGTAACCACTACTGCTGAGACAGACAGACAAACAGTAGATTAAAAGACTTAATTTCATGTGAAAAATGTTCTGTTATTTAATGGAAGGACCATTGCGAAAGTTACAGAGTTTTCTGTAATGTCAGTGAATGAATAGTCTAAGAAGGAGTGTGAATAATTGTACATATGCTAAGTGTGTGTGCGTGTGAGTGTTAATGAGAACAGAGCTGGAGTTAGGGTATAAGTCAAAAGAGAAGCTTGTAAACGCGTTTCTGACTTTGAGAATGGCCTGCCGTCGCCTGTGTTGAGTCTTTTGATAAAGTGCACGGAAAATTGGAAAACGTCTCCATGGTGGACGCTACAACTGGTGTCAGAAGTGACAGACATTTTGTCTCTGATTTTGACTTTGCAAATGCTAGCTGGCAGCTAACCCCAGCTACTTTTACGACTGCTGTGTGAGCTGGTGAGGAGCATGTTACCTTTGCTGAAGAAAGAGGATGGGGGGAGAAATGGACTATTCCGGTGCGTCTGCATCTAGGATCAGAGCACCGAGGGAGGGTGAGAGTCAAGGCTAAGACACTAGCCTTGGAGGACGCCTTGAGCTCGTCGCACCAACCTGGTGATGACAGTGGCTGGTGCCCGACATAAACAAAGTGACAAAGAACCTGCTTCACTTCCCCACACAGATGAAGCCATCTTACTGATCAACAAGAAACCTGTGAAAGCGTGTAGAAACAGTAGCACGGTGCGCCATCAGGTTACTCTGGGTCAAAAATCTCAGCGGGTTAAAGTACAGACTTTGCTGCTTCGTGCTCAGTGTGTGTGCACACAAATGTTGATATGTTGTAGAGAAACAGAGACAGAGTTAGGGGGTAAGACAAAAGAGAAGCTTGTTTGTGTGTGTGAATATATATCGATATCTATCTATCTAGCTAGCTAGCTATATATTGATAAGGTCCTCCTTCCAGTTCTTTGTGACGCCTCCTGCAGATTCAGGGACTCCTCCACAGCTGTTACAGAGCAGCTTCATTAAATCATTAAAGGACAAATTTCATGATTTATTCAGCATGTTTAATGTTTTCATAGGTTTCCATACATCAACAGTCAGACAGGACAAAACTCTAATCCAGCTGAGACCAGAGGACAGTTTGGCTTTAATACTCTGTGCTGTCCCCTCTGCTCTAGAGTCTTCCTCTCAGCTGTGGACAGAGCGTCTGCTAAATCAAACTGAGCTTCTGTCTATCACAGCAGTGTTTATGATGATGGGAATATTTGAGATTAGACCATGACTGCCTCAGGGTACCTGGTTAGACAGAGAAAAAACAATCAGCTGATGTTTCTGTGGCCCACATGTTTAAAGTGCCCCATCTCAAGGGCATAACTCTGACAACTTTATATTCAGCAGAGACAAATATGATGAGGACAGATTTATGGTCCAGGCGTCCATCAATCATCAGTGTCATGAATTCTCATTTAAGTCCCTTTGTCTCCACACACCTCTTTATCTTTCTACTTCACTTCAAAACCTAAGTAAAATGAATAAAAACAAATAAAAATGAAATAAGAATAGAAAACATCTGACAAGCCAAGAAATTTAAAATGTAATATTCTTTTGTAAAGCATAATGAGACGATATTTGTTCGGATTTGCTGCTGCACAATAACAGATCATCAATGAAAAATCACAATTCTCATCATAGAAATACAATCATAGAAAAGTGATCATAGAAATATGACCATAGATATGAGTTCATGTCTTCAGCCCATCAGAGTCTGTTGTTGACGCTCTGCTCTCTGACTCCATCACAGCTGACAGACAGCAGGGGGCGCTCTGCTGTGGATCAGACTGAAGAACCAGAGGAGACCAGACCATCTAAAACCTCTGTGAGTGAAGAAGACCAGGGTCTGAGGTGAGATGAAGATCTGCAGCCATCACACTCTGACACCATCATCATCTTCATCTTCATCAGTCTTTATTACAATAGAATCAAACCATGACAGGTGTTATCTTCATTTCTCTCTCTATGTCTTCATCCTGTAGCAAAGCTCACAGTATTTGATGATGGTGATTGATTGATATATATAGTTATTTTGATCATGTAAATGACAATTTAAAACAAAGATACAAATAAGTGATAATCAAATAAATATAATAAAACAAGACAGTTGCTGAATCTGCAGTTTTGATTTTTAAGCTTCTCTGCTTACATGAGTGAAAAGAAAAGGAAGAAGTATAAACTTATCTCATCCTGACCCCTAAATTTTACTTTACTTTCTGACTGAAATCACTACATCTGAAATTTACCAAAAAAAAAAAAAAAAATCATACCTTCTTCACAAATGTATTTATCTTGCCCAGCAAAATGTTCCTCCAAATAATCAGCAAGCACTTTGTGGTATTTATTCATATGTGTCCTTCTGGAAAATCTTTTTTTCATGTCCCTTTTAAACAGAATTATGCTCAAAATTAGCTTTAATTTTGTCCTCAGTCTTTTCCACAGTTTAACTCCACAAGCAATGACACAGAAACTTTTCAATGTGGTTCACACACTTCTAACCTTAAGGACATGAAATTTCTCTTAAATTATAACACCCTCTCTTTCATTAAACATTTTTTTCTGAATGTTATTTGACCATGTTATTCATCACTTTGTGTAGTAGTTGAGCTGTTTTGTGCTTCACCAAGTCAACCAATTTTTAGGGTTTTTGATTAAACACATAAATCATTTATGTGTACCTGAGATTCAGCATTATGAATGATTCTGATGGCTCTTTTTTGCAGAATAAAAAGTGGTTGTAGTGAAGTTTTTTTTTAAATACTTTTTATTTATAAACTTTTGTAAGTTAAGGATACAGCAAGAAAATTAAACAAAGGAGACAAAACAAAACAAATAAATCACAACATTAAACAAAGCCCTTATCTAAGAGATCATGGAGTGAGTTTTACCATAAACATAAAGAAAGTCCAAGTGTGTCATCATGTTAATACTTATGTTGCTATACAAGTCAGTGCCATACAAGTCAAAACCCAAAAATATGTGCAATTGTACACCATCACCTACATCCATTAACAAACACAAAAGCATGCACCTATTGTTTAGCATTATTCATGTTGCATTACCCATCACTGATATCTTTGTTCATTGGCTAAATATATGTACCATTTTTTCCACCGCTTTTCACCTTGTTCTTTCTGTAATCTTATTGAATAAGTCATCTGCTCCATAAGATGTAACTGTTTAACAATGTCTACGAAAGAAAGAGCAGTGGGGCATCTTTTCTGAAGCCAAAGCCTAGTGATAGCCTTTTTGCTGGCAGCTAAAAAGATCTTTAAGAGGTACCGATCCTCACTTCTGAGTCCATCAGGGATGAGTCCAAGATATAAAGATGTAAAAGACACATTGATACTAAAACCCAAGACCTTGGAGATGATGTCTCTTACTTCCCTCCAGAATGGTTTTATAACAGAACACGACCAAAAGATGTGAGTATGGTCAGGCATAATAGCTCCACAGTCCCTCCAGCAGCCGAGCTGAGTGCCGCTCTGTTTGGATTTCTGTTTGGGTGCGATAAAAAAACGAACCAGATTTTTCCAGCAAAAGTCTCTCCACGTCCATGAATTTGTTGATGAAGCCCGAGTCTCCCAAGCCTGCTGCCACATTTCTTCAGTTATATCAATGTCCAGTTCTTTCTCCCATTTTTGCTTAATGTAGATTGTGTTGTCCTTCTTCATTGAAGTAATACTGTTGTATAGCTTACCTATTAAACCTTTGTTGTTACCAGAATTATAAGCATTTATAAAAATTTGAATAATAGTTGGTAACTCTGTGGTATCAGAGCCTTTCACCTTTTTGTTAAAGTAGTCCCGTAGCTGCAGGTACCTAAAGAAATCATGGTTTCCCAGGTCATATTTTTGACACATAGCTTCAAAACTAATTAATTCCCCCTTTTTAACAATCTTACACATGGACGTGATACCTTTTTCTGACCACTGTTTAAATCTGGTATCATACAATGATGGTTTAAAATCAGGGTCATATCCAGGCCACCTGAGCAATTTAACATCTCTTGACAGTTGGTATTGTTTGACCACTTCTACCCATGTTTTCAAAGAACAATTTACCCATCTACTTGTTGTTTTTAGCAGATCCTTATCAGTGTCAATACATCCGAGGACAGATTGGATGGGTCTATCCATCAAGCTGGATTCCATATTTTTCCATTTACTTTCATAAAATGGATCACACCAGAATACAAGGGGTCTCAACTGTGCTGAGATATAATAGTCCCTTAAGGATGGGAGAGACATGCCTCCCCTCTCCACCGGCAGTTGCAGAGTACAGAATTTCACTCTCGGTTTTTTCTTGTCCCAAATGAACCGTGAGATATGTTTATTCCATTCTCTAAACTGTTTTTGAGGTATTTCCACAGGAAGTGATAAGAAAAGGTATAATAATCTTGGGACAATATTCATTTTTACTGCTCTAATTCTGCTGCCAAGATCCAGGGGGAGCATACTCCAGCCATCGAGATCATCATAGATTTGTTTATTAATGGGCTCATAATTGATGTTATAGAGTTGTGATATATCTTTGGGCAGATTTACTCCAAGATATCTAATATTGGGGGAGTGCCAGTTAAATTTGTATTTTTCAGTAACCTGCTGTGAAGGAATATAATTAAATAACAAAATCTGGGTTTTCTGTACATTCAGCACATATCCTGAGTATAGCCCATATGTTTCCAGTCTTTTCATTAGCAGTGGTAAACCATTATCTGGTTCACTTAGTGTTACCAATACGTCATCCGCGTACAGACTTATTTTGTACTCATCCCGACCGATCATTATTCCCTTTAACTCTGATTCTTGTCTTATCATCTGGGCGAGAGGTTCAATAAATAAGCTAAATAGGCTCGGGCTGGCTGGGCAGCCCTGTCTACAGCCACGTTGTAAGGCTATGGGGTTGGAGAGGCTGCCATTTACCTTTATTCTTGCAGTGGGGGAAGCATAAAGTACCTGAATACAGCGTACAAAATCTTCACAAAAGCCAAATCTTCTCATAACAAGAAAAAGAAATTCCCATCCAACTGAATCAAAAGCTTTTTCAGCATCTAAACTTAAGATAACTGAACAAATTTTCTCTTTATCTATCTGGTCAATTATGTGTAAAGCTCTTCTTATATTGTCTTGGGTTTGTCTATTTTTTATGAATCCAGTTTGGTCCTCATCAATTAACAAAGGCATCACTGTCTCTAACCTCTTTGTTAAGACTGTTGCATATAGTTTATAGTCTGTATTCAGGACACTTATAGGTCTATAATTTTTACAGTCCTTCCTATCCTTTCCATCCTTGGGTATGACTGATATGAAGGCCTCCTTCCAAGAGGGAGGTGATGATGATTCTTTTAATATGTAATTAAAACATGTTTCTAGAAGGGGAAGTAAGGGTTTTCTCATTGATTTATAGTATTCTGGTGGGAACCCATCTGTACCGGGGACTTGCTACTATTTAAACTTGAGATAGCCTTTTCTATTTCTTCTCTTGTTATTGGTGCGCTAAGTTTATCATTTGCTTCTTTACCTAACATTGGAAGGTCTAAGGAGTCTAAAAATTCTGTAATAGTATGTCTACTGACCTGATCTGGTTGGGAATATAAAGATGTATAATATGTCACAAATGCCTTCTGTATACCATCCAGTGTGCTAGTAGCTTTATGTGTCAGAGGATCTTTGATTTTATAAATGGTATTTTCTGCCTGTTGTCTTTTTAGTCTCCAAGCTAAAAGCTTGGATGCTTTTGGTCCTATTTCATAATATCTTTGCTTCATAA
Organism: Scarus forsteni; assembly: GCA_036419115.1. Taxonomy (NCBI): domain Eukaryota; kingdom Metazoa; phylum Chordata; class Actinopteri; order Labriformes; family Labridae; genus Scarus; species Scarus forsteni. The sequence goes on from JAZDUH010000534.1 coordinate 247,021, forward strand.
ACCGTATATTTTTCTCAATCTCTTCACTTAAAATTTTATCTATTTCCTGTTTAACTTTTCTGATTTGTTGTATTGTTGTTGAACTTTTGTGGGTGATGTGTGTTTGTTCCAAATTTCTCAAATTATCCTGCAAACCTGACAATTTTTGGGATCTCTGTTTTTTCAGAAAAGCCGACCTAGCTATAATCTTTCCCCGGATTACAGCTTTAGCTGCATCCCACAGTATGCAAGGATTCACCTCCCCATTATCATTATCTTGCAAATACATGATTAAGTCTTTCTCTACCTCATCTCTAAATGTCGGGTCATTTAACATTCCTGTATTTAACCTCCACAATGTGTTTCGTTTTCTAGCATCTAGATGTAATGTTACATATACTCCTGAGTGGTCTGACAAGTCCCTCTGACCTATTCTACACTCTTTCAATCTGTGTAAATCCTTATTATACATAAAGAAATAGTCTAGTCTTGAGTGGGCTGCATGCCGAGCAGAATAAAACGTAAATCCTGGTGATGATCCATGCATAAACCTCCAAACATCACTAAGTCCAAGATCCTTCAGTATCCTATTTATTCGTTTTTCTATTGAATTCCTTCCTCTTTTACTACTGGTTGAGTCTAGATTGGGATTTAGCAGCACATTAAAGTCTCCCCCACAAATAAGGGTTCCTTGGGTCTCTGATGCAATTAGGCTGAATATTTTCCTGAAAAATCCTGCATTACTTCCCGGTGGAGCATAAACATTACAAAGTGTAACATCTTTTCCATCTAATTTTCCTTTTATTAAAATAAATCTGCCTTCTCTGTCACTTATTTCAGATATGAGTTCAAAACAAGTTGTATTGGATACTAAAATGGCGACTCCTCTTTTTTTACCCTTTTTATGAGATGAGAAGAAAGTTTTTCTGAAGCCTAATTTTTTTAGTTTTTCGTGTTCGGCATGCGAAAGGTGTGTTTCTTGCCAGAATGCTATATTTATACACTCTTTTTTCATTTTGGCTATTATTTTGCTTCTTTTTACTGGGTTATTTAGCCCATTTACATTCAGCGATATAACATTATAATACTGGTAATGCATCATACATATACAAATCCATTTCCTTTATCTCACTCCAGACCTCAGGGCAAAGAACTTCAAATGAACTATTATACAAAACAATGAACTGAACTTCCAACAAAATGGGTACCTTGTTACCTCTAACAGTGAGGGGAATTAGCCACAAGGTGGGGCCCCTCATTAAGTAAAACAAAAGTAAAGTCTGTGGCCCTGTAATACAGTGTTCGCGTGTATCAGCCTGTGCCTCCGACTGTAAATTGAGTTAGTGGGCTTATGGGCTGCATAAAGTACTTACATACGAGGAAGGGGCCTGTAAAAAGGTTTTAGTTTAACCATCCTTTTCCTGCATAAAGGAGGGATATTCCAGCATCACTCCACCAAGGTTTCATCCAGCACGGAGTGGGGAAATCTCTCACTTGTGTCCCGTTGCCGTTCCGGGCTCCATCCTACGATACTCCATGAGCTTTTCCCGAACCTGTTGCTGGAACCGGTCCTTGTCTTTATCCCGCCGATCGCCTGTTGTCTCCCACGGTATCAGTCGTGTCAGCATCTCCGCCGTTACAATTTTCCTCTTCGTGCTTGCTTTAATTTCACCCACGGTAAAGCCGCGTTTACGCAGGTCCTCTGCTGCCTGTGATGCACTGCTGTATTGGACTGTGCCAGTTTCGTAGAAGACCCGGATTCTCGTTAGAGGTGTCTGAAAACGAATGCCATTTTCTTTCAGCGCCTTCTTCACTGGAATGTATTCCTTCCTTTTGTTTTGTACCTCTGTGGCGTAGTCATGATCAAAATACACCCGTTTATTCTGTACCTGAAGCTCCCTCCTCCACGCAGCATGGAGTACCTTCTCCTTCATTGTGAAACTCAGGAAGCGGACGATGATGGATCGTGGAGGTGTACCTGTAGGTGGTTTTGGCGCCAGGGTTCGATGGGCGCGTTCTATTCCGAGTACACAGTCGGGGCCAAAGTCCTCTCCCATTTCAGATTTTATCATGTTTTCTATGAACCCAGCCGCTGATGTCCCCTCAGCATCCTCCGGTACACCGTATACTCTGATGTTCTTGCGCCGTGAGCGTCCCTCGAGGTCGGCTACTTTATCCTGTAATGCACGTTGTTCGTTAAGCAGCTGCGTCAGGGCCTCCTTTACGCCGACATCCCATCGCTCAGTCCCTGCCATGCTCTCCTCTAGCTCTCCGACACGTTTAGCGACCCCCTCTATTTGGCATGTTGCATCTTGTACCTTTTTGTTTATTTCGGCTGAAAGTTCGTCCATTTGCTTTTTCACATCCAACCGAAAACATGCTCTGAAATCCATGAAGTCTCTTTTCATTTCCGCCTGTAACGCAGCCATCCCTGCTGTAACTGCTTCGCTCACCACTTTGCGGATGGAGTCCAAAGTCTCGTTCTCTGCTGAATCGCCATCTTGTCTGCTAGGCGAGTGCCTGGCCGTGTCCTCATTATCCGTTTCTCGTTCAGAGTTACTTCTCAGCCCATATCCGCGCTTCTTGTTCTTATCCCCATTCATTATTAAGGCAAGGTGTGCCACTTTTTTAAAGAAGTATGCGAGTTCTTGAATGGAGTATTTACAGGCTATGGCGGAGCTTGCTTTCTACGCTGCCATACTGCTCCGAGCGCCACCGGAAGTCGTTGAAGTGAAGTTTTTTAAGTGTTTCCCCATGCCTCTGTACAGTGATCTAAATAAGGAAGAATTAGTGAGTTAAATAGAATGTGGAGTGATTTCTGTTCTAGAACATGCTTTACTTTTACCTGGACTGAAAAAGTGTGAGACAGTTTGGATTTGATTTGTTAAATGAGAGATTTCCAGATAATTTTGTCATCTGTTATCACTCCCAGGAATTTATTTTCATTTATTCTTTCAAAGCTTACACCCTCTTTCTGAGCCTGTCCTTGATTTCATGTTTTCAAGTTTCCAAATATCATTTTAGTTTTGTTAAGATTTAGTAATTTATTTTTGTCAAACCATATTTCTATCTCACTTAATTCTGGAGAAATAACATCCAACTCTCACCAGAACAAAAATGTTTGTGTCATTGGCAAAAAAATAGCTTTTGTCTGACATTTAAAAAATAAATCTTATATGTATTAACAACCCTTTTCATTTTATCAATTTTTTGTACCATTATCAATAAATATTTAGGGTAATTTGTCTGATTGAGTCATTTCTTCTGATCTGTTCAAAACATTTCAGATACCTTTAATGTTATTTAAGTTATTTTCAAATAATATAATATTCCTTTTAATGCCATCTAATAATAGTGGTGAAGTTATTTTTGTTTTTGGTTTAGTTATTCTCAGCCTCTATTTTTTTTTCAGAAATTATAGAGTGTATTTTTTTTTTAACAAGGATTTTGAAGTCCTTTACACTTATTTTCTGAACAATTTTGTTTTTCCTATATTGTTGGATCAGAAAACTTTTATTATACTTTAAATATTCTAAAGAACTCCTCATATGCCAAATAATTTTCTTTTCTTTATTTACTGGTGCCCAGTCTTGTGCTAATAAATCAGTCCTTAATTTATCCATAGTCTCTTACTTCCTAACCTGTATTTTTGTTTGTTGTGCTGTTTGTTATTTTTGTAATTATTTTTGTAAACAGTGAAAACAGGCAGGTGGTCATTGACATCACACATTAACAGTCCACTCTCTGTGTTACTGTCTATTTGATTCGTGCAGATATTATCAATGAGTGAGGCACTATGGGAAGTAATACTGCTGGGTCTGGTGATTCTATAGTATAGACCTAAACTGGATACTGTGTTGATATATTTTCTGTTATTTTGGGATTATTTTTGATTTAGCAAGTCACTGGTAAAGTTGCCACAAATAAAAATGACAATTTGGCTTATTTTGGACAAATGTTCCTCCATTCAGTTCCTAAAAATGTTTTTCATTGAACCTAGTGTTCTGTATATTCAATACAATAACATATTTCTTTTTTCCAGCATGTTTTCTATGGTAACACATTCAAGAAGATTATTCATTACTATTGACATTTTTTCATCAACCTTAAAATTAAATTAAATTCCTGGTCCTTAAACAAGGCAACACCACCACCATTCTTCTTCTGTCTGTTTATATGAACCGTTTCATATCCTTTCAAAATTGTATGATTTCAAGCTTGGCATGATTAAAAAAAAAAAGTTGGCATAAAGGCTTCTGCAGTTAAAGTGAATTACTGATACTTTTTACCCCCGACAAGGAGGTTATGTCTTTGGGAGAGTTTGTCTGTCCGTGAACAAAATAACTCAAAAAGTAATGTATGGATTTGAATGAAATCTTCAGGAAATGTTCAGCATGGGAAAAGGAAGAACTGATTCGATTTTGGTGTTGAACGGAATCAGCGTCTACCCGCATGGCGAAAAATGTGATTTCCTGTGAATAACTACTGAACTAAAATAGATATCATTATGAATCCAGTTGCTAATGGTATGTTTTCATGGTCAAGGAATCTAAATATTTCGATGAAATAAAGGTAGGAGTAATATTTATGGTCAAAATGACAATATTGCTGAGGACTGTGGCGCTGGCGGAGGTCTGTGCTCTCCGAGTGCTTTTCTAGGTTACAACTTTGATGTTGTTGTTGAACTGTAATACTGTCAATTGTTATTGATGTCGAGGTTGTTTTCTGGATCAGTGTCGTTTTCTATATTCTGTTTATCAAATCAGATTATCAAATCCAGGTTGTGTTTGGGATGTGTTGTTGTCATTTAAAGTGGGTGTGGTTACTCATACCGTTTGGCTGATTGCTTCCTTGTTTCTTGGGTCATTGATCATTTTGTCTTGACATAGATAGGCAATGTCCCCCCTCTCTCTCTCGGCTCTCAAACCTGGCATCAGTTCTTTCCTCTTCCTCCTTACAGCACCTGTGTAGTCCTCATTTATGTAGATCCTGGTTCCCTTCAGGTCCTTGGTGTGTTGAAGACTGGTTGATCTGTACTTGTACCTCAGAAACTTCTCCACTGTGGACCTGGGTCTGTCACCTCCTGGTTTCCCTGTCTGATGTGCTCTCTCCATCTCCAAGTCCTTTATCTGGAGCTTTTCAGCCAGAACTTTCTTCACCTTCTCCTCTATCTCAGACCAGGTCTCTCCAGGTGACTCCACTATCCCCTCAAGTCTTTTCATCTGGATTGTTCCTCCAGATACTCCATCTTATCACTGACAAATAGCAAGCTGTCACAGACATTAAACAATCTGCCTGTATGGAGTTACATCAATCAGATTGCTTACTATTATCAGTTTAATGTCACCTACTCTGCTCTAAATTTAGGAGCATTGTTTGTCATGATGATGTTTGTTTTATCAGAATGAAGAAATCAGATCGTCCTGAACCCAGTGGTGTGTCCATGAAGAGTGACCGTTCTAAAGGTCTGGGCATAGGCTTTAAGGAGGACCCACCTGCTGAGCACAGGTGAGAATTTCTAATAATGGATTTTGACCTCAATGTTTTAGTTACTTAGAGATGATGGTGACGTTTGTTATTTGTTTTATCAGGATGAAGAAATCAGAGCCTCCTGAGCCCAGCCATGTGTCCATGAAGAGTGACCGTTCTAAAGGTCTGGGCATCGGCTTTAAGAAGAACCCACCTGCTGAGCGCAGGTGAGAATTAAAAAAAATGATTTGTTTCCGCGAAGTCCATTAATTTCTGATAATGGACACTTCGGAGGGCATTGTCCCGCTTATACCATGATCACTTATGGAATAAATACATATTTAATCAATTATTAACACGTTAATGTTGTTTTTATACCGTTAAAATCATTCGTTTTAAACAAGATGCGGCTGACCGGACTATTTAATATCGCTCATTGTGACACGTTGCTAAGGTAACCTCCTCTGGCCACAGAACCTGCAGCTCGGTCGGCCGCAGTTGTTGTATTAGGCCTAATCAGTGGAGGGAAGTGAGATGATTGCTTAACGTGATGTTACGTGAAAAAAGTGTGATTCACCTCGTCTTTGTCCTCCTCTAAATTGTTCAGTTCCTCCGGTGTCGCCTCTTTGTGTCGCATCTCCTTATTCTCATATTCTTTTCTCTTCTCTTCTTCTTCTGATGCATCCCAGTCTTCAAAATTATCAAATTCACCAAACAGGTTGAAGGAAACCAAATCGTTCATTTTGTCTACTGTCTATGAGCTAGGCGATGTTAAGAGTTTCCGTTGCCACGGTTACCAACTACTGTTTGATCCAGTTCAGTAATTTAGAACCATCAGGCTATTTGACCGGAACTTCTGTTCTTGGTGTCCATTATCACCTTTTAACGGACACCCTGCAGCCAATCAGAATCGAGTATTCACCCAGACCATAGTATAAATTAGATTAGATGTAGTTGGAACTTTGTTAATCCCTTTGTTAAACTCTTTTAGGGACATTAGGATTCCAGTAGCAGTTTGAAAAGTATGTATATATATGTATATATATATATATATATATATATATATATATATATATATATATATATATATATATATATATATATATATATATATATATATATATATATATATATATATATATATATATATATATATATATATATATATATATATATATATACATATATATATATATATATAAAGTAAATTCAAAGGTCCCATATTTTACTCCTTTTCCACTGTTTTACATGGATCCTTGATGTCTTTATGAAACCTTAGTAACATGCTTTGGTCCAAAAGCTTATGAATATAGCACATCTGCATTCTTTTGATGCTCACATAACCACTGAGTTCAGAATGGCTGGTTTTGGGGGCAGTTGCTTTAATATGCTAATGTGCCATAGCAGAGCAGCAGCCAGAAATATAGAGGGACTTTATGACAGACATGCAGCACAACTGACTCAAAGCAGAGCACAGCCACGTACTGCTTACAGTCCTGAACACACATGATCGCAGATTCTTTTGCTTTTACTGTTTTTATTGTCTTTATCATTGTTTTTATTGTTTTCTTACAACTGTACACTTTGAGATTTGCCCTCAAATGTAAAGTGCGTTATAAATAAAATCCATTATCATTATTATAAATAATTGATGCTGATTACCAGAAAACAATGAAACTTTTTCCCCCAGGCATCACTGGCTGAAGCACAACATTCTAACCTTGGCCTTGACACTGCAGTGGGACAGCCACAACTTAGCCTAGCTTCTGGGCTAATGTTAGCAGAAACAGAGGGGCAATGGGATGGGTAAAGGACTGCTTATATTCAGCCAACTGTTCAACTCCTCTTGACTAATGTAGAAATGTTAATACATTGAAGTTTATCTTTCAGACTTTCAACTAGTGACGTGAAAGAAAAAAGTGTTTTTTTTTTTAAAAAAATAAGATTACGGCCAGGGGCAGGCTGGCCATCAGGAAATTCAGGACTTTTCCCAGACGGCTGGACTATTCTAGACTTTAACCGGCCGATGGTCGGAGCCTTTTTTTTTTTTAATTAATGACATTGATGAAACAGATCCGCAGCAGCCTGCCCTGCCAGCAGCACCCCCAGCCGCAGATAACACAGAGCCGGTGGGACATCACATCAGACCGGGTCAATCTAATGTTTTGCAACTTAAGGGGGGGATACGAGTGGCCCCTCCCAAATTGGACTGATCCATTTTTATGAAGAGAAGGATGGTATGAGTAGACATGGCGAAAAGAAAGATGCAAGAAAAAGAAATGGGTGGGGCAGAGAAAATAAGGGCAAAAAAGAAGAAGATGCTTCTATAGGATGCGGCCAAATGTGCAAAACTGACAGATCTTTTCTGTGGAGGGGCTGCAGTCAGCCAGGCCGCTGACAACACGGGTCCGAGTAGCACAGCCACAGCAGGTTAGCATGTGCAGCCTACATGACTCTATCATCACAGACTTGGCATGTAACGTGCTTGTGTTTTTGGATGTGTTAAGAGAGCTTTAAAGGTATAGTAGCCGTCAATGTTACACCGTGTGGATCACTAACCTGCTTTATCAATTCAAAATAAAATCCACACTAGTTGACCAGAAAATATATACAATTCTTTATTGCAAAAATATATTTTAAATTATTCAAAAAACATACTTCAGGAGATTTTCTCTGTGTTCAAAGTTAAAAAGATAATAATATATTTAAATTCAGGCTGTGTGTTATGTTTTCCTGTTCTGTTTCTACATTTTTTTACAAGCTCAAGAGAAATATATTAAAGTGAGTAATTATTTTACAAAAAGATTTTTTTTAAAAACTCCAAACAAAAACAATGAGCAGATTATCAAAATCAAAGCAAAAGAGTGAGTGAGTGTGTATTTCAATGTATGTACTCTAACACTGAATTCTTTGAAACATAGCTTTAACATTTATCATTGTTGTTTTTATTGTTATTATTAGCTGACAAGGCCAGTGCAAGTCACAGCCAGTGTCAGGGCAAAGAGACAGATGTGGAGGGACAGGAGGAGGAGGAGAAGGAGGAGATAGAGAAAAGACCAGAAGAGTCAGGTGCAGGTGCAATGCACAGGACTGAGTTGTAAATTGGTCTTTACATGGAATAGGAACAGGATTAAGATGTTATATGTTGATTTTAAAACTCCAGTCACACAGAAACAATAAGTCTATCTACTCCTGCAGTTATGTTCGGAAATAGATATGTTTTCCCTCCCCAATATAAATAACTTATAGTTAATTTTAAATATCACCTATGTTCTTTTCATGCAGATATACAGGGAAAGGCAGGGCCCAGCACAGGGGAAACAGAGCCAGAGACATCAGTTGAAATTGAAGATGAGGGTTTTGATTGTTATGCACGCCCAGCCTCCAAAGATTTAGATCTTTTTTTCTTACCATCCTCAACAACCCCCCAGAAAAGGGATGTGTATCTATCAACCAAAGATGGTATTAAGAGAAAGTGGCTTACCTACTGCGAGAAAGAAAACTCCCTATACTGTACAGTATGTTTGGCATATGCAAAGTCATCTGCAGGTGACAGTGCTTTTGTTAAAGGTGGGATGGGAGCATGGAAGCATGTACATCAAATGATAGAGGAACATGAAAAGAAACCAAGTGCACCGAGATAGTGCTGAAGCATATTTCATGAAGACCAACCAAGTAGATGTAGCAAGTCTACTTGGAGGAAAACAAGCTTCAATTAACCATGAACAGGTCAGAAAAAAACGTCAAGTTATGGATTGTATTATAGAAGTGATAAAGGTCATTGGAAAATGTGGTCTCAGTTACAGGGGTAATAGTTTTGAGGCTGCATACACATGGGGAAACATGGCTCTTGGCCATGGACACTTCTTGGAAATGATCCTGCTGTTAAGCAAATTTGATGTTTCCCTCCAAGAACATGTTAGTGAGTGTATAAAGAAAAGCAAGAGCCTACATGAAACTGGGGCTAAAGGCAGAGGATCCCAGGTTACATTGCTCTCTAGCACATCTGTCAACAAAATAATCAACGTCATCAGCCACTTGATCAAAGAAAACATCTCAAAGGAAGTAAAGGATTGATACGACACAAGATGTTACCTCTATAGATCAGTGTGCTGTTGTCCTCAGATATGTGACTGACACAGTTCTAGAAAAGCTGATAAGTGTTGTTTAATGTGAGTCATTAACAGGGGCATATTTTTTGGAAATGCTCAAGGAAACTCTGGCAAAGGTCAATATTGATATCCAGAACTGTGTTGGCAACTCAACAGATGCAGCAGCAAACATGCAAGGGCAATACAAGGTGTTCTCCACTTTACTGTCATCAGAGTCCCCTAACCAAGTGCACATCTGGTGCTATGCACATGTGCTCAATCTCATTCTGGGAGACACTACAGGTGTTGTGATAGAAAGTGCATCCCTTTCCTCCATTGTGAATGACGTTGCCGTATTTATCAAAGATTCATACAAATGTATGAATATGTGGGAGAAAGTGTGTGATGACAAGCGTCGCAGACGGCTGTCCCCCATTGGAGAGACCAGGTGGTGGGCCAAAGACCAAGCCCTGAGCAAGATATTTGGCTGTTTTGGTAACCCAGACAATGCCTTGTTTGTTGATTTGATCATAACATTGAAAAGGATAGTGGAAGATATGTCAATGAAAGCCCAAATCAGAGCAAGGGCTAAGGGCTACATTGAGTCCCTACTGAAGCATGAGACTCTGCTTACAGCACTGATATTCTTTAGAATCTTTGAGATCACCTCACCTCTGTCGAAATACTTTCAGACTTGCAACATGGACCTAATCACTGCTCATCGGCTTGTGATGGGGGCCTTAGACAGCCTAAAAACATGCACCAGAGGCATGGATGGTGTTACAAAGGCAGCTAATGTATTTGCTGAGTGGGCAAATAAGCTGGAGGATAGTAGATCCAAAGAAGTGGTCCAGATGGATCTTCCTGAAAAAAAGATTAGAAAGAGGAAGACCATGCCAGGTGAGGGAGCAGAGGAACAAAATGAGTGGACTGCAGAGGATCAATACAGGGTCAGTGTGCACAATATTATTCTGGACACTGTCACTGAGAGCATTCAGACCCGCTTTGAAGCAAACCGAGCTTTGTGTGATGATTTTGCATGCCTCGACACTTAGAGAAAGGGGGCATCAATCCAAATCACTCGATCAGCTCAGTAAGTGTCTTCTTAGGTTTGATGACAGAGCCACACCTGGAAGGCTAAAGGCTGAGCTCTGCAGTCTCACCAGCCATTGGAAGAGACTTAGGTTGGCCCATTTGGAGTCATACACTGTGTGGACTGTTGAGGAGACAGAAAATGAGGAAAATGTGGATCGGACAAGCACCAGTTGCATCTCCTGTAAAAGCTGTGCCATTTGTGTCTATCACACACTTTCCAAATACAACCTGCTGACTGATGCATATCATGTCATTGGACTAGCCTACAAGTTCCTGCTGACCCTGTCCTTCAGTCAAGTGGCCTGTGAAAGGACTTTCTCTACACTCACGTTTGTGAAGAACAGACTGAGGTCCACACTGACACAGGAGCATCTTGAGGCATTTATGCTAATGTCAACTGAGAAAGAGATCCTGGTGACTCTAGATAACAGTGTGGTCATAGACAGTTGCACAGACAAGTTCACTGCTCAAAAACTTGCTCATGATGTGAGACAGTTTGATTTGGTTGGGGGATATTGACATGTTATAAGTCTGTATATCTTTGGAGGTTGGTTTCGGTTGCCGAATTTTTTGCTTGAATATTGATGATAAGCTGCTTGTTTTTAGTGATTATCAACACACACATACACACAAACGTAAAACTATACAGTAGTTTTAATTGTAATAGAGTATTTTTATACTTTAATTAAAGTCCTAGTGTTAAAATCACGGTTTCACTTGCATCCTTCTTGTGGTCGGATAAAAAGGCCTCTTGACACCAAGCTCCCGGGCTGACTTTAAGCCCCAGTACGCCCCTGAATATGGCTACTGGCTGGCTATTGCTCCTCCCTGTCTTCTTTCTTCCTGTTACTCCTCCTTCCTTCAGTGAGAAGTTGTACAGTCTGATGCCTTGATGGCAAAAGAGTTTAAAGATGTTTATTTGATGGACCTGCTGAGGTCAGGTCAGCTCCCTTTGCCCTCAGACTGACTTAACCCTTTAACTCCATAGAGCCTGATGCTCCAGCAGCTCACCCTGAGTGGTCCCTGATTAAAGTCATCATGGGTTTATTTTATCTCTTATGAACTTAAAGGCAGCCGCTCTTTCATTGCTGCAGAGGTTAAACAGCACAGCACTGTTAATGATAAAAAGCTGTGAAACACAGTGGCTGGAGTTATAAATGCTCAGAAATCTTTTTTGGGTAAGTTGTTTTTTAATTCTGAATATTGGGCATGGTGAGCTTAACCTTAATTTTAGTGACAATAGGTGACAATAATATTGGCAAAATTTGAGACCCTCTTCAAATGTTGCTTCCGTGGCCCTCAGGGGGTCTCATGTGTCAGACCACCACCCCGTATTTCACAAACTGGTTTGAGCTGAAGTATTAAAGAAGGTTTAAGAAAGAGAGAGAGAGAGATTGCTGGGCAGATTAGCACTTGCAAAAAGACAGTTACACATACAGGGCAGGAACAAGAAGACTGTCGGGTCATCAGCAGAGCAGTGGCCCATTGTCTGAGATGAGAAAATGGAGAAGGGGAAAGGAGAGGAGAGGAGGAAGAAAAAGACAACTCCAAACTTGGCCCCTATAAGGGCAGAGTGGAATTAGGACAAAACACTTCAGCACATAAGCAACATAATAAAACAACAACAAAACTTGAAGACTTGCACACGTGGGGGTGGGAGTGCCGGGGAGGGAGGGTGTTGCGGCATAGGCACGGGGGGGAGCTCGCAGCCACACTAGGCACGAGGCATCGACCTGCAGAGTGGGGGGTCAAGAAGGTGTTGAGTTGGAGGAGGTGTGAGTGTTATGTGTGCCTTTTTGTGCTCACATCCCTATTGGAGAGAATGTTACAGCCAGCCCCTTTGGCCAGGCTACCAAATCCAGCTTCCCTTTGGATCAGTACACTTTAGAGAGGCCTCAGAGCACACCAAAAGCAAGTATTTGAGGACATCCATCTCAGGAGTCAGTGAAGCCTGTGGATGGAAGTATCTCAGAGATCTAAAACAAGCATGAAAAGGCTGCTGCAAAGGTGAAAGTCTTTTTACAACTGGAATCAGTGGCGGCTGGTGAAAAATATTCTTGGTGGGGCAGTACTGTGCAACACTCAGTTTTTAACAACCATCCCACTACGATTCGACACAAACTACAGGCTCATCCGTAGCCAAATGAGTCATATAGTTTTATACATTGGTAAATAACAAATATGTATATTACACCATTTTAGACCTGATAAATTGAACTGATAAAAAAAGCTCAAAGACATGCTGTAAATTTACTCTGACAAACCAAAAGAGTTTTTTGTGTTAAAAGTACCAACTGTTTGTACCAGGTGATTCTCTTCAACAGAGGCAGGGTGAAATGATCAGGGCTTTCTGAATTTAGGGCCTCATGACAAGAATTATTTACTATTTCCAAGAAACAGGGGCTGGGTCAACTTACCCACTGGCTCAGTTTACCCCACTCTCCCCTACTCTGACATTAATTCTAACATTCACTCAGTGAACAATCCTACCTGCCCACTCTGCACCTGTGCTGGGCTCACGGCTGCTGCTTGGTGCTGCTGCATCTCTTCTGAGGGGCTACAAGACAAAGTTTCCCCAGTTATGTGGCGTCATCATCACACAGTGCAAGTTGTATTTTATTCAACATCTTGCTTTACCATCGTCATCCTCTGTCGTTTCAGACCACAAGCTCGTTTTGTTAAAAAAGTCGCTATTTTGCACATTTTGCTGCATCATTTTCAAGCGGTTTCCTCTTTTTAATTCTTCTCTTTTCCGTGCCACCCTTGCGCTTTTTGACCATCTTGTCGGCAGTCCAGCACCGTGCCTACTAGCTGGCTCTTCTCACAGACTCCGACTGGCGGAGCTAATTGTTTTTAGCCTGCGCGGACGTGTTGTTACGTCAGGATGCCTCTGAAAAAAAAGGCTGCCGAGGGAGACGGCCCACAGGGACAGCGGTAACAGCATGGAGGTAATACTCACTCAGTGTCATGATGAATGAACACAAAACCAAAAAATTATAATAATATTAAAAAATGTATATTAACACCGGCCCTCACGGCCCAAACGTCAGGCTGGCCCACCGAAAACTGTCCCGGTCCTTAGTCACTCCGGGCATGGCCGACACAAGCCGAATAAACCCGTGGGGCGATATAAGAATCGCCCTTCAGAGATTATTTTCAACCACCCTGATTAGCCAAATTCACGTTGATATGCGCTTATCTTGCCCTAGTAACAGTCCTTTATTGGCTAGTCATCACTGTCTCAGGGGCGATCTTTCCAGCGCCCCGAGACACGGAGACAGAGACGAGAAGGCTTACTTTTGTTCTACATTAATGAAAATTAATGACTTTATATCTTAATGGATATATATTTATGGTATACTACATATTTAAATAAGTTATTTTTGGTAATATTCATTTTTTCATAATAAAGTAAATACATTTAATGTCACACTCTCCACTGGGGGGGCGGCGCCCTAGCGCCCTCTATTGGCCAGCCGCCACTGACTGGAATTCTTTATTAGATTGATCTCTTTAATGCAGCCTGTTCTAATCTACAGACATCAGAAGATATTTTCCAAACTCCGACAGCCTAAATCAGAGGTGGACTCCATATTTCTGGTGAGAACATCACACTTTAACAGTGATGTCATGATCTACAAGTCTGATGCTCCACCATGATCCAGATGTTCTTCTCTTTCTCTTTGAATCTCCACTGTCTTCTGTTCTCCAGCTGCTGGAGGAGAACATCATCACCTTTGTGAAGGACCAGCTGAAGAGAATCAAAAGAGGGTTAGGTCCAGATTACCCAGAATGCTTAGAGACTCAGAGTGAAGATGAGGAGCAGAGGAGCATCAGAGAGGCATTTGAGAAGATGACAGTGGGCTTCCTGAGGAGGATGGATCAGGACGAGCTGGCAGAGCGATTAAGGATGGGTAAGAGCTTTATTGATTTTACAAAGACCGTGAAGTTCTTCAGGACTGATGTTTCTCTGCTAACTAAACTCTGATTTGGTGATGATGGATAAGATCAGACTGAACTCCAGGAGGATGTTTCATCAGGATGGAGGAGATGTTGTATGGAGCTCCACTGTTGTTGTTAAACTTAATGCTCTTTCTGATATTTGGATAAAACTTGCTCATTCAAATCTTAATAACAGGAGGGTGTAGTTGGGCTTTTACGGTGGATGTGAATGTTTCCATAGACATGCAGCCTTGTTGTTTAGTCCTCTGATCAAAATAATAAGGTCTCATAGTAGGAGATGAATATGATAGAATTATGATTCTGTTGTCTCTTTGGATATAACGGTGGAACAGGTCTGTCAGAGATTTAAACGTTCTAGTTTCTGATTACACTTGATGGACCTGGATGGTGAGGTGGTTCACTGGACAACATGAACTTTTAAAAATGGATCTTCACTGCACAAAGATCACAGACCTCTGATTTATGAGATCTCCTCTAATATGATATTCATAACCACAATTTTTGAATAAAAATATACTTTTGGTAAAAAGAGAAGATCTGAGCAGCCCCTCTGTGACAGCAGGACTTTGTCCAGGATCCAGACTTTAATGTCATTTGTTGATCTTCCCTCAGAACATGAAGTCTCAGTGTGCCGACGAGAACTCAAGTCCAACCTGAGCCAGAAGTTCCAGACCGTGTTTGAGGGGATCGCAAAAGCAGGAAACTGGACCCTGCTGAACCAGATCTACACAGAGCTCTACATCACAGAGGGAGAGGCTGGAGGGGTCAATGAGGAACATGAGGTCCGACAGATCGAGACCACATCCAGGAGACCAAAAGGACCAGAGAAGACCATCAGAGGAGAACACTTCTTTAAAGGACCAACTGGAGAAGATGGACCAATCAGAACAGTGATGACGAAGGGCGTGGCTGGCATTGGTAAAACAGTCCTCACTCAGAAGTTCACCCTGGACTGGGCTGAAGACAAAGTCCACCAGGACATACAGTTCATGTTTCCATTCACCTTCAGAGAGCTGAATCTGCTGAAGGAGCAGAAGTTCAGCTTGGTGGAGCTTGTTCATCACTTCTTCAGAGAAACCAAAGAAGCAGGAATCTGCAGGTTTGAGGAGTTCCAGGTCTTGTTCATCTTTGATGGTCTGGATGAGTGTCGGCCTCCTCTGGACTTCCACCAAACAAGAATCCTGACTGATGTCACAGAGTCCACCTCAGTGGATGTGCTGCTGACCAACCTCATCAGGGGGAACCTGCTCCCATCTGCTCTGATCTGGATCACCACACGCCCTGCAGCAGCCAATCAGATCCCTTCTGGATGTGTTGACATGGTGACAGAGGTCAGAGGGTTCACTGACCAGCAGAAAGAGGAGTACTTCAGAAAACGGTTCAGAGATGAGGAGCAGGCCAACAGAATCATCTCCCACATCAAGAAGTCCAGAAGCCTTCACATCATGTGCCACATCCCGGTCTTCTGCTGGATCACTGCCACAGTCCTGGACCATGTGCTGAAGACCAGAGAGGAAGGAGAGCTGCCCAAGACCCTGACTGAGATGTACATCCACTTCCTGGTGGTTCAGTCCAAAGTGAAGAGCATCAAGTATGATGGAGGAGCAGAGACTGATCCTCACTGGAATCCAGAGAGCAGGAAGATGATCCGGTTTCTGGGTAAACTGGCTTTTGAGCATCTGCAGAGAGGAAACCTGATCTTCTATGAACCAGACCTGACAGAGTGTGGCATGGACATCAGAGCAGCCTCAGTGTACTCTGGAGTGTTCACACAGATCTTTAAAGAGGAGAGGGGTCTGTACCAGGACAAGGTGTTCTGCTTCATCCATCTGAGCGTTCAGGAGTTCCTGGCTGCTCTTCATGTCCATCTGACCTTCATCAACTCTGGAGTCAATCTGATGGCAGAAGAACAGAAAGCACCTATTGTCACTAAAATCTTGGTCAAACCTAATCTGAAACACCTTCACCATAGAGCTGTGGACCAGGCCTTACAGAGTCCAAACGGACACCTGGACCTGTTCCTGCGCTTCCTCCTGGGTCTTTCTCTGCAGACCAATCAACGACTTTTACAAGGTCTGATGACACAAACAGGAAGTAGCTCAAAGACCAATCAGAAAACAGTTGAGTACATAAAGTCAAAGATCAGTGAGGACGTGTCTGCAGAGAAGAGCATCAATCTGTTCCACTGTCTGAATGAACTGAATGATCGTTCTCTGGTGGAGAAGATCCAACAGGCCCTGACATCAGGACGTCTCTCCACAGATAGACTGTCTCCTGCTCAGTGGTCTGCTCTGGTCTTCATCTTACTGTCATCAGAGGAGGACCTGGACGTGTTTGACCTGAAGAAATACTCTGCTTCAGAGGAGGCTCTTCTGAGGCTGCTGCCAGTGGTCAAAGCCTCCAGCAAAGCTCTGTAGGTGCTCCTACCTGCACAGGTTACATCAGATTTATGTATTTTTACAAGAATGATCATCATCTGTCTGCTCTTTATGTTCCTCTGATTTCTTTCTCAGGCTGAGTGGATGTAAACTGTCAGAGAGAAGCTGTGAAGCTCTGTCCTCAGTCCTCAGCTCACAGTCCTCTGCTCTGAGACACCTGGACCTGAGTTACAACGTCCTGCAGGATTCAGGAGTGAGCCGACTGTGTGCTGGACTGAAGAGTCCAAACTGCAGACTGGAAGGTCTCAGGTGAGGAAACATCAAGAGCCTCATACACAAAGGGTGCTAACACACAAAAAAATGACCGTGGAAATGTGCGGTACCTCACGGCAACTTCATGGCTGGTGGTACGCACATTTCTACTACAGTTGCTCTTTTGGTGACACTTAGAGGTGATGCTGGGAAACTGTTAGATCGGCTAAATAAAGGTGAAATCACTTAGTCATCAGAGACACATGAACAGTTTATACTCATGGACAATTAACACACCCACGTGTCTGCAGTTACTTGAGTAAATGTAGTGCAAAAAATACTGTTTAACTCAGCGGCTGCTTTAGCAGTGTGAGAAGACGTAAATGTTGCATTACAAAGATAGCGTGTGTTTGGAGATTGAGAGGATTTACTGACAAATGATGACTGTATCATCAGCCACTTTAGGTTCCTGAGGGCGATCCTCCTATTTGTGTAATTGTCTTAAAATACTCCCTGCACACTGAGCATGTGTGTCTCCAATTCTCTCCTGTTTGCACAGCATCATTACTAATCAGTGGTTGAAGTTAGTGACTTGCTGTTTTTTGCTGATTAAACTACAGCTTGAGATCTTTTTAACAAGCCCCTGATTGTCTGTAGTGTAGTCAACTTGATAACCCCGTGTGTAAAAGTGTGAAATGTGTTTGTGGCAGATAAAGGGTAGGAATCACACTCGGTAAGCACCAGAGGTGTGGACTCGAGTTATGTGACTTAGACTTGAGTCAGACTCAAGTCACAATTTTGATGACTTTGGACTCGACTTGACAATATCATCAAAGACTTGCAACTCGACTTGGACTTTGACATCAGTAACTCGGACTTGACTATGACTTTAGTCTGATGAGTTGAAAATACTTAAAATTTTCAGTAAGACTGTTGAATAAAATGAGCTCCCATTCAAAGTATTCGACTAGTTTAGTTTAGTTTAGTTTATTGATTTATTTGACAGGGACCATGTACAAATACATTAATCTTTCAATAGAAAAGATGCTTTGTACCAGATTTAGCAAATGCTAATTTCCATCTGCAGTCCCTGGGCAGGTTCACAACAATCACAATGCAATTACATAACTGTATATGTTAAAAACTATTACAAAACACAATACATTAGCTCATTCAAAATACATTAGTGTCAAATCCTATATACAAAATCAACCAGACTGATGCTGACACAGTTGGTTATCAAGAATATATTTCTTTAGATTTCTAGAAAAAATGTTTAAATCTACAGAACATTTCAGACTGTCTGGGAGCTGATTCCAATGTTTAATGGTTTTGAATGAAAAAGCTGTTTGAGCAAAGGCAGAGGATCTTTTTGGGACAGCACAGTTTCTGTGAACTGTTGAACGAGATGTTCGGGTTGTTTGCTCAGAACAAATTTGAACAAATTTTTTTAATGGAGGTGGAGCAATGTTATTGACAATTTTAAAGATATTTCTTAAGTTTGTAAATAAAATTAAATTGTCAAAACTTAATATTTTATACCTACTGAGAATATTGCAATGATGATAACGTAGAGGTTTTTTGTCAAGTACCTTTAGTGCCTGATTATAGACGGATCTGAGTGGCTTGAGTTTGGTCTCATTGGCCTGAGACCAACAAGACAGGCAATAAGTGATGTGAGAAATGATCATTGCGTTAAAGTACATAAAAGATGCCTCCGTAGTTAGACTATTCCTAATATATCTAAAGGAAGAGATATTGTATTTAATTGAATTGCATAGTTTTTTGATATGCTTCTTAAAACTTAAAGTTTGGTCCAAATGGATGCCTAAATACTTCAAATCTGTTGCAATGCTTATTTTTTCTCCATTGACAAAAATGTCAGACATTTTCTTGGGTTTGTATGATTTTGTGAAAAACATTCCAACCGTCTTTTCAACATTTAGTGTTAGGCAAGAGGATTTGAGCCAATTTTGTATATCATTCATTGCAGAAGATAATTTGGATGCCACTTGCTCCATCTCCATTCTATGTACATAGATGACTGCGTCATCCGCGTACATGATGATGTTAATATCTTTGCACACCGTCGGAAGATCATTAATGTAAATACTAAACAACAGAGGTCCCAGAATTGACCCCTGTGGGACCCCAGTTGTGCACGATTTCAAAGAGGACAGAGCATTAGTTGTTCTGACACACTGCATACTAGGGCTGTCATTTTATACTCGATATTCGAATAACCGATCGAATATCGAGTTAAATATCCGTAACCGAATTGTAAATAAATTAGTGCTGTCAGGCGATTAAAAAAATTAATCTAATTAATTACAGGATTTGTAATTAATTAATCTAATTAATCGCATTTTAATCTCATATCTGCTTTAAGTCGCCACATAAAGAATTTTAATTCTAGGACATCACAAAATTGTAGTGGAGGACTAATCAAATGAATACACCAAAAAGAGAAGATTGTATATCCACATTTTTATTGGTGACTAAATAAAACCAAAGTCAGGGCATCCTGTCCAGAAAATTCGAAGCTCAATCAGGCAACTCAAATTACAATTTAAGTGTGTTTCATAAATCAAATAAAAAAAAGAAAAAGGTCGAGGACACCCAGCAAACCAATTAGGCCTGATGCATTATTGAAGAATGCAGTACAAATATAGATAAATTAATTCAAAAATAAAATAAAGCTGAGTCTCAAATAGGTCGTTCCTGTTGTCACCTGGGCTTTGTTTGGTTTGACTAGCGACAATATGTGTGAAGTGACGTGCCACTGCCATGTACGGGTCCTCCAATAATGGCCAATATCAAAATGTTTGTGTGCTACGATTAATCGCGATTAATTTTTTTAATGCATTAATTTGCGTTGTAATTAATTAATCTAATTAATGCACTAAAGTGACAGCCCTAAAATAAATATTCGAATGTAAAATATTGGGTGTGGCGGCACATCAGGGCACCTGGAGCAGTGGACTGTTCCGTCCAACAGAGGGCGCTGTGAGCGCAGCTTGACCGTCAGACACATCTGCTGCTCTCTTGACTCCAGCAAACAAGGAATTTCCACTCCGAGCAGACATTAATAGCTCCAAATTATCCAAAGAGGGCTGTGTGGGAGTAGTTTTGGTTCTACACCGAAGATGTCAAAGTTAAAAATCAAAGACCAGGCTGTGTGTTATGTGAAATACAGTTTAGTCACTCGTCCTCCACATCAGATGTGCGCGCTCAGCCGTCGGCTTTTCATCCAACCTATACGGCCGAGTGCTGCGGCACTTCATAAAGAGTTTAACAGGCAGGGTCTTTACAGGGCGGACGCAGGGGGGGGTAATCGATTATCTTGGATTATTTGGGAGCATGTCCGAAAACCGTTCGAATTGGATTTTTTGGAAAAGTGACAGCCTTACTGCATATGATTTGAAAGATATGACTGCAGCCATTGCAATGTGTCATCAGACAGATTATATTGAGAGAGCTTAGATAGGAGGACACGGTGGTTAACTGTGTCAAAGGCCTTTCGCAAGTCCAGAAACACAGCAGCCACCGTGCCCCCTCGGTCCAGGCTGAGTTTGATGTTTTCGACCAGGTAGCAGCAAGCTGCATCGGTGGAGTGATTGCGTCGAAAACCAAACTGGGTAGGATGTAAAAAATTATTGCTATGGAAATGTTCCATTAGCTGCTCTCCAATAGCTTTCTCAATAATCTTGGATATTACAGGCAAAATGCTGATAGGCCTGTAGTTACTCGGCTCATTTTTAGCTCCAGATTTGTGAATCGGAGTTACAACTGCCGTTTTAAAGACATCGGGGAACACGCTCTCATTAATAGATTTATTAATAATCTGTGTTATAGCTGGTGTTAAAATATCCCTATTAGTTTTTATAAGAGAGCTATCAAGTCCCCAGTAGTCTTTAGCCTTTGAGTTGGATAATGACTGTATTAATTTATCTGTTTTAGAATTGTCAATAAATTTGAAGCATAAAGCCTCACTGTCAGAAATAGAGGATTGAGGTTGAACACAAGAAATCCAGGCAGAAATCCAGAGCTTTGCTGGGTAATTTCATCTACTGAATCTGTAAAGTAATCACTGAAATAGTTAGCTACTACTGGACCGTTCGTATAATATTCTCCATCTATTTTTAGCTCTATTGTTCCACTTTTAGGTTGTCTTTTTCCAGTTAACTTGTCTATTGTTTGCCAAAGCTGTTTTGAATTGCCCTTGGCTTGTTTCATTAAATTAATATAGAAAGTTGCTTTGGCGTGCCTTAATTGCTGTATGACTTTGTTTCGAAGCTGATTATAGGTTAATCGATCAGTTGTCAGTCCTGTTTTATGATACTTTTTTAAAGCTGCATCTTGAGTTCTCATTAATTTCCATAGGTCATTATTTAACCAAGGTAAAGAATTTTCCCCTTTTTTTCAACTTCTTCACTTTAGAATATTTTAAAACAAGTTGCTGAAGTGTTTTTGTGAAATCCTCTGCTGCTGCATAACAGTTTTTTTCCTTTACTGTCTCAGACCAATTACTCTGTCTTATTTCATTATTAAAAACCTCATAATCTTTTCTTGAAATATAGGAGACATGCTCATTAGAATCAATTTTATGTAAGTTTCTATAACGTGCTTTGGATAATTTTCTTGCAACTAAAGTTAAATTATGGTCAGAGAGACCAGTTATTAAATTATAAATTTTAGTGATCTGATCAGCTTTGTTTGTGAAGACAAGGTCTATGAGTGTTTGAGATGTCTTAGTAATTTGAGTTGCTTTTTCTATCATTTGAGTAAGATTAAATTTCTGGGTAATTTCTTTTAGCTTTTTTCTACCATTTTTGTAGAACCAGTTTATATTAAAATCCCCCATAAGGAGAATCTCTTTCGCATCACCTTTTTTGAGCATGTCAGTAAAATGATTAAAAAATAGATCATTAGTTGATGGAGGCCTATACAATACTATCACAGCAAAAGACATTTCAGGAGACAATCTAATTTTTATCCCCATACATTCCAACACATCTCCCACTGCTTCAATTTGTGTGCACTGAAAACTTTCCTTAACATAGATCATGACTCCGCCCCCCCTGCCATGCCCATGATCACGTCTATGAATATTAAAACCTGGAATGTGGATAACACTATTTGAGATAGAAGGTTTCAGCCAAGTCTCGGAAAGGCACAGAAAGTCCAGGTTGGAATATGTTAAGAGCTGTTCAAGTTGTTCTGATTTAGGCACAGCACTTCTTATATTCAGGTGTCCCCCATATGGGGCGCCGAATGTAAAATTTCAATCACTGTTTAATGGGCAACATTTTGTGAAGATTTAGTGCACTTTTCTCACATTTAGCTTGTTTTTCTTTCATTTGAGACAGAAATTCATGCAAAACAGATCGTTCTTAATACATATTAGAAATGTGTACACATGAAAGATAAATCCAAATCTATATGTTAAATCTAAATCTAAATGTTAAATCTAAATCTAAATCCTAAATCTAAATCTTCAATATAAATGTAAATCTTAAATCTATATCTAAATCTTAAATCTAAATCTTAAATCTGTATCTAAATCTTAAATCTATATCTAAATCTTAAATATAAATATAAATCTTAAATCTATATCTAAATCTTAAATATAAATCTAAATCTTAAATCTATATCTAAATCTTAAATGTATATCTAAATACTAAATCTAAATCTAAATATTAAATCTAAATCTTAAATCTATATCTAAATCTTAAATATAAATATAAATCTTA
>JAZDUH010000534.1:272500-310240 GCA_036419115.1 Scarus forsteni
GCTCTGACAGGGGATGATGATGGTATTTCTATCCAACTCAACACATTAGTAGTCTATAACTGGATCAAATATGCTTGTTTTGGTGGATTTTAAATTGTCATTGTTGCAAAATAGACTGCAACATATCTTGATGCATCATGATATCAAATCTAACTGAATAGCTAACAAGATATTTTTGATACAATTGTGAGACCAGTAAAGATTCACAGCCTTGTATCTTACTGTGTGTCCATTAGTAGAGAAAAACATGTATGCTCATTCTCTGTAATGTAAAAAAAATAGCACGGACACCTTTTCTGCTTAAAGACCTGTTTATTTAACAAGTTGTTGCTGTTTTCTCAAATACTCAATTATCTACTGTATGATCCCGTTTAAGTTCTCAAGTTCTGCTGACCTGAAAAATAAATATTGTGTTAATACCAGTCCATTCTTCTTTCTTCATGTTGTTCGTTCTTGTTCTCAGTGTCTTGAGTACAAGAGACTGACAAGTCCGTTTGAGAAGCAGGCCAAAGGGGAACACGCTCAGCCTCCTCTTCCTCTCCACAGGAGATGGCTGGCCACACCATTATTAAACTTGTCTTCATACTTAACTTTTTGTATTTTAAATACTGTGTAAGTCTTCTTGGGCAATAGCTTCCATGTGAAGGGCAGGCTGAAGCCTCTAGCTGCCAGGTGAACACAGAGAAGCTGCAACAGACAACACATTTAAGGTAAAGTTAGACTGCTACTTCGTCTTAAGCCAATTAACAGCTTAACAAGGTATTACTTAGGATACATAACCTTATACTTAGCATTTAAATAAACTTGAATAGCAACAAATTATAACTATTATCAAAATGGCTTGCTTACATTTAAAATGTACATATTTTGCCAAAACAAACTTCAAAAAGCAATCATTAATATCAGTTATTTTCAACATCATCCACTTACCTCTTCTGAGGCATAGTGTGGAGTTATGAGCAAATATTAATCTATTTACATAACTGTAATGTACACAAGATTAAGTTGGGGGACAGTTACTTATAATACAGGCATGGAAGACTGAATATAAGAAATAGCTGCAGGGCGAACCCGAGTTTTGTGTCGATGTATCTTAAACAGGTGGAAAATCTCGTTTATTACACACAATAATGACCAGTCATTAATAAAAGTTATCTATGACATGTCAGAAGTCATACTTGGTGATGAAAATTGCTGAATAACCACGAACACTCATTAAAATAAGAAGCTTACACTTTGTTTCAGACAAAACAATCATGGTTTTATAAGATTATTAGCCCCCATTGTTGGAATGACAGTACATTAGCTGGTTATCATCCTTACTTAAATAACACTTTTAGTTGGCTACAGAAATTCCAGCAATATCCCACTATCTAAGTTAGTGGGGGGTAATAGCTCAGCGTTAGCATTAGCCACGAAGCTTTGCTAACGTAGCGTTAAAAGTAATATTTTGCTTGAAATTGAAGCGCAAACACGCTTTGAACTACATCGTTAAGTTGATTCAAGTGTGCTTGTAAAGTAGTCATTAGTTGCACGCCAACTGTAGCCTCCTACCTGAAAGATGACCTTTGAAAAACACAAGAAACATACCTTCCCCATAAGAGTCCTCGGTCGCTTTGTTTGGAACTATTGAGAGTCCCCATGAGCCGCCATTGCTGTCAAATAATATGTCCATTGGTGTCTACGGAGTTGACGCCACTCTCTCTTTCAAACGCTCTGGACTAAAGTGGGTGTGGAAGACAGGCGCTGACCTGCCTACTTTGCATAATTTCAAGAGATTTAGCTTTACACTTGGCGAGCGATTTAAAATTAAGATTTAGATTTAAGATTTAGATATAGATTTAGTATTTAGATATAGATTTAGTATTTAGATATAGATTTAAGGTTGAGATATAGATTTAAGGTTTAGATTTAGATTTAAGATTTAGATATAGATTTAACATTTAGATTTAGATTTAAGATTTAGATTTAGATTTAAGATTTAGATATAGATTTAACATTTAGATTTAGATTTAAGATTTAGATATAGATTTAACATTTAGATATAGATTTAACATTTAGATATAGATTTAACATTTAGATATAGATTTAAGATTTAGATATAGATTTAAGATTTATATTTATATTTAAGATTTAGATGTAGATTTAAGATTTAGATATACAGTCATGGAAAAAATTATTAGACCACCCTTGTTGTCTTCAATTTCTTGTTCATTCTAATATCTGGTACCACTAAACGTATAATACAATGAACACAACAAAAAATACAGCTGGTCACATAATACTTTATGTCCTATTTGACATTCTTAAGCTTAATTGATTCCCAGGGTATATAAGAGGCCATTTCATGTCACAAGCAGCACTGCACATGCAAAGGCCTAGAGTGGTTTCCTGCTTACATTCAAGCCGTAGCACAACTCAGAAGTTGTCAGCTCTCACATAATGCCTAAAACAAAAGAATTATGTGAAGCCACAAAGGCAGCCATCTTGGCACTGCTGGAAATTGGCATGAGTGAGAGACAGGTAGCGAAAAACTGAAGATCTCCAAGACAGCCGTTCATTACAACAAAAAAAAAACAAGCTGAACATGGCACTACCAAATTGCTACCTGGCCGTGGCAGAAAACGTCTTTCTACCCCACGAGATGACCGTGCACTCATCCGTTCCTGTGTCAGGAATCGTCGTCAGACCTCCACGGTCCTTCAAAATGAGTGGGCACTGTCGAGAAATGTGACTTGTTCAGCAAGGACAGTTCGAAACCGACTTGCTGAAGCTGGTTTGAAGTCACACAGAGCACGCAAGAAGCCCTTCATCAATGAAAGGCAGAGGAAGGCCCGGTTACTCTTTGCTCGAGACCACAAGGATTGGACTGTTGATGATTGGGCTAAGGTTCTCTTCAGTGATGAACCCAATTTTGAATTGATGCCCACTCCAGCCAACTTACTGGTTAGGAGGAAGCCTGGAGAAGCTTACAACCCAGACTGTCTTGCCCCTACAGTAAAACATGGGGGTGGATCAGTCATGATCTGGGGTTGTTTCAGTCTGAGTGGAACAGGGCAAATGCAATTGTGTGAAGGCCGAATGAACCAGGTCATGTACAGGACTACCCTTGAAAACAGTCTTCTTCCATCAGCTGGAAAACTCTTTCCTGCCTCGAATGACTGGATTTTCCAACAAGACAATGCCCCTTGCCACACGGCAAGGTCAGTTAAAGCCTGGATGGAGAACCACAACATTGGCACCATGCCTTGGCCTGCTCAATCACCAGATCTTAATCCAATTGAAAACCTGTGGAAAATCATCAAACTCAAAATGGAGAACCACAAGCCCAAAAACAAAGTAAATTTGTTTGAATTTGTCCAACAGGAATGGGCTGCTGTGACAGCAGAACAATGTCAGAAGCTGGTGGAGAGCATGCCAAGACGCATGGCTGCAGTCATCAAAAACAATGGTTATGCAATCAAGTATTAACTCTTGTGTGTATCATGTGTTTAAAGCAAACAGAAAAGAAAACATGGAATCCTTAAAAGTAGTGTTTTTGGCGGTACAATGCCATAGCTATTGATGTAAAAATTTAAGTAATTTTGGTTATTATCAAGAAAACCATGGAAAATGAATAGTTCTTAGTTCTTAAATTAAACTCTCATGAGCTATTTTTGTTGTTATCATTATAATTGTCCAAACAAATGTACCTTTAGTTGAGCCAGGCATTAAAATTAACAAGAAATTGAAGAAAACAAGGGTGGTCTAATAATTTTTTCCATGACTGTAGATTTAAGATTTAGATATAGATTTAAGATTTATATTTATATTTAACATTTAGATTTAGATTTAGTATTTAGATTTAGAAGTATTAAGAACGATCTGTTTTGCATGAATTTCTGTCTCAAATGAAAGAAAAATAAGCTACATGTGAGAAAAGTGCACTAAATCTTCACAAAATGTTGCCCATTAAACAGTGATTGAAATTTTACATTCGGCGCCCCATACTCCCAAATACTCCTTTAGGTTTAACCTTTGGGTCCCAGAGAACTTTGGCGTGGTTCACAGTCTGAAATAGTCTGTACTTTTGTTGCTTAGCGACAGCGGCTGGATGACATGACACGGATGTGTGACATAGTTGCACTGGATCATGTGCCATCACAACTTTCTCCTCAGCGCGTTTGTTTATCCAATGTTTTCCAGCAGCCATATAGTGTGTTTCCATAGACTGCGTCAGTAAACTCGATATGATTGTATCTTTCAATGTCCTGGTACCGTGCTGGACCAGGTGCGCAAATCTTGCTCAGAGGAGATAGAGACGAAGAAACAGGAATATCCTCCGCTGCGCACAACATCGGTGGCAGACAGGTATGTTCGTGTGTCTGTGTTTGTGTACGCGCATGAAGATAACTCACTGCGCCTGTATCTGTTGCCCCTCCGTACACGGGAGAAACGCCATTAGCCCCAGGTAGCTCGTCCCCGCTGCCAGGACCGGGATTTACATGTATGTCCCCGCACAGCAGTAGTAAAGTACACAGCAAAGTTGAAACAGCTGATCCTCGGTGGCGCTTATCCAAACCTGAAGCGGTGGTCATCGGCAAAGTCGTGCGTCCATGTTTAAGCACAGATGCATAGATGGCATATTTACTCCATGTGATGAGCGGAGGGCTAGATTTTTTTCCCTAGGATGAAATCGGGAAATCCATGCCCCCAACCCATGTGATTGGTTAAGGAAACTTGACATTAAAGGGAGACTTAAGATTAGGCGTGAATAGGGTGAATGGTTAGGGTTAGGGTAAGCCAATAGGGATCGAGATAGAAGCATGTGGAAGCTAGAGACTTTGCAGGAACCAATCACATGGGTTGGGGGGCGTGGATTTCCCTGATTTCATCCTAGGGAAAAAAATCTCGCGAGCAGAGGTGTGTGGAGCAAGTTGAAATCCGACCGGCGGCCACGGAGAGCTTGCCAGTCACTCCACGTTGAAAGCAGAACCACAATTAACACATAGATGGCTATAAACGCAAACTATTTTGTCTTTAGTTGCCCATTTTTTTCTGAGATAAGACAACTGTGTCTCAGCAACAAGTCCATTGGTGTTAGATGGCTTTGGCGAATTTTCAGGATGTAAAAATATAGGCGAGCTCACAGGACCTGCGAGCCTGAGACCTCCACCTGTCGCCATCTTGACCGGATGATCTTTTGGAAGACTAAGTGACTGATCATTGTCATTTCCACCAAGACAGTATTTTTTCCCACAGGTTTTTTATTTGGTTAACGGTGATTATGACTGGGAAAGACATGAAAATTTTAAGCCAATGACTTAGACTTTACTTGAGACTCGACTTGGACTTGCACATCTTTACTTGAGATCTGACTCAAGACTTGGGTTTAAAGACTTGAGACTTGCAAAACGGTGACTTTCTCCCACCTCTGGTAAGCACCATACGTCTGTTGGAATGCAGCTTGTTGCTCAACAACGGCACCCTGGGAATTTCACCCAGGGAATTCTTGTGTTTTGATAAAGACACACAGATTCAAATATCATGACTGAGATGTGCTTCAAGTTTTAAAAACAATCAATTTTTCATAACAATTTAAAACCAAATAATAAAACCATCCACACAGGAAAAGGGGGAACCCCCTCAGGAGCTGAGGCTTACAGGGTGGACCAGAGGGAGGGGAGAGACAACAAACAAAACTAAAATCACCCACACACACTCGTGACTAAACATGAATAAACCCACATCACAGGAAGCACAGCACATGAAACAGGAAGGAGAACACCACCACCCAATCACCAGCACCACCACCACCACCACCACTGGACTTCAACCCTGAAACAGAGAAAAACAACAAATTAGTGGAGTTGGAACAACAAAATCAAGAACAGGAAACAAAACAGAACAAATAAGAAACTAACCATATATACTCAAAAAGCTAATAAACTCAATAAAGTTAACAGAATAAACAAAATAGCTGCCCAACTAAAGCATAACCCACAAATTTAATCAACCAACAGGACAAATGAAATAAACAATCAAAATAATCAATATCAACTACAAACTGCAGAAATAAACTTATAGAATTAACCCACATTTATTGGGGTTGTAACCCACACCCACAAATATCCAAACCTTAAAACATGAAAAGTTGACCTGCTCGCCATGTGCAGGGCGTTAATTAATGGAGAGTAGCATGAAGATAGAGCTTCAGCGGAGCGTCTGTGAAAACAGAGGAGCAGCAGAGATGAAGCTGAAACAGAGATGAAGCTGAAACAGGGATGAAGCTGAAACAGAGATGAAGCTGAAACAGGGATGAAGCTGAAACAGGGATGGAGCTGAAACAGGGATGAAGGTGAAACAGATGAAGCTGAAACAGAGATGAAGGTGAAACAGATGAAGCTGAAACAGAGATGAAGCTGAAACAGGGATGAAGCTGAAACAGAGATGAAGCTGAAACAGGGATGAAGCTGAAACAGAGATGAAGCTGAAACAGAGATGAAGGTGAAACAGATGAAGCTGAAACAGAGATGAAGGTGAAACAGATGAAGCTGAAACAGAGATGAAGCTGAAACAGGGATGAAGCTGAAACAGAGATGAAGCTGCATGATCGAGCTAGAGAGAGCGAGAAAGCCATCGATACATAATGCAGAGAGGGGAGGACACTTACCACCTCAAAACAATGCTGGAGCACATGCAGACAGCTCAGAGAAGCACCAAGGACACACTATGGGAGACAGACATTTACAAAAGTATTTACCATTTACATAATGTGCCAACTTCACTGGTTTTGGGTTTTGTAGACCCTCAACAAACACAGCCAAGTTAGCCAGCGAGTAGAAGCAGTGAGCACCCATACCTGTCAGGGACAGACGACCTCTGACCCAGAAGTGGTGCATCAAGGGAGAGCACAAAGGAGGAAACAGGGAGAGCTGCCCCCTTTTATACACTGACAACTAATTGACAACAGTGGCACAAAATCATGCATAGAGAAATTAATCAAATTATTTCTATACTGCTGTATTTTAATCATTTTAATCAGCCTCACATTTTCCCGACTCACTTTTGCTGATTCACAACAGTCTGATTCATGTTGATACAGTATAAAATTAACAAATAGAAACTTTGAATCAAGTTCACTGTGATCTCCTCTGTGATATTCTGGCACGTTTAAATGTAAATTCAGAAGATTTCAAACCAAATAATACCAAACATACAGCATATACACATTAACCTCTAATCAAGAGGCCAACAATTAAGTCTGACCTCAGGCCAAATTTTTCAGTCACTTTATGTTGGACCAGAACAAAATCAGAGGTTAATAGATAGAGATGATTCTGGTTAACTAATGCATAAACAGGGTGTGACGAGAGAAAGTGAGACATCACTGGGATGATCAACAGGAAACTTCATTACTCACAGAATAAGAGACAAAAAAAAAGTATCATACTTCTTTGTGCTGTTTGTATTATAATATCTGATACAGTTTGTTTATTAACATTGTATGAACATCTGTAATGAGATTTATCAGGCAGCAGTAACAGATTTTAGGACAAGGAAACTCAAGTGTTTTTATTCATTTGTAGGAATATTCATGCTGAAAGCAGCTTTAACAGCTCATAATAAAAATCAGACAAATAATTCACAGCCAACTTTCATACAGACGTGTTCCTGAGCTTTTATTGTTCACAGATCACTGATGATTTACTTCTGGCCATTTCATCCATGCACATTTCAGCACTACATTATGTTTCTATGAGACAGTGTGAGTGAGTGAACAGTCTGCTCCTGTCTGATCTGCTGTGCTATATACACTTTGGAAAGTGGAGCAAGACGCTCTGAGCA
Source organism: Scarus forsteni (assembly GCA_036419115.1). NCBI lineage: Eukaryota > Metazoa > Chordata > Actinopteri > Labriformes > Labridae > Scarus > Scarus forsteni. Next base: position 280,328 of record JAZDUH010000534.1, read on the forward strand.
TCATAAAGCCCAAAGGGAGCTGGACGTGACCCAGTCAGTCAGAGCAACTTCCCATCAGCCAATCAAAAAATAGCACTGTTGTATCCGGGTAAGATACGGTTGATCTGACTGCAGAGGAAGCATACTTGAGTGCTTTAACACATGAGTGCAGTGAGTTATCTCATGGTCAATGTTGGAGGTAAATATAATAAAAAGAACAACCTAAATGAAGACATGCAGAGTGAATGAAGGAAACACAAATTCAGAATGACTGAGATAATAAATAAGAAAACAATTTTTGATACATGGACTGGGACATGTCAAGACATGACAGTCATCAGTTTGAGATTAGACACAAATCTGTTTAGAGCTAAAGTCAGACTTTGTGTTGAGCACTAACAGATTTGATTCCTGATTTAGTCTGTTTAGGAAGACTAATACTTCAAGTTTTAGCAGAGGCTGATGGGCAGCTGATTTCTGAAGAAGTGTGAATAAAACAGGCCAAAGCTGACAGAGACAGACGTGGTTTATATGAGGGCTTTATAGTTGATGATGATCAGAGCAGTGAGGACCACGCACAGACATGAGTGTGAAGTGAACAGAGTGAAATCATTGTGATGAAACAGCAGGGTGGTCCTCTGAGAACATCCTGACAAAGAGCTTCAAATAACATCCAAACACATTCTTCTCAAGTGGGACAGATGAAACTATCTGTAGTTTAGAGCTCAGACTTGAGTCTTTAGAGCACACAGGAGAGTTTAAAGGATGAGGATGAAGAAGTCAAAGTGTTGATGTGATGAAGGTCTGATGGTTCTGATTCAAACTTCATCTTCATGATTCAGCTCCTTCACATCCTGCTGAGATGTCCGGCTGATATACGGACCAACATTTAGGAAGAAATGTTCAGATCTGCGATGCTGATGATGAACTCTTGAGCTCTTATCTGCCAACACCAACATGATGAAGATATTGGACATCCCTACTTATGTGTAATGTTATGACAGGAGTCAGAGCAGCAGCTGATTGGCTCTGCTGAGCAGACTGTGTGATGTGGACACATCTGATTGGATCCTTAATAGTTTTTCTCTTCATTCTCTCTTCTTTATTCAGACTGAGGGACTGCAGTTTGTCAGAGATCAGCTGTTCTTCTTTAGCCTCAGCTCTGAAGTCCAACCCCTCCCATCTGAGAGAGCTGAACCTGAGTGACAACAGACTTCATGATTCAGGAGTGAAGCTGCTGTGTGATTTTCTGCAGAGTCCAAACTGTAGACTGGAGATTCTGAGGTAAGTTCATGTTTTCTCTGTTTCTATTGTAGATCTTCTGTGTGTGATTATTAACTGAAGCATCTTCATGTCCAGATGTTTGACTGATCATATGTAGGGATGTATGATGGTGGATTTTTGCTGATATCTGACCTGCTGACATTTCAACCTTCTTTGAGCTCCTTATAATATGTGGGTGAGGCTCATGCAAATACCACACCCAGGTTCAGAAATGATGATTTTCTGGGCAACATTAATTTTCCAGACTCTGAATCATTTTTGGCAGATTTCATAGACGATTTCTTTTGAAATAGTTTGATGGGCTGCATTCAGGCACATGAAGATACAGCAGAACTGCTATTGATGAAGCAGGGGCATTATGACACTTTATGAGCAAATGTAATCCACTCTTTTTTTTTTCTTTTTTTTTTCCAAACTTTGTTTATAAACATTTTTCATGAATACAAAGGAAGACAAAGACAGTACAAGACTACAAAAAAAGGGACAGAAGTTCCAAGTCAAGGAGTTAAATCTGAGATAGAGACATCAATAGAATACAACGCATGACAGGAATTTCCAAATAAAACCAGAAATCACTGTAAATCAAATAATAATACTTATTACTACTACAAAAAAAAAAAAAAAAAAAAAGAAGGGCAACAGTCATAACAAAAATAGATTTAGGAATAAATAAATAAATAAGTTACTGCTGGTCAGTCCGGGATCTATCATGTCATAGATAATGTTACTGAGATAGCTTTTAAGTCACTCAGGGATAACTGAAAAGTTCAATTCATGAACAAATGCAAAGAAGGGATCCCATGTTTTGTGAAATTTCCTTAAAGAACCCCTCAAAACATATCTGATCTTTTCTAGTTTTACAAAGTTAAGAACTTCCTTTATCCATAATGTGTGTGAAGGAGGGGTTGGCGATTTCCATCTGAACAAAATCATGCGTCTCGCTAATAAAGTAACAAAGGCTACAAGGGCAGCTTCTAAGGAGGAGAGTTTAATTATGGATGGACACACACCAAACAGAGCAATCATCGGTTTGGGTTCTATTAATTTACGAGTGACCTTTGATAGAGTTTCAAATATTTCTCTCCAGAATGAGTGTAAGACAGGACAGGACCAAAACATATGTGCATGGCTTGCTGGAGCCTGACGACACCTATCACAAGTTGGGTCCACATCGGGATAGATTTTAGAGAGTCTGACCTTTGTGAGGTGTGCACGATGAATGATTTTACACTGTACTAATCCATGTTTTACACAAATGGAAGACTTATGGACTCTACCCAGGACCTCCTCCCAAAGTTCCTCTGATATATCCTCCCCCAGGTCTACTTCCCAGAGTACTTTAATTGAGTTCAAAGAAATAAGATGTAGAGAATGAATAAGAGTGTAAAAGTAAGATATCATTCCTTTAAGGGCAGGCACTGGCTTCAGGAATTTGTCCAGAGGCGAGTCTGTTGGTATTTTAGGGAACTGAGGAAATCTGCTATTATCAAAACTACGGATCTGTAAGAACCTAAAAAATTGTTGTTTAGACAAACCAAATTTATTAGATAATTGGTCAAAGGGAGTGAAATTATTATTAATGTATAGATCTTTAAATGACTTAATGCCCGCATTAGACCAGTCACCAGACAACGAATGCATCATCTACCAGAGATGGAGGGAAAATGGGATTTGCAGTTATTGGAGCAAGGACAGAATATGTTTGAAGCCCAAAATGGCGTCTGAATTGATTCCAAATTCTTAAGGACGTTTTAACAATAATATTCTTTGTGTAAGCAGAAGGAGAACTAGACATGGGGGTATGGGCTAAGGCTAAAAGTGACACTGGGCTACATGAAGCGGCCTCCATTTTAAGCCAAATAGGCAGAGAAGAAAATGAGTCACTTCGTAACCAAAACTGAATTATCCTGAGGTTGGCTGCCCAGTAATAAAATCTGAGGTTTGGCAAGGCCATTCCTCCAGATGTTTTTGGCCTCTGCAAAAACTGTTTGCGAATCCTTGGGGATCTTTTATTCCAAATAAATTCTAAGATAATAGTATCGATTTTACGGAAAAACTTTTGAGAGAGAAAAATAGGCATACATTGAAACAGATATAAAAATTTTGGTAGGGTGTTCATTCTGACAGAGTTAATTCGAGACACCAGGGACAAATTCAGCACTGACCAACGATCAAAATCTTCTTGTAGTCGAGCCAAAAGGGGGATAAAATTAGCTTTGTAAAGATCTTTAAATTTTTTAGTTACTTGAACCCCTAAGTATGTAAAACTATGCTCTGCAATTTTGAATGGCAAACTATGGAGAGGAAACTCTTCTGCTAGCTTATTTAAACGAAATAATTCACTCTTATTTAAATTCAATTTGTAACCTGATATGGCACCAAATGAGTCAAAAATGGCAATAGCTGCAGGAATGGAGACAGAAAAATTAGAAATGTAGAGGAGTAAATCGTCCGCATAGAGAGCGACTCTCCGCTCCACACCATTCCTAAGAATGCCTGTAATACGGGGATTACAACGAAGAGCAATGGAGAGGGGCTCGATGGCCAAGGCTCATGGGACAACCTTGGCGAGTGGAGCGCTGAAGTGGAAAGAATGATGACTGGATGTTGTTAGTCCCCACCGCTGCTACAGGGGATGAGTATAGTAGTTTCACCCATGCCACAAAGTTTTTGCCAAAGCCAAACTTCTCAAGAGTATAAAATAGGTACCTCCCTCCCTCCACGCAATCGAAGGCCTTTTCAGAGTCTAATGAGATGACAGCTTCTGGAACAGAGGACGAAGTATGATCATAAATTGTATTAAAGAGTTGTCTTAAATTAAAAAAAGTGTCTTTCTTTAATAAATCCCGTTTGGGATGGATTAATTATAGTTGGCAGCACAGTTTCTAATCGTAAGGCTAACATTTTAGAAAGTAACTTAAAGTCAACATTTAACAAACTGATTGGCTGGTAGGAGGAGCAGACAAGAGGGTCTTTGTTCTTTTTAAGGCTAAGGGAAATGGAAGCTTGATTAAGAGTAGGGTGTAAATTAGAAGATTTAAATGATTCATTAAACATATCAATCAAAATAGGGGCTAATTTATGCTGAAAGTTCTTGTAAAATTCTATTGGGTAGCCGTCTGGTCCTGGGCATTTGCCAGTTTGCATTGATGCCATGGCAGTCAACAGTTCATCAGTGGTTATTGGCCTTTCCAACTCTTCAACCATGTCAGAATGAACCTGAGGAATTTGGAGCATATTAAAGAAATTATCAAAGTCCTGTGTGTCAGGGTTTGTTTCAGATGTATATAATAAGGAGTAAAAACATTTAAATTCATCATTAATCTTAGTGGGGTCCAAGGTAATCTCAACAGCTGTTTTAATTTGGGGAATTTGGTGAGAAGATGTAGATTGTCGCAGCTGGTGGGCCAGCAGCTTGCTAGCTTTGTCACCCTGTTCATAATAATTACTTCTGGATCTAAGGAGTAATTCAACAGCGTGATCTGTAGTCAGTGTATTAAATTCTGATTGGAGAGAAAGACGTTCCTTATAGAGGTCTGAAGTTGGAGATGAGGCATACAAACTGTCAAGTTGGGCTATATGTTTGGTTAGTTCATCTAATCTTTTCCTTTTTGTTTCCTCTCATAACTTACAAAAAAAGATTATATGCCCTCTAATGTACGCTTTCAGAGTTTCCCACAATACAGAGGCGAGATTTCAGAGGTTTTGTTTATACTCAAAAATAAATCAATCTGATTGGAAATCTGCTCTACAAAGTTTTCATCCGAGAGTAAATGTGTGTTAAAGCGCCATGGGGTGTGTGCGTGAGCAATTCCTTTGTACTGGACATTCATAATGACCGGGCAGTGATCAGAGATAACTATAGGCTCATAAGAGCATGAGCTCACGAAGGAGAGTAATCTATTGTCCACCAGGAAGTAATCTATTCAAGTGAGCGTATGGTGGACATGGGAGAAAAAGGAGAATGCTTTGCGGAGGGATTAAAAAAACGCCAAGGATCAGAGATTGCAAATTCATTCATAAAGGTCTTAATTGTTCTAGCTGATCTCGAGGGGGTGGTGGTCACCATTGAAGAACGATCAAGATCGGGGTTAAGCCAACAATTAAAGTCTCCTCCTAGAATAAGGAAATGAGATGACATCAGGAAGGTCAGAAAACAACTGCCGGAAAAAATCAGGATTGTCCCAATTGGGGGCGTATATGTTCACCAGTAGAACAGGGGTGTCAAACATCTTACCAGTAACAATTAAAAATCTGCCACTTGGGTCAGAGATCACATTAGAACATATAAAGGAGAGCGTTTTATGTATTAAAATCGCGACCCCTCTGGATTTACTATGGAATGATGAATAGTAAGATTGACCAAGCCACCCACACTTAATTCTTGAGTAAACAGACGGTTTAAAGTGAGTTTCTTGGAGATATATTACTTGGGCTTTCAGCCGCTGAAGGTGGTGTAGAACCTTGCTGCGTTTAGCAGGGGAGTTTAATCCTTTGCAGTTCCAACTAGCGAACTTAATCACGCTGCTATCAGGGTGTTGTATTAAACTAGATTGTACCATACAAGATTTATAGATGAAGTTACAGAAGTGACACAAAACTGTAAACCGGAAAATAAAAAAAAGACAAATACAACAAAAAACAAGCATATCTTCCCCCATCCCACCCCAGCAAAACCATCTCCCCAACTGTGATGGATGCAAAACCCTCAAAAAGTTAAAATACACCAAAACACTCCATGGCAACACCAACAAGAACTTAACCGTGTTACCTGAGATAGAATGTGACTTACGCGAAAGAAAACAAATGTAGATTGTACAATCCCCTGAATACAGGTAAAAGGAACAATAATCATCCAAAAAAAGAAATGTTTAAAAAAAAAGAAAAAATGAGAGTAATATAAAATAATAATATACAAAATACAAAATTAAATTAAATTATATGTCAGGACTATGAAAGTATACATATATATTTGGTTGAAAGATAAACCTGGAGGAATAAAGAAAATACTCAATAGAGTGTAACTTAACATAGACTCAATTACCTGAGCATCTGGAACAACTTTACAACCTAATCAGGTGGATATGATAAGGTATCTAGGAAAAGCAGCTCATACTCTGGCAAAAATCTCGCTGAGGAATAAACCACAGCATGATCATCCCACATCTGTCAAACATTGGGACTGAACGGGTAAACTACTTGCAGTGTTTACTAACAAAGTCAGTGGCAGCGATAGGGTCCTCAAACCTGCGTGTTGATCCATCAGGCATGGTGACTTTCAGCACCGCTGGGTAGAGGAGACCGAACTTCACATCTGGGTAGGAGCGTAGATTACGTGTCACCGTGCTGAACGCAGCTCGTTTCTTGGCAACGGATGATGTGTAATCAGGAAACACAGAGACCCTCTTGCCCTTGTAAAGAAGTGGAGAGGTCTCACTGACCCGCTGTAGAATCATATTCCGAATGTGAAAGAAGTGAATCTTCTAGCGAAGGGCGAGGTGGGCTCCCCTCCTTGGGTTTATCCCGGAGTGATCGATGGGCACGGTCAAGTAACGGTTTCTCGTTCAGTCCAAGCAGGTCCTGTAGTAACTGAGCGATGAAATCAGTGGGCCGGGGTCCCTCCACACCCTCCAGAACACCAAACACTCTAATATTGTTCCTTCTGGATCTATCCTCAAGGTCCTCGCACTTATCTTCCAGACGAGCAGCTTGTTTAATTAGCGTGCTAATGATAGCCTCCAGCTCACTTATCCTAGCATTGTGTTCGGTAGCTGCTCGCTCCAGCTCACGTACCGTCACCTCTTGAGCATCTACTGCACCTGAAGTGGTTCAACAGAGTTCTTTAGCTCTTGTCTGACAGAGGAAATTTCAGCTCGGAGGCTAGTAGACAGACCGTCAATCTTCTCAAATATGTCGCTCCTCAGGGAGTCAGTCATGGACTGTAGCAGCGTAGCATCGAGGGTGTTAGCTTCATTAGTGTCCCCCAACCTCGGGGAAGCTGGGTCACTTAGCTGGCTGCGGCCTGCTCTCATGGATTCTTTTTGACAGGAGTTAGACATTGTGGTCAGCTTGGACGTAGAATCATTCAGCCAGAAAGAGTCTGAAGTTGGTTAGAAGGCATATGAGGCCGCTAATATGGGAAATTGTACCCCTAAAAAGTAGTTAAGTCACATTCTCTTGGAGCGGTGAGGGAACACGTCTACTCTCCCGTAGGCTCCATAGCGCCCCCCAGACATACCATATGTAATCCACTCTTAAGTAAACTTGTTTTATCTATTTGTTTGTTAGTTTTTTACATTTATTTTTCACCAATCCTGCTGAGTTTAATTGTTTTAAAAGTCCTGGAACAAATCAACTGCACTCATACCTCATAACAACCTTTTTTTGGGGGATAAATGATGTTGAGACTGCTTTGATACCGGTACCGGCATATCATTTCTGTCGCTGCTGGTCCTGCTGATGGTTCTTCCCTTGATCTCGACCATCGGACTGTCGCTGGAAGTTGATCACCCAGTCTGGGGGATTAAGGATAGATCTCCGTGTTGGTGAATGCAAGTCGACCTGCTGCAGGCTGGCTAACAACAACATCAGACAGCCCAAAGTCCATCAGTGATTCACTGAACCTAACTCAACTAATTGATAGTCCCACCCGGCCAAATATTAAGTACCCCACAAAATCTTCTCTGATTGGCCTGATTATAACAAATGTGTATAACAGTGTGTTCATCTGGCTGGTTCCTCCTCCTCCTTTCTCAGTATTACTAAGGGAGTGCCTCAAGGCTCAGTCCTGGGACCAATTTAATTCACTATTGATATTAACAACCTGTGTGAAGGCCTATCAAATGCCTTTCATCATTTTTATGCTGATGACACTGTTATTTATTGCTGCTCGTCCTCTCTTACCCAGGCTATAGAATTTTTACAAACAGCTTTTAATGTAGTTTAGATGCGTCTTCAGTAACTAAAGCTGGTTTTAAACGCAGAGAAAACAAAAATCATGATCTTTTCTAATAAGCTTGATAAAACAGATCCTGTCAGGTTCATTGAAACAGTCAAAGGTATACAGATAGAGATGATCACAAATTATAAATACCTGGGGTTTCTCCTTGATCAGGAGCTCTCCTTTAGAGATCACATCGCCAACTTGGTCCATAAACTGAGGGTAAAACTGGGATTTTATTACCGCAACAGATCCTGTTTTTCCCTCAGTGCTCGGAAATACCTTGTTTGTGCAACATTTATGTCTCGAATTGATTATGGTGATGTCTTGTATATGAGTGCCTCTACCAAATGTCTCCGATCTCTGGACACCGTATATCATTGTGCACTGCGTTTTATTACTGGCACTTTGAGCTCCTGAAGATGCTGTTGATTTATAAATCTCTCCTTGGTCTGGTTCCTTCTTACCTCTGTTCTCTTCTGCAGAAATCAAGGAGCACTTATGCCTTATGCTCTCGTGCAGCTCATCACCTAAATGTGCCCAAAGTCTGAAATGAACTGGGGAAACAGGCTTTTAATTAATTATACAGCCCCCACAGCCTGGAATACCTTACGGACTGAACTGAAAATGTCAGAACTGGTGTCATTTACAGCTTTTCGTTCTATTTTACTCACAAGGCAGCGAGAATCCTATGAGCAATGCTTGTGTCTTTAACTTATGTTCTTTAAACTACAGCACTTTCACAGTGAAGTTTTTGAATCCTATGAGGGATACCTGTTATTTATATTTAAATTGTTACTGTTCCCTTAAACTTATTCTGTTAGTGCCTTGCCATATTTATTGTTCTGATTTGCTATTTATTGCCTTAAACTTTAACATGAACCTGTATAATTGTGCTGCTGACCTTTTGGCCAGGTCACCCTTGTAAATGAGATCCTGATCTCAATGGGTTTTATCTGGTTAAATAAAGGTTAAATAAAAAAAAATAAAGATAGTGACTCCCTTTAATTTATCCCAGTAGAAAACTCCAGTAAATATAAAGCCTTGTCAGGCTAGTGAATGCTGCTGAAGTGCACAATGATCATTTATAGTGAAACACGCCTCTGGACCACTTACAAATCGAGACATGCTGCCCAGCCCTATCACTGACTGATCGATGGAAACACCTGAGAAGCTTGAGCAGCTCGGAGATGTTTCTCGAGCTTTGAGTGGATACTGACTTTAGGCGGTGTGGAGGCAGCAGGTCAGCCTTAGTGAGGCGGCAGGAGTGCTCTCTGAGTGGATCAACACCTGAGGGAGAGCCGCGGTGATCCTCGGGTGAGTCCTCGAGGTGAACCTGCAGCTCAAATGAAGCTGGAGCAGGGTGGAGACAAACAGAACCCGTAGATGAAACAAATGACGTAGAGGTGAAACAAACGACATATGAACGATCCAGCAGCTGCTGGAATAAGTAATGAGCTGTATGTGGCTTCCTTGACTTTGCATGACTGTGCGTCTGTTAATCTGAGAAAATCAAGGGGACTTGTTTTACCTGAGTGAGCAGTGATCATGCAGTGATGATTACACCTGGGCTGAGGTGAGGCAGCAAGAGGTTTCCATGTTTGGCATGATTGACCACGGCGAGGTGGAGGACAGCAGCTGCCATGCGCTCACATTTGGAGCTCTGATCAGGAACGAAAAAAGCTCTTTGCTGATTACCAGACACTTCAGAGACATCAGAATGGAACAGACGACGGTGCGCAGAGATGTAGGAGAGTTTGGAGCGGGAATGAAAGAGCTGAAGGAAGTTATCTATGAGAATTAATCGGGTACACTTAATCATGTGAAGCGTGTTTAAGATTGCAGCAAGATTGCCAAGATCATCGGCACGACGCCTCTTCACAGACTGTGAAGGAGCAAAGACATGGTTTAGAATAAGGCTGGTCCAGAATGATTGGCTGAGCAGTACAGTGTGGCAGGATCTGGTTGGCTCAGTGGTTTAGTGAGAGCCTCATCTCATCAGCTGAGATTTGAATCACCTGAGCAGGTAGGCAGATTGAAGCATGAAAGAGGAGGCTGAATGAGCAGACAGGTCTTTCTGTCTGAACTTTCACATAAGCTTCATTTTTACCACTTTTAGATATCAGTTGTAAAAATGCATCATTTAAAAGTTCTAAAACATTCTAATCATTCTGTTTTTGCTTTATATAATGCACATCCATGTCTCTTAACTTTGGTCCCCCATTGCCACGTAGAGACATTTTGTGTCCATCATTCATGACTCTTGGAGTTAAATCAGGAAACAACCCAAATAACAAATCTGAATACTTGATATATTTCTGGCCTTGTGCAGCTTTAATGTCATGGTCATTAGCCTGATTCAGGATTCATGATTTTTTTCCCATTCCAAGAACATAAAGTGTCATTTATGACATTGAAAGAAGCAGCCCCAGATTAAAACAGATCACCAAAAACACCAAAAACAGATCTGATGGAAACACACTGAATACATGTTAATTATCACTCGGTTATAGTAATACATTTTTTACATTATTATGAGAGGATTTACAGAGATGCATATCAAAAATATTACAAAAAAGCTTGGTTTAAAACCTTGTTACAAACAAGTCTGTTGGAGCTTCTGACAGGAAGAGGAAGCTCCCTGGAAAGAATTAAAGGAGTTTCAGTGGTGTTTGGATTGATTTCCTTCTGCACTGCTTTGAATTATGTACATGAAAAATGACACAAATGACAGTCATATTCAAAGTTTGCTCATATTTAGGGCAGACTTCCAGGTTTTATGGAGTAATCTGCCTATTTTGTCTCTAGAAGGTCAGAACTTTGGTAAAACAGACAAGTTTCCCTTTGAATGTGGAAGTCTGCCCAACGTCGATAACGTAAATGACAAGCCTAAACTGAAATACGGGATACAGTCGACCACAACATATCTCTGAATGACTATATTTACTGTTTCTATGTTTTACATGATTATTATTTATTCATATTCAGAATAATGTTTGTAATTCTGGCATTTATTTACATCTGATCTACCTAATAGTGTTTTGTTAACGTAAATAACATTTTTTCATGGACATTAGAGTGGAGTTTGTCATCAAGACAAAGGCAGCAGTAGGGTTATGAATCTGGTATCTAATTATTGGTTAACATGTATATTATGCATGCACATTTTGAGAAATTAAGTATTTCATATTTAAAATGATGAAAAACATGCCAGAACATGTATAAAATGCCCATGAACATGCAAGAGACCTGAAAATGTGAGGTTTTGGGTCTGTTAAATGGGCTGTTAGGAGGAGAAATAACAGAGAGACCCAAAAAAGTACCAGTATATGCCTGAGTAGCAGTGATCATGCTCTTTCAAATGGAAGTATAATTCTGAAAATACACTCATAATTAAAGGATTTAAGGACACTGGACACTTACATGACAGCCTGGAGTAGTTTTCATCAGCTTCACCCATATCTCCACTCATCTTCTGTTGTAAATCAGACCAAGTGTGTTAAGAATTCTTTATGTAAAGGAGACTTGATTTGAGGGGTTTAATTTGAAATTTTATTTTGAAAGCACAGTTATTTCTGCTTCCTGTATGACCTTATTTTTGTGCTTTTTACCATTCTACACGCGGTCTCCATCGGTGCAGAAGTCAATGATGATGTGAGTTGTGTTTTACTATAAGGTTAACACAGAAAACAGACGATAATATTCTGTTGCATAGAACTATATTGACTGTTCAGATTTCTGTTTTTATGTTGTTTGATAAATATGCAAGTAAAGTCTAAATGTTAAGCTAATTGAAGATCCTAATTGGTCTGTGCTAATCATTAGTCCTGTGAGCAGGGGCATAGCACCAAATTCTAGGCCCTTTACCCTCTCAATGTCAGTGGGCCCCTATCCATGCCAGTGCACGATGTGCATGAGCAAAAGAAAAAAAAGGGGGAGAAAAGGGAAAAAAAAGGAGTATTTATTTAAAATAAAAAAGCATAAATCTGGTTTTAAGCTACAATCAGATCAGATTATATCCTCCTCCTCTTTTCTCTCTCCCCAGCCTCCTCACTACTCTCAAACACATCTACAAGCATGAAACACACATGATTTACGTTAGCCTCAACCTGATTCATAGTCTCACATGTAATGATACATCCTACTTGATGATACTGGTGATGATGGTACTGGCTGCTGCTCCTTACAGTTGAAACTGCTAGTACACATGATTGCTGGTAATAACTTAAAGTTGCCTCTATGAGCTCACCTTGTCTCACATCCTCAGACTCACACCCTTCCTTGCCTTCAGCATCTGATGTCGAACTCTCTACATCTACAAGAATAAAGAATTGGTATCAGCCTCTTAACATACAAATAACCCAACCTACTTTTAAAGCAAGCTCACTTTGTATTTCTAGAGCCAAAGTATTTCAGGAAAAGTATTTCAGTTGCAGGAAAGTTCATTGTATGTTTGTTACATTTTTTCAACAATATGTCCAAAGAAATTGTTAAAATAAACAAAATAAGACATTGTTTTTGCCTTCATCAACAACACAGTGTCCAAGCTTTGAACACATTTACTTCAGAACAAAATTTAAAAACAGTAAAGGTCATTGTTTCAGTAGCAATGTGGACAATAAAAACAATGAGAGCATCCACCATACCATTTATAAGGCTAGTCTAATGGGTCTGAGCACTCCAGTCTATTTCCCTGTAAAGGACTGTACCAGGCTGTCTTATCAAGCTCCCTGTGGACACTCCCAGCTTTGCATTGATGGGTCTTCTTTACATTTGCTGATATCTGTGGAGGAAGACAAACTGAATCAAAGTAAAAAAACATTTATACTACAGGGACACACACATGCATGCAAGACAAAAATAAACTTGTGATACACAGTTATCACTACTTTAATTTTTAAATCAATACATCTATAAAAAGAACATCAAACTAAAAAGTAATAACAGCCTATATAAATGAATTTATGATTTCTGGACAGAAAAATCTCACTAGAGAAATCTGAAACACTGTCATATTTAATCGTATTGTACAGTCACCAAACACAATTACACTATTGAAAACATTTATTTGTGTTAACTATGGGGTTTTTTATGGGTCAGGGGGAAAGGATGAGTGGTGCAGTCTGGTTTAGTCTAGTGGGTAAACTCTGACATACTCTGATGGGTGTTTGTCCTCTTAGGGCCTCCATACACTGAAGACATGTTTGCCACATTATTACCTGATAAATACACCGTCCACTGAAAACAGCTCTGAGACCCACTTATGGGCCTCCACCCACAGGTTAAGAACCACTGCAGTAGAAGATGGTATTTGAAGCTTAATACAAGTTAGAAAAAAAAAAGGCCTATTTAAGACTTAGTCTTATTTTATTTTTGAATTTATTTATCTATATTTGTACTACATTCTTTAATAATGCATCAGGCCTAATTGTTTTGCTGGATGTCCTCGACCTTTTTCTTATTTTAATTTGATTTATGAAACACACTTAAAGTGTAATTTGAGTTCCCTGATTGAGCTTAGAATTTTCTGGACAAGTTGCCCTGACTTTGGTTTTATTTAGTCACCAATAAAAATGTGGATTTACAAATCTTCACTTCTTAGTGTATTCATTTGATTAGTCCTGCACTACAATTTTATAATATCCTAGAATTCAAATTCTTTATTTGGGTACTTTAAGCAGATATGAGATTTAAATGTGTCCTCCATATTGAAGATGATCTTCTTCTTGGTATAAATAAAAATGTCTGTGCCTGGAGCTCCACATGTCAGCTGGTGTGTCCAAACGGACTTGAAGCAGTTTTCTGTTCTTACTAACGTTGTTCCTCAGGTTCAGATTCTTGCTCGTGTTGTTCTGACTCTCAGATGGTCATCGCTCTGGACAAAAGCGTCTGCAGAATGACTTTGAGTAATATTTGTCTTCTAATTAAAGTTTGTTGAAATGTTTCATACATTTGCTTAATGTAAAATAGAGAAAATGTTTAGGAGCTAAATAGATATGTGTGTTTATGTCATGATGCGGTAGAGCATTTAGAGATATTGCTGAGGCTAACTGAAGGTGCACATTTCTCTGGCCCCTGAATCAGTATTTGTATGAAAAAAAATTAGTAAATTACTGTTTTCATTTTTCTCTAAGAATATATTTGTGGTCGAGTTCCCGGATGGAGCAAGTAATTAAAAATACTTTTGTATGGCAAGCTACACTTTTGGACATACTCAGTGAAAGAAAACTAGTCAAGCTACAGGGCACTTACACGCAGAGGCTTCAAGAAATATGGCAGACAGCGAAAAAGAATCATCACTCAACAAGCTTCTCGACGCTATTCAAGAAACCAAAAAAAAAAAAACCCAGCTGAGATACACACAACATTCAGGGCTCTCGACTAACTTTTTGAGTTGGTTGCAATGGTGCACCTAAAAATTTTTTAAGGTGCACCAGAACAAAAAGTAGGTGCACCCAAATTTTTCAGTGTCTCCTTTAACGCCAAAGGGTCACCATTTTATCACCGTCTATAACTTTAATATCATGTAAATGCTTTTTAAACAAGAATAAGATGCTTGTCTTTATTTGAAGCATAATTATACATTTGGAGAAAAACAGAGCGTTTAAAGTGCTTCACTGAATAAAATTTACAAATTCAAGCTAAAACATGAAGCAGAATAAAACATCTCCAAATAAAAGTGCTTGAAGTACTTCACTGACATCTCAAATTAAATAAAATACATCTCAAATTGAATAAAATATTTCAAAATATTAAGAGCTAATGTGCTATACTGAGCTGAAAATGAAATAAATATCTATTTTAACAACCAACAACATAATATTTAACTGGATGGACTTACTCTCCAATAAATTTGAACCTAGAATAAGACTTCACACACTACAGTCGATATTTACAAAACTGAAACTAAAGTTAATAATAAAAAACAATTCTCAAACTAATTTATGAAAACGACTTTAAGGGCAGAGCATTTATTACTTTTCATCTTTATTTTTTTCTCTTGTTTCAGCTTTTTTTTTTTTTTTACAGCCCTGCTTGATGTTCAGTTGGGGGCTGTCAGTCGGCTCATTCGTCCTCAGTGAGTGTGAGCACACCTCTGTGCCTGTGTGACTAAGTAACTTTCCCCTTAACAGGAGAAAGGACTGAACAAATGTAGATGTCATATGAAACTTTACTTTGTTTTACTTGTAATTGTATTTGATTATGAATTATCTGACAGTCTCTTAGACGTATTCGGCAGCGCTCCGCTCCGTCTCTATCGATCTCTGCTGTAGCCTGACACCACAGAGTCTGGGCTCTTTGCATACTGACAGCTGATTGGACGATTACTGAGGGCTGTGCGTGCATGTGTGCGTATGACGTGCATGCATGCATGTGTGTGCTTCTCGGCCCTGCTGTGACACGGAGACAGAGGAGAAGAAGGAGGCGATGTGTTTTGTCAGTTTTAGGCAGATTTTCCGCCACCACGGTCACTTTTGTCTACATTAATAGGCTATATTACGTTTGTAGGTATATCGAGATGTGCTCTCTCAACTTCTAAACTTTAGATTTAAGAGAGAGAGATGAGGGACTTGTTTTCATACCAGGAGATTCAGGTGCACCGGTGCGACCAAAAAAAATTTTAGGCACACTCTTACAAATTTTGGTCGCATATGCGACCAAAATGGTCGCACTTGAGAGCCCTGACATTTATGAAAATGAATCTTCAGCCTCTACGCTCAGAACAGGTCTCGGAGATCGAGATGCATATGAGTGCAAACAAAAACAATTTTAAAGATGCACGCAACCATGTTGCAAACAATAAATCTGAGTATATTATATATTTCAGGCCTCATGCAGATTTTCTGTCACATAATTAGCCTGATTTTACAAACGTTGACGTTTGTTTTGATTATATGGTTTTGGCCGTTCGATTTTGCTCTGGGCCATAGGCCTATCTTGTTTTTTGTGCATTTTTTTGTTTAATTATTTTTATATCATTCTTATTATAATTATTTTTTATTCATGCTCGTCTATTTTTGCTATATTTTTGCCTTAACTGCTGTAATGATGCAACTTTGCATATTAAGAATTGAATTAATAATTTTATGAATAGGCTCAAGTAATATCACTCATAGTTAATAAGATAATTTAACTAGCTTTTATGTAATCTATGAAATGATACCCTCCACCTGCTTCTTCTACTAACTAATAACTAATAATGGTCATAACTTTATTGATATAGCACCTTTAAAATAAGACAACCCAACCACAGGCCAGACCACCCCCCCCAAGAGCATGAAAGAAGACCCTCTCAAGAAGAACCTGTTCATAAAGAAAAAAAAAAAGACAAGAGAAGAAGCAAAAAAAAAAAGAAAAGAAAAGAGAGAAAAGAGAGAAAAAAGAAGAACAGACAGAGAAAAAGAAAAAAACAAAGAAAAATAGCAAAGAAAAACAACAAACAAAAAAGCACTAAGACAAGAGAGAGTCCAAAAGAAAAAAAACATTAAAAGAAACTACATAATGAAAATGAACAGATCTATGAACATAAAGAAGAGATGAAACAATGAGAGCCAAAATAATCTCTTAAAAGAAGACACACAACATGATGAACAGATGAAGCAAACAATTAACAGGAAGTAAAGCAGTGAAGCAGAAATGTTGTAGTTGTTGTTGTTGTTGGGTGGGTGGGTCCTCTCAGAGTGTCCTGGGTCATAAACTCTTGGGGGGCTCTGTTGGATCTCTGGAATTTCTCAGCTGGGAGGCTTCTGCTGCTGTCCTAAACTTTTATGCAGGCGCTGCAGTGCCAATTTTTGCCACGCTGTAATTTGCTGCAATTTGCTAGAGAATTTATAGATGTGACGGAGCACCAAGGGGAGGTGATGGCGCACCAGGGGAGGTGTCAGCAGATTCATGTTCAGCAGAAAACTGTGCAGAAAGTTCCAGCTTCACCAGCTAAAACAACCTGGTCTAACTGCAGAGCACCTGGTCTAACCTCACAGCAAAGTGCGGAGCGCACCGCAGCGCACAAGAGCATGTGCACAAAGTGTCAGGTTTCCAAATGCAGTAAACAATCACAGCAATCACTATTTAATGCAACCGTCTGAACCAGCATGTATCTATATTAACTGTCCGTCTGAACCAGCATCTGTCATTAATGGAATATTAAAGCCGGCCAGAAGTCTGATGCACATCTTAAAAGTCAACAATAAACAGCCTTAACATCTGAAACTGAGTAAATATCTGGCTTCTCTCATTTCATTAAATTCAAAGAAAAGACGGAGAAAAAAGAGGGAAAATAAATGTATGTTGCTCAGGATTTACCTGTGATTTCCCATATTCCTCTATTTTAGTCTTTATTTTTAACGTGATCAAAAAAGATGGAGTACATCACTGTAAGGAGGATGAGGAGGAGACACCGGGAGAGTATACAGTTTATCACTAAAGGCTCTGCTATTTGGCGATGACAAACCAGGAATGCAGGTGGATCACAAGTATTATAAATGGATAAGCCGACGGGTGTGAAACTGACTCTTATTTTTTTTTACCCCTATTAATGACAAAGGAACAGATTACATCTCTCCCGGGAGCTGGCCCACACTGTGACGCGCCCCACTGTCCATTCCCCTGCTGAATGACAGCAGCTCTGACCGTCTCCAGCAGCGGGGATCATTCAGACCAATCAGACGCTGCGCCTGAAGCAGAAATAAAGCGAAGTTTTGGTGAAGACAGCGATCGGCTGTGTTAATCCCACTCACGTCTATTCTCCTCCCTCTCTGGATATGCGTGGAGAGGCAGAGAAGTGGGCGTGGACGCGCAACCTCTGCGCTCCTCTGCCCCTTAGTTCGCCTGTCTTGGCACTGCAGGAAACTTGCAAAGTGCGCAGATCACACCCAGTCCGCGTGGCGAAGGCCGGCGCAGGCCTGCGCTTGCGCCTGGTCTACGAAATTTGAGCCCCTGGTGCTAACCAGGCCTGGCTGATAAAAACAGTCTGAGGCAGTTGAGGAGGCTCAGAGGAGCTGAAGGTTGATATCAAAGATGGATGGAGACAATCTCAGGGACAGGTCAACATGGAAACTGGGTCTGAGTCCACAATATTTGTGTCCAACAGAAGAAAGAGTCCAGCTCCAACATTCACTGTATTGTTGGACAACATTTGAGCTGATTTACAGTCTGATCCACATCAACCTGATGAAGGTCTGAGCTCCAACATGTTTGAAGGGACAAAGAAGGTTCTGGAGATGCAGATGGAGACCACAGTGTGTAGGAGTCTCTCTGTGTTTGTCTTGTTGACTCCTCTCACCTGTCCAGGTGGGATCAAGTCTTTGTTCTGGAACATTCTGTGATCATTGATTCTAATGAAGTTCATGTGGACTGCAGTGTGGACCATGTGACAGCAGACTGTGACTGTGAGCTCAGATTGAAGTGTTTAGATGTGAAGGTTTGATCCTGACAGAAAAATCTGAGCTCTGCTGTTTACACTTTAGAGAAACAGGAGGAACGGATCAAGACGTGTGTGAAAGCAGCTGAGACAAACTGAAGTACAGGAGGCAGAGCAGCAGCTGATTGGCTCTGCTGAGCAGACTGTGTGATGTGGACACATCTGATTGGATCCTAAAGAGTTTTTCCCTTCATTCTCTCTTTATTCAGAATACAGAGCTGCAGTTTGTCAGAGATCAGCTGTTCTTCTTTAGCCTCAGCTCTGAAGTCCAACCCCTCCCATCTGAGAGAGCTGGAGCTGAGCTACAACAAACTTCAGGATTCAGGAGTGAAGCTGCTGTGTGATTTTCTGAAGAGTCCAAACCGTAGACTGGAGATTCTGAGGTAAGTTCACGTTTTCTCTGTTTCTATTGTAGATCTTCTGTGTGTGATTATTAACTGAAGCATCTTCATGTCCAGATGTTTGACTGATCATATGTAGGGATGCATGATGGTGGATTTTTGCTGATATCTGATCTGCTGACATTTTAACCTTCTTTGAGCTCCACATGATATACGGCAGAGGCTCATGAAAACTACCACACCCAGGTTCAGAATTTGAAAAATTATGATTTGCTAACAGTAATTGTTTTTTGTATGTAAAAGTAGGATGTTTAGGATCCATGATCAAAAAAGTGTCATCCAATGACTTGTAGTTTTTCTAAGCTGGTCCTTGAATATCAGCATGTCAGGTGTGATTTTTTTGTCCTTGTCATTTATGTAATTGACTGACTTAACCTTTTTCAAAGCAGTCCAATCTACAACATATGAAATATTTAGGATGTTTAATCCTTTTTCCAACATAAAGAACATTCCTTATGTTAAACTTGTATAAATAATTGTTGCCTTCACCTCATTTTGTCATGTGCCAGACTTCTCAACTTTTCCCTAAAAGTCTAAATGTGTGTTTTGCTAAAGTCTTTAAAAAATTGATTTCTGACTCTTATTCTGGTCTTTGGAACTACCTGCGAATCATTTTTTCTGGCCAATTTATTTCAAAGTTTCTGGATTGAGAATGAATTCTGTAACTTCTTATGGCTGTGCTACCAGATCCATTGTAGCAGCAGGAAGATTGGGAAATGCTACCTACAAAAACATATGTGACATTTTCATCACTTACCAGTATCAGTCTTTAATGTATCATTTTAAAAATTCTAATATCAAATCATTCTCTTTTCTTTTATGTTATGAACATTCATGTCTCTTCACTTTGGTCCTCCATTGCCACATGTTTAGGCATTTGTGTCCATCATTCATGACTCTTGGAGTTAAATCAGGAAACATAAACAAACACTTCAAGCAAAGCAGCAACTATTTCTTTATTTCCCCACTTTCCCTCCAAAAGATTAGTGATGTGTCATGCTCAACAGAATCGGCTCTAAGGACCAATTTTTTGTAGTGAATCAGAAGAGCTGGCTCTCATTGAGTGAGAGCCGGGTCCCAGTTTTTCCTTTAGTTGCTTCGCTCTCACAGTGCTCAGCTCCAGCTCTGCTCATAGTTGAACTTTGTTTTGATCGACCAGCATAGCGGCCGTCTGGACAGTCACATGTGAGGATAAAGGAGTGAGTGAGACAGCAGACAGCTGTGAGGAGAGTGTGTGAGTGTGTTGTGTTGTCCTGTAGGATAACTATGAATGACTTGAGAATGAAACAGCATCTGGCTGCAGTGTAAAGATATTGGCAATAAGATTGGTTTTATAATAGAATGAATGCACAAAATTAGGCAATTATAATGATTTTCATAAAAACAACAAACACAAGCAAGTTTTCACACGCTAATACTACCGAAGTCAGAATTTAGACATCAATATGTATAATGTCAACATAAAAGTTTAGCTTGATACCCAAGGCCTGATAGTTTTAGTGAAAATAACATCATTTAAATTACTGAGTGCCGTTTATGTTATTCCTTGATCCTGGATGTTATTGGTGCCATATTTCAAAACCCCAAACCTAAATAAAACTTTGTTTTTCTGTAAAATTATCAGTACACAACAAAGAAATGTGGATCTTCAGTCAACTGATTCCCTGATACATGTTTTACACTTTTATAAAAGGATTTACACTGATTCAGGTCAACAAATTACAAAAAACTTACTTCAAATCATTTTTCCAACAATGTCCCAACACAAACGAGTCTCATGGAGCTTCTGACAGGAAGAGGAAGCTCCCTGGAAAGAGTTAAAGGAGTTTAAGACACAAACATTTGATTTTGGCTCATAATTAGGACAGAATTCAAGGTAATATAGAGTGATTTGTCTTTATTTGGTCTCTAGAAGGTCAGAAATTTGGTAATATAGACAAGTTTCCCTTTGAATGTGGAAGTCTGCCCAACATCGATAACATAAATGACAAGCCGAAACCGAACGCTGAAATACAGGATACAAGCGACCACAACACATCCCTGGATGACGATATTAACTGTTTCTATGTTTTACATGATTATTATTGATTAATATTAAGAATAATGTTTGTAATTCTGGCATTTATTTCCATCTGATCTCCCTAATAGTGTTTTGATAGCATAAATGACACTTTTTCATGGACATTAGAGTAGAGCTTGTCATCAAGACAAAGGCAGCAGTGGGATTATGAATTTGGTATTTAATTATTGGTTAACATGAAAATTATGCATGGACATTTGTAGAGCTGAAACGATTCCTCGAATACTTGTGAGTACTCGATTACAAAATATCCTCGAATTAAATTTTGTGCCTCGAAGCCTCGTTTAATATATAGTTTTACATATAAATATATATCTGGACTACTATACAGTGCACGGTGTTTGACACGGATGGTCATTTCTGTGGCACAACGCGCCTGCTACCTCTGCTGCTGTGCGGCTTGTAAAATCATGAAGGAAGAGAAAAGAGAGGGACAGAAAGGAGAGAGTCCACAGAAGAAATGGCAGAGAGTGTCCCAAGTGTGTGGTCACTACAAGAAGGGACGAAAAGAAAACACAGTGCAGTGTGTCTGATGTCAAACAGAGTTAGCTTAGCACGTAGCTTAGCATGATAGCACGTTGCTAGGGCTGCAACTATTACTATTACAGCATTTTAAATAAGCTCATCACAGACATGTGTCCTCTTTCCATGGTGGAGGACACAGGATTTAAGAACATGATCAGGATTTCAATCCAAACTACACAATGCCCTCCAGAACACACTTCACAAATATAATTGCAGAATTATATTACTGCTTTGTAAATCAGTATTGTATTGGCTTTGTTTTAAGCCAGTACTGGTTTAAACTTTGAAAGTTGTTAAAATAAAAACCCTTTTCTGAGGAATAAACGGCATTTGGTTGCTCATTTTGAAAGCCCTAACATGTTGCATTGTATACAATTGATTTATTTGTTTAAAAACAAAAAAGTATATTTTGTTAGAGTACTCGAGTACTCGAAGAAATAATTGACAGAGTACTCGATTACAAAAATACTCGATAGTTGCAGCTCTAGACATTTGAAAAAATGAAGTATTTAATATTTTAGATGATGAAAAACATGCCAGAACATCTATAAAATGCCCATGGACATGCAAGACAACTCAAATTTTGAGGTCCTGGGTCTTTTAAATGGATTGTCAGGAGGAGCAATAAGGCTGAGAGACCCTATATATATATATATATATATATATATATATATATATATATATATATATGTATATATATATATATATATATATATATATATATATATACACACACACACACATACAGTCATGGAAAAAATTATTAGACCACCCTTGTTTTCTTCAATTTCTTGTTCATTCTAATATCTGGTACCACTAAACGTATAATACAATGAACACAACAAAAAATGCAGCTGGTCACATAATACTTTATGTCCTATTTGACATTCTTAAGCTTAATTGATTCCCAGGGTATATAAGAGGCCATTTCATGTCACAAGCAGCACTGCACATGCAAAGGCCTAGAGTGGTTTCCTGCGTACATTCAAGCCGTAGCACAACTCAGAAGTTGTCAGCTCTCACATAATGCCTAAAACAAAAGAATTATGTGAAGCCACAAAGGCAGCCATCTTGGCACTGCTGGAAATTGGCATGAGTGAGAGACAGGTAGCGAAAAAACTGAAGATCTCCAAGACAGCCGTTCATTACAACAACAAAAAAACAAGCTGAACATGGCACTACCAAATTGCTACCTGGCCGTGGCAGGAAACGCTTTCTACCCCACGAGATGACCGTGCACTCATCCGTTCCTGTGTCAGGAATCGTCGTCAGACCTCAAGGGACCTTAAAAATGAGTGGGCACTGTCGAGAAATGTGACTTGTTCAGCAAGGACAGTTCGAAACCGACTTGTTGAAGCTGGTTTGAAGTCACACAGAGCACGCAAGAAGCCCTTCATCAATGAAAGGCAGAGGAAGGCCCGGTTACTCTTTGCTCCAGACCACAAGGATTGGACTGTTGATGATTGGGCTAAGGTTCTCTTCAGTGATGAATCCAATTTTGAATTGATGCCCACTCCAGCCAAATTACTGGTTAGGAGGAAGCCTGGAGAAGCTTACAACCCAGACTGTCTTGCCCCTACAGTAAAACATGGGGGTGGATCAGTCATGATCTGGGGTTGTTTCAGTCTGAGTGGAACAGGGCAAATGCAATTGTGTGAAGGCCGAGTGAACCAGGTCATGTACAGGACTACCCTTGAAAACAGTCTTCTTCCATCAGCTGGAAAACTCTTTCCTGCCTCGAATGACTGGATTTTCCAACAAGACAATGCCCCTTGCCACACGGCAAGGTCAGTTAAAGCCTGGATGGAGAACCACAACATTCGCACCATGCCTTGGCCTGCTCAATCACCAGATCTTAATCCAATTGAAAACCTGTGGAAAATCATCAAACTCAAAATGGAGAACCACAAGCCCAAAAACAAAGAAAATTTGTTTGAATTTGTCCAACAGGAATGGGCTGCTGTGACAGCAGAACAATGTCAGAAGCTGGTGGAGAGCATGCCAAGACGCATGGCTGCAGTCATCAAAAACAATGGTTATGCAATCAAGTATTAACTCTTGTGTGTATCATGTGTTTAAAGCAAACAGAAAAGAAAACATGGAATGCTTAAAAGTAGTGTTTTTGGCGGTACAATGCCATAGCTATTGATGTAAGAATTTAAGTAATTTTGGTTATTATCAAGAAAACCATGGAAAATGAATAGTTCTTAGTTCTTAAATTAAACTCTCATGAGCTATTTTTGTTGTTATCATTATAATTGTCCAACCAGGCATTAAAATTAACAAGAAATTGAAGAAAACAAGGGTGGTCTAACAATTTTTTCCATGACTGTATATATATATATATATGTATGTATATATATATATATATATATATATATATATATATATATACATATATATATATATATATATATACATATATATATATATATATATATATATATATATATATATATATATATATATATATATATATATATATATATATATATATATATATGTATATATATATATGTATACATATATATGTGTATATATATATATATATATATATATATGCATGCCTGAGTAACTGTGATCAGGCTCTTTCAAATGGGACTATAATTGTGAATATGTCCCCATTATTAAAGGATTTAAAGACATTGGACACTTAAATGATAGCCTAGAGTAGTTTTCGTTTCTCCACTCATCTTCTGTTGTAAATCAGACTAAGTGTATCCTGGAGGAGAACTGCTGTGTTCCTCTGATTTGGGGCTGCAGCTATTTTTTTATATATATTTAATGGGCTACTCTATCAATTACTCTGGCCAGTAATCTGATACATTGCACACACTGCATTTCTTTTTCATTGAATCACCTTGACTTTGTTGAAAAGCATCAGTAACACTCTAAACAAAAAATAAACCACACCTCTAATATGAACAATTAATCATGTCCCTTTTTTACATCTTGACTCAAAACGCGATTCCAAAATCAAAATACCGTAAAATACCAAATAGTAGCCGGGGCGTTTATTTGCTTCAATCACTCAGCAGACCAGGCGTTTATTTGGGACCAGGCGATTATCTGGGACAGGCGTTTATTTCCTTTTGCACCAAAATTTACTTGGCAAAAAGTGAAAAAACATAGTAAATATAATCAAATTATTTATTTACACCAGTATGAATAACACCGGTACATTTTCAAGGCAAGATTACAGTACCATTGTTACACTCTTGTCTTCTTCTTTCAACTCAGCACTCTCTCAACACTCTTAATACTGATCAGGAATGACTGCTATTTTAAGCTAAGGTTGTACTTTTTTTTTTCTCGCTGAACCAGGGACATGGAGATAAGCAGCAATGTACCGCTAACTGACGTGATCTGCCTCCCTGGCGTTAGTTAAGGACAAAAAACAAACAGCGGCAGTGGCAACGTCTTCTTTGTTGAATTTTCAAAGCCCTATAGTCTGTAAGATTCTGTCTTTCTGCTCTCTAGTGCCCCCTGTGGACGTTGAGTGTAACTGCACTGTCATGAAACAGAGCGTCCCACACCAACATACATTTATTGACATTCAGAGGGAGGAGAATGTGAATAAATTACACCAGGCGTTTATTTGGAACAGGCGTCTATTTGTCAAAATGTACTGCTACACCAGGCGTTTATTTGGAACAGGCGTCTATTTGTCAAAATGTACTGCTACACCAGGCGTTTATTTGGGACTGGGTGTTTATTTGGGACCGGGCGTTTATTTGGTATTTTACGGTACATATTTTCTGTTGGAATGAAGTAGTTCCTAAATGAAACTGCTCACAATAAGACCTGCAGATATTTAGATCATCTCAGTCCTGATGTTTAGACTGAGACAGTGGTTTAATTTCTCAGATGTATTTTTGGTGCTTTGAGTGTCACAGGACTTTTACCATTTAGTCCAGTTAATCTAGAGAGAAGACCAACATCTATACAGCTGATATCTGAAACACGTATAACTCATACATACAGTAAAAACAGAAATGGATAAACAGACCCTTTAGTTTTAATAACTGTCTCTGCAGTGAGCACTAAACCAGTTCCAACATTTCAAATGATGCTGATATTCACACATGTGCAATGGTGTCAATATTTTTGAACTTGTTAGTTTGTTTTGTTTTTATTTTTCTGGCAGTTTTATTTTTTCTCTGGGTCATAAGTTGCTTTTTTGTGCATTTTTTTATTTTGATTATTTTTATGTCATTCTTGTCATTACCATTATTAGTTTTTATTCATTCAAATGATGCAACTTTGCATATTTATAATTTAAGTTATAATTTTATGACTCGGCCCAAATAATATCACTCATAGATACTAAGATAATTCAACTAGCTGATGCACTTTTATGTAAATATGAAAGAATGCCCTTCACCTGCTTCTTCTACTCACTGTCAGTATTTTATCTTCTATTTCTGTTCTACTCACTGCAATCAAATTAAAGCAAAACTTTAGGGATGTGAAAAGTCTGTGCACATAACACACAGAATACAAGGCAAGTAGACACTGCATTGAATTAGAGGGTTCCCCTCTGTGCCTTCAAGGTATTCAGTGAAGGCCTAATAAAAAATATTGAAAGAATTTTTGTACTCCTAAATAATTATTTTATTTTGTTTTATTTTGTTTTTATTCATTTATTTTACTCACTGAAATCATAGCAATGAGTTTTATATTATTTTTCTAAACTTGTCCTGGCAAACAGTGGGTTATTATAACTAAATGGAAAATGGACCAATCACAATTTTCCTTTTGATGGTATCTGGGTAAATCAGCGACACCTTCTGGCAGGCAGGGCCTTCAGTAACTGCAACGAATGCCTGTGTAACTCAAGCGAATGTGGACACAATTTGACAATGACAGCTGTCTTAGCCAATCATATTTTGTTAAGTTGTGGGCGGGATCATTTCCTGTCATCTTCCGGGCATTCGCGAATACTTAATGGATAAGCGCTTAACTGTAGCTGTGAGTGAGTGAGGAGAAAAGAGAAGATCTAGTTGGCAGAACGTGAAGAGAAATGGCGGAAAGTAATGGAGAAGACTGTGTGGTTGCTGGATTACTTGAAACTCCATTTTCAAGGCTGTCTTTTCAAGAAAAGCTTGAAATTATCCAAAAAGGTCGACCATCACCCAGTTTGCCAGGATTAGTGCAAGCTAGCAAGTGCTACCAGAGGCATTTTCAAACCAGCAGCTACAGCTGCTATCCATGGCTAACCGGCAGCCCGCGCACCAACAAACTGTACTGCTGGGATTGCTTGCTTTTCAGTGCTGATAAGGGGCCCTGGTCCAGCACGGGACCTGCAGTTGAGTGAGCAACAGCGGAGAGAGACCATCGCACACAATGAGAAGGTGAGACAAAACTGGGAGATTCTGAAACGGCTCATCCACACTGTCGTGTTTTTGGGGAAGCAAGAACTACCGTTTTGCAGCGGTCGGCAACTGACGGCCCGCGGGCCAAAACTGGCCCGTCTTCAGTAATATCTGGCCAGATGAAATTGATATAAAACAGTCGGCACACCTAGACGACCAGTGGCCACAGTGCGCACCATTGAAAATATCAATCAGCAGCCTCCACCGCTATCACGAACATCACGGCCGCTCAGCTGACAAAATTAAACGGCCGTGGGCCGCAGCGCGGAGGCTTGTGTTGTCCGACTGGGGGTGGCTGGAAATATCAGCACCACTTTCCCCCCGCTCTGATGAAATTCCTGGGCAGATTTTCAGCCCCAGGAAGTCCCTGAAAAGGACTATTTAAAAAAAAGTAAAATTTTTTGGCCACTATCACAAAACCGACAATCATTGTTGCAGCGTCCCGTCTGGAAGTGCGGCTGTGCCTCCCAAAATCAATCATTATGCTCCCCTGCCCCTCTGCCCCTATGCTCCGCACACGCGCTGCTCAACGGCGCGCTCCTTAACTGCACGCTCCTGAGCTGCTGAGCGCTCCTCAGCTGCATGCTCACCTGCAGCACAGGTGAATGGAGTTAGTGAATTCAGCTTTGTGTGCCGAGTTCTAGAGATAATAGACGCCAAGTATCAGTCATTTGGCTTGTGAGGAGCGAAGCAGAGGACGCAAAAGTTTGGAGGCGCATGGAAAGAGGACGTTTCAAACCATAAGGGGCAAGAAGCCATCTCTCTGGTTTCTCTGCTGGAAAGGGAACTTTTGAGTTGGATTTCTGGCACTGGGTTTTGTGATCTCGATGTGTTTTTTTAGAAGGTTAAAGTTGGGTTACTTCTGAGTTACTGAAATGTAAAAAAAAAAAAAAAAAGTATTTTAAAATATCGAATTTTACTTTATTTAAATGCAATTCAAAATATTCAACGTACAAAAATTGTTTCTATTAAATCGAAGTATTAAAACTTACATTAAATCTAGTTTAATAACTTGATGTCATGGTATTTAAAAAAATATTTCATGTTAGTTAAAAAATTGTTTGTTATTGTTGCTAAATAAGGTTGATTTAAGTTTAAAATCAGTGTAAAATCCTGACTAAAATAAAAAGTTTTTTTTTTCAAACGAATGGTTCAAAACTGAACAATAATTAATAATTTGTAAAGCAAATGTTGAATTAAATGTTCATCTGCTTGTTTAAAATATTGCTGAAATATTAAACATTGATTGTAGGTTTTTCACCTTGATAACTGATGAAAAATAAAAAAGGGATTGAGTGAAAAACTGAACTCTGGTTCAGTTCTTCCTTTATCAAGTGTGTCAAGCCATGTCACAGTAAAAACACTTGACAACCAGCCCAATCCTGAACATTTAAAAAAAAAAATCTTTATTAAAAATGCTTTAGCTGGGCTCAAAGTAGTAGTTATTTTCAAAATGGAATTACTCACATTTTTATTAAATGTGTGGAGAAAAAATATAGTTGGCTATGGCACATTTATGATGACTTAAAAGAGTCTGTGAGTCACTGATTAAAAACAGCAACTTTATTATCACCAAGTTTCCATTATAAGAAGCTTTATAAGGCAGCCACAGTGGAGCTAAAGCAGTAATAACACACTAACAGTCTAAATAAAGTTACTTTATTTAAAACTACATTTTGTATTCACACGATATAAAAGTAGCCTATAGAAAAGGGGAAAACGTTTTTAAAAAAAACAGAGAGGGGGGGATAAAATCTTAATCATGTGCCAACTATACCCCGGTCCTATTTAAATAACTATCAGCCCCTAAACAACATCCATGCCTCAGACGACTGACTGCTCTGTGGAGTAGTTCAGCTACTTCTGCTGGCTAAAACACATTTCGGTCAATATATATTTTTTAAATGTATTATAATTGTCTCATCCTATAGAAATGCATTGTTTTGCGAACTAGTGATCTAATCGGAGCGCAGACAGCCAATCAGAGCGTGAGCCATTGGCTGCGCGAGTGTGGAGAACAAACCTGAGCGCGCAGAGTGCAGAGGCTGAGAGAGAGGGGGATGAGAGAGAGAGGGGAAGAGTGCAGCGGTCTGCCGGCGCACCAAGCATCAGTTTGTGAGATGAAAGCAGTTATTATTGCACGTTAATATGTATAATAGCAAACATGCAAACACATTTATTGAGCACAAAATAAATTCATCTTCGCTAAAATTAATTTATTTTTGGCTTGAGTTCAGGATAAAGACACAAATATTTATTGTTTTGTTTGTAGGCTTGGTTGAACTGAGAGTTTGTGTTAATGAGACAGTACCCACAATGTTCACTGGACTCAGTTTTTGTCATTATCATGTTGATTTGTGACATTTACAGTATCTGGCCGAGTAGAGGTCTGTGTGTGTGAGAGAGTGAGAGGAAGAGATGGGCCAGTTCATGTGTGCCTATGTGTATGATGTGGCTCTTTGCAGTAACACAGTAAAAACTGTGGCTCTTTGTCTCTGACTGGTTTGCCACCCCTGCTCTACATCTTTGCTTCACCTGCCATGATGAGGAAACAGAATTGTCTTTGTTAACTGCTTCATGGGCACAAGATGCTGGTGTTGACTTTGTTGGTCTCGCTGTGAGCATAGTGATTGATTTTTTTCAATTTTATATCTTAGTTTTTTTAATTGTTTGAAGTTGTGTTAGGTATTGCAGTGTTCAGGCACATGATAAATTTGTAACCCGCAAAACTATCAATATACTGAACTTCCATGTCACATGATTCTGGCTATTGTTTTTATTTCTTTGTTTGATTGTTTATTGCCACGTGTGGTCCCATGGTCCTACTGAAGGCCCAGTGGCTGGGGCCACGGTTCCCCACTGGTTTTGAAACCAGCCTTTAGATAGCACCATAATAAAAGTCTGTTATT